>OY856415.1:373445686-374045686 GCA_963693085.1 Alisma plantago-aquatica | reverse complement strand
CTAGAGTCATCCCTGTACTCTCAGGTCCTTAGCAGTGTTTTGACGAGGTTTCACAAAGATCGTTCGATGATGTCGGTATATCCTGCTGTTGGCCGGATGTAGGCCTTTATGTATATATGATCAGGTGGTGAACTCATGTGATGGATGAACAGTTGTTCCTGAGCTGTGGACACGTGTCAGCTCTTGTGTATGTACATCTTACATGACATGTTTCTGTGCAGGATGAGGACTGGAAAGTAATAGTTTCACAGTTTATCAGTTTTCCGCAATCGGTTTTAATTAACCCGTGTTTTTTTATAATCTGTGGTTATGGTGTTTTCCGCACGTTTTCGCGTAACACCTCGTTATCTGTGTGATAATGGGATGTGTTGCCACAAGTTAGGTACCTGAGACTAGATTGATCTCAAAATAAATTTCTCTAACTGGAGGAAAACCTATAAATTCATCTACAAACTCATCCTCAAACTCTCTGACAACTAGTACCTCCTGGATACTAGGATTCCTCACCTTAGTATCCCTCACATGTGCCAAAAATTCCTCGCAACCTTGACTCATCAGCCTTTTTGCAACCATCGCTGACACCAGACACGTCAGAGAATCTTCCTATCTCCTTGGAAGATCCACATCTCATCGTCATCCCAAAATGTCACCACCTTGGCACCACAATCTAAGACCACGTGATACTTCTCCAAGGTATCCATTCCAAGGATCACATCAATCCATGCATGTCAAGAGGTATGAGGTGCACTTGAATGCTATGTCTAGAAAAAGAAATGACACAAGAAGGACACACCTCCCACAACTCTACGAAACCAACCAAAGGGGTTTCTAAATGAAGGCTATCACGTCTATGGCTAATAGGAAAAGAGCTACTAGAAATCACTTAACTAGTGATAAAAGAGTGGGTCGCACCCGGATCCAAAACAAATATAAAGCAAGAAGAAGACAAATAAGAATGAAATAACTCCATCTGACATGTCACTACTCACAGGTTGACCATTCCTTCTGATTGACTCATGGCATAGAATCTAGACATCACATGTTGACTTCCCCGTCCCCTACTGGCATGTCCTGAAGAACCATCATGTGATGTATGTCCATGTCCACATCCTCGTCCTCCTCCACTATTGTATTGTTGCCTCTATGAGCCCTGCTAACTTTACCTCGACTGCTGGCTCACCTCATCATCCTTCATGGAACAAAAATGCTTGGTATGCCTGACCTGACCACACTTGTAGCATGTTCTATTCTCATACAATGGCCTTGATGGCCCTGTCACTGATATTGACGCTGCACTGGTGGCTCATGCCAGTGGAAAACTGAGGTCTAAGCTCTTGTCGGGTGACCACTGAGCTTGTGCACTGAACCTCTACTGAACTGGATGTGGAGAAAACCTAGGCTTATTGAAGCCTCCTGATGACTACCCCTAGTATTGCGTAGGCCTCTTCTTGGCGCTCTTCTCCTGCTTTTCCACCACATGTCAATAAATCCTCCTAATAGACTCCACAAACATTGCAAACTTCTCATGGTTCTCAAGCATTGCCACAACCGTCGTCAGCACACCGTTCAGACCCTTCTCAAAACATCTAATCCTCTCCTCACTTGTCTCCACCATGCGAGTACATAACCTCAACAACTCCATGAATCTTGCCTCATACTCATTGATCAACATGGGTCCTTTCCTGATCTTCTCGAACTGTGAGATCTTCTCATCAAGATAGGTAAGCAAGAAGTACCTACTGACAAACTCCCTCTTGAACTCCTCGCGACTGACATTAACACTTGGTCATTTCCCTTCCTCAATGACCCACCAATGGCCAACACTTCCCTTTAGAAGGTACACTACATGCTTCACCTTTTTATCCTTCGGGATTCTAAGGACCTTGAAAGCCTTCTCCAGCTCTATTAACCAAAGATCCACATCCGTTGGGTCTGTCGTCCCAGCATACTCCATAGCTCTGATACATCTCAACCTTTTGAAGGTCTTCCCAGTGCTCGAGGATTCCACATTGGGGACTGTTGCACTCGTTTGAGGAACATGCATTTTGTCCGTTGTATGTGTAATCGTGGCCATAAACTACCCACACATAGACAGGTAAGTAGGGATTTCTAGCATGGCTAGGTCAAATTGGGGCACTTCAGGCGTCCTCCCATCAACAACATGTCTCACCGCACCTCCACCTGGTACAACAACGCCACTCTCGGCAACATGTTCTTTGTGTCCTCCAGTCATCTTTTCAACTCTTCTTCTTCTTCATAAGCAGAAGTGACCATAAGATAAACTGGAGGATACTAGAATAGACACAACCCTAGTCCTATGTCCCTCTAGACTCGACAAACCTAAAGCTCTGATAGCAAACTAACTGGGATGTCCCGTACCACAACAAGTGATAACTCAAAACAAAACTGCAAAATTAAAACTAAACATCTAGGTTACCATAAAACACAGGAAATTAAAAGTGATTGCATATAATCATAAGAGTCATAACATTTTGCACATGAGTCCATAAAAGCCACATGTAATATATGTCACCTGCCCAAAACATTATACAAGATATTATTCACTAGTTCTCAAGCCACATCACATTACATAACATGTTCATATACATATATGACATCTATATACAACATCAGACATAAAGCCAAAAACTTGTATCGATACGTACAACAAAAACCTCCCCAAGGACCTGAGGTGTACAAGGATGACACATATGACTCTACTTCTATATCCAATCAATATATCCAACCTTGCAACAACTACTGGTTCTCTTGTTGCTCAACACCAACAACACGATCTCTACTTCCTTGTGCTCGATCACCTAAAAGATGTGGAAACCCACGGGGTGAGACCAAACATCCCAATAAGAGATATAACTCTCTACCAATGTCTATTAAAAGCACATGTAAGCTAAGAAGGTAAAACAACATACTAAGCAGATTGAGCTAAATGCTATGTACTCAACAGATGAAGCAGATTAAATAAGATTAGACAACTGCCACTGAATACATATCAAGTTATATTCTCTTATTGTCTTATAATTTAAGAAATCAATACAAAGATAAGGAAAAGGCTTAACTAATTTGAGATGTATGTCACCCTAAGCACACACGTCTGTGTTACATCTTTTATTATTGCTCTGAAGATTTGAGTCCTACCACCCAAATCCAACTGACCACTACTAAGTCAAAATCGGTGTCATATAAGGTCAAATGGAAGAGCTGGAATCCATGACATCTCCATGCCTCTTGGTCATCATAAGAGAAAACACCACAGAGACATATTAGTCAACTGCAAAGAAAGTGACATATAGCTAACAAAAGTATCAACTCATGCATGGTCGTCCATATAAAACACATAGCCCACCTTGGTATATGTAACAATGCTAGAAGAACTGACTCACGCATGGTTGTTCTTAAAAGGAGTGGCTCATGCATGATCATCCATATCACAAGGAGATTGGCTCATGCATGAATGTCTCACACAACCTGTAATTGTGGATGCAAAGAGATACCTCGACTTGCACCCCCGCATATTCAAAACTTTGCGCTCTGTTTTAGCATCAATCAAGTTACAACGTATACAACCAAAACAAACTCTACAAGAAATAAGGGTATGTTGCAACACCAGAAGATATAAATATACAAGGTGTGAACTTGTTACACAATCACCACATGGTACTCAAATTTCTACCATTCACAAGGAAAACACCAATATTACACATCACTGTGGGATATCAATCTCTTAATCACATCATTTGAGGGTATCCCCTCTCAAGGAATCAAACCATTACCAGGTCATAGGACCTATCATATTAAACCATATATGTGCTTCATCACGTTATGCTCATCAGTGTGCATAAGCACCACACTATATAGTATAACCACCACCATAGCATACACAAGCCTAGGGGTGTAAACAGTGCAGGTACGGTGCGGGTATGGTCATACCCATATCCATACCCATCTAATTTAGCGGATCCGGTTCCGGTTCTAGACCCGCATAATATAAAACTTGGACCCACACCATACCCATACCTGCAATTATAGCGGGTATGCGGTGCAGGTATGCGGGTAAGCAGTTCTATCAAACATCATATTATTTATGTAAGAGAAATGACTATGTTCTATATATTTTAAGACAACCAGATATTGTTATTATATAGCATGTTAACATGCAATAGTCATATTAGACAATGCTATATTTTATACATTAACATTAATTGAGTTAATTTTTTACATATTTGTAGTCATCGTCATAACGTTTAACTTATGTAGAAAGTAATGTAAATTAGTAGACATTTTAATTTTTAAGTTTACATATAATGTTCATTATTGAAACTAGAATAGTTAATTCTTTATGATATGACTAGTCTCAACCTTATTGTGGTTAGAGTAGGATATAATCTCGAGAATTATATTAATTATACTAGTAAAGTATTATATATATAACATGTTATTTAAGTAGTTACTTATGTATAGCGGTACACGGGTCTAGCGGGTCTGGGTCCAAGCATACCCATTATTGGATATACGGGTCCAAGGGTATGCGGGTATAAAAAATTAGACCCGTGATGGGTTTTTTAAGGGTACAAATTTGCGGGTCCGCGGGTCTACCTGTACCCATTTATAGCCCTACACAAGCCATGACATACATATCACCTGTAAGGTCAGGGGTTATAAATAAGAGAGAGAAAACATTATAGAAAGATAATTATCTAAAGGGAGAAAAAGAAAACACTTCACATATCTCATCATTAGGATTAGGGCTCCATGCTCAGCTGAATAAGGGTTTTGTAGATGCATTAAATCACTAAACCCTAGGTAAACTATCACGTCTGTCTCCAAAAAACGAGATCAACGAATGCGGAAGCCATTAACTAGCAGCGGAATTATTAAAAACACTAAATTTTAAAAACTTTTTGGAAAGAGATCTTTTTAGTAATAAAACCCTTTTATAAGAAACAAGATAAATTGTTTACAACAAGATTCATCATTACATCTCTGTAAAATCACATCTCGAGTGATTACATACATCAATTGCCCTTTTATCTGTACAAGGCAAGATACAAAAATCTCAAGGCATTAAGCCAAAAAACTCAGATCTACTGACTCCTAGGACCTGAGAGTACAGAGACGACACATAGGACATACTATCTACAAGACTTGACAAATAGTATCTCCACCTGAGATTCATTGTTGTCCCTGATACTGTTGTTGCTGCTGCTGCTCACCCTTAGATGGGTTCCTTCGTCCTCGGCGACCACCTAAAAAGTCGAATCCCACGGGGGTGAGACAATTGAATAATTGTCCCAGCGAGAGTTATAACCCTCCGCCAGAAGCTTTGTTATTGCAATAAAGGAATAACAATAAGCAGTATAACTTAAACATTTAACAGCATGTTTATCATTAAGTAAGGCAACATTTACTTAAGAAATCATTTCAATTATATTTGTTTGAATATCAAAGCATATCTCAATAAGGAATATGAAGAACATGTATACTAGTATTTGACTAGAACATCATAAACAATGTATCATCAATCATTGTTTCTCGTAGTTCAACCTAAGCAGTTCTGCTACACGGCTAATTATGTTTTTCAAACATTATTATGCCTTGCGGAGATGAGGTATACCGCTCATACTCCAACCGACCATTACGAAATCGCATCGGTACCATACATAGGTCATCAAAAGAGTCGGATTCTTATGACCTCATCCTCCTAAGTCAGTGTGTGGATCAACTTGCAGGACATCTCGTATCTCTGCTACAATAGCTTTCCAAAGTATTCTGGCAACTTCGCTATTACAGTGGCATTCTGTACTCTCTTCGCCATCGAGGGATTTCTTGTTTATCTCACACTGATGCGGCATTAACAACATCATCAGGAGATTAGTGATAAATCATCCGGGCATAAACATATAATGAAGGATTGATGGATTAAAGGTACATCTTACATCAATTCCTACATCATGACGTAAGGATACTCGCGTCCATAACCCCAACATACTGAAAAGTATGTTCTCCAGGAGTTCCCTTAGGAAAACCTATTTCACCATCATTAAACTACTGACAATGATGGATCTATGATCAGGGCTCTACATAATATGATTATACTTGATTATTTAAGTACATTATAGCATTCTTTTAGCATCAAGCATGTTTTCAATCATAACTATTAAAACAACTGCTATAAAAGAAGAATACTAAATGTATCAAGTTCATTTCTCATTAGCTATCATTCCTTAACCCTTTCTTCATTATGGTTCAAAGACAGGGGTGTTCAAACCCTTAGATCATCATAATTCATCCAACAACATGACCTTTATTATAACAATGTAGATATGGCTCATGGCTCTTACAGCCCATCAATTTCATATGTTACCTCTTAAACCAGACAACATAGTGTATCATTATTCATAAAGCTTATAACATGCTTTCAATGAATAATACATCATAACCTTTACCTGGCTATGATCACTTCTTTATAAAAACCTGCATGGTTAATACATTTGATAATAGGCAATTTATCTCTATATCAGCATATTACAAAACAGAGATAATCTTTCAATTCAAGGGATGTACCATTATGCCTTCTATAAGGTTAGGTTTTCCCTATTCATTTCCATTAGGGTTATACAATTCCTTTATCTTAATTAGAAAAGGTGATTCCCCATTTCATACTTCAATCATGAAGTTTCATGCTTGAAAGCACAACTCAGAATTAGGGTTTACTGTTCATTTCATCATAGCACCCTAGATTAGGGTTTACTATTCACATTACATGATATTACCCTAGAATTAGGGTTTACTATTCACAATACAGTGAATTGAGATCATACCTCATCATGTATGAAAATTACTTCCATTAATGCCTTCAAATTAGGTTAAGATTCATTAATCACCATAATTAGGGTTTCCATGATCTCACTATGAAGGATCATACCCTAATTATGTGCATTCCTACATATTGGAGGTATTTTATTTGATTTTCATTCATATTAGGAGTCTTATCTCTCCTCTTACTATTAGATGATGTTTACATCTCTCATAATTATATTAGGTCAAACCAACCTTGATAACATAAATCAAGCCATCACTACTATAGTCATTAGGGTTTGCTTGATCAATGGATGTTGACTACTTAAACCCATCAAGGGTACTTTGGTAATGTGCACCATTGATCATAACATGCATTAATCCACTAATTACTTAACCCCTTAATGACTTTAGGTATCTTTAGGGTTTAGGTTAATCAACTACTAGACCATCTTGGCCACTAAGGCATCAAACGATCTTGACCTTAAAAGACCCCAAACGGTTTTGCACTTTCAACCTCCAAACGGTTTTGAAACCGCATGGAGTTGTTGACCGTTTGGTCCCTTTTACCTTCAAGACCGCATGGCAAAGTACACAATAAAAACCGTTTGCCCTAGGTGAGGTGAAGACTGTTTGGTCCTGTTGACCGTTTGGCCAATGTTGACTTTGAAACCGCATGACCAAGTTGATTTGAAACTGCATGACCAAGTTGATTTGAAACCGCATGACCAAGTTGATTTGAAACTGCATGACCACCAAACGGTTTTGGGATCATTTGGTCCCAAACGGTCTTGAGACATTTTGTCCCCAAACGGTCTTGAGACCGTTTGGTCCAAACCACCTCAAAACCGCATGGACCAAAAAGTGCCTCAACCTATCCAATTGAGTTAGGGTTTCCAAGGTTGAACCCCTCAATTGTCATGCAAAGGTTAGCCACTCATCAATTGAGTCAATTAGGTCAATACTTACTGATTTGACCCTCTATTGAACCTCAATTGGTCACCAAAAAGGGTTTGGGATCACTTGAATTAGGGTTTGGAATCGATCACCCTTCAACATGCATCAACATGAGCCTAATTGATGTTGAACCCATTGAACCATCACTCAATTGGGTCATGACCTGACCCCAAACGGTCTTGGGATCATTTGGACATCCTCCAAATGGTCTTGAGACCGTTTGCTCATAATTTTATCAAAAACCAAGTCATTCACTCAAGGGTTGAACCCTAAATTAGGTCACAAAATCAGCATTTGATTATTCAACAACTTGATGTGATTGGACCCTCAATTGATCAACCCCACTTAACCCTAGACCTCCAAAAGGTCTTGGGTGATCATCAAACCGTTTTGAGACCGTTTGGGTGGTCGCCAAATGGTTTTGAAACCGTTTGGGCCACTCAACCCAAACTTCAACATGATTGGACCATTGAAATCAGCAATAAACCCGATTAGGGTTTAGGTGACTAATGTGCCTTCAATTGGTGATTTACTTGGAATTAGTTGATGATTCTTGGTGAGTGATTAGTCCATATTATGTACAACAGTCTCCAAACGGTCAATGCTTGGTCAACTCATCCAAACGGTCTTTGAGACCATTTTCTCCAAACGATCTTATGAAATTGTTTGCCCTTCAAACGGTTTTGAAACTGTTTGTTTCCAAACGGTTTTGCAAACCGTTTGGGCAAGAGGTGGAGGACCGTTTGCTAAAGTAGGATCAGGATGAAACTTTGGAATTAACGCCACCTTCTTCTACCTCAATATCATGGACTGTTCTTCACGGTTTTAGTTGCAAGAACACATAGAAGTGTGAAAGAAAGGAGAACAAGCAACGTTTTCAAGGAAAGAAGATGCATAACAAAACTTTAAGGTTTAGAGTTATAAAACCCGCCTTAGAATCTGATCTAGAGCTCCAAGCTTCGTAGCTTTAATGGTGGATTGAGCTCCACAGGTCGTCCAAGGTCCATTCCTCAAGAATTGGATGGAGAAGATGGCTAAAAAGAAGATTTGTGTAAGAAAGACTAACAAACCAACCTTGTAGCAAGACTTCCTCCATGAATCCGAGCTAGATGGTGATCAAAACTTACCCAATTCAGTTTGGTCATCCTCCTCTGGTCCTGAGTTCCTTCTTAGTTGGCCAAAGCAAAGAGATAAGTGAAGGGATGAAGGGAAATGATCCCTTGCTTTGTGAAAGAGATGTGCTTATATATTTTGGGCATATTTTCAAGATAAGGACAATTATTTTCCTTATTTCTCATATGGGTCCTTATCCACTTCATGGACACGTCTCTCCCTTATTATCACATGCAAAACTCTTTCTTATCCAAGGTTTAGAGGAAAAGAAGCCAAACACCTTACTAAGTTGTACACATAAAAGGGTCATTTTGCTTAAAACTTGGTTATTTAAATCTAAAGGTTATCTTTCTTATTTGATTATTCAAATGAGGTGCCCTCCTCATTATCTTTGCTCTAATTGGTGTCAATACTCATGAAAGATACTCTAGAGGGTGTTTTTACATGTTGCACCCTATGTTTTGGGTAAATTGCACTTTACACCAAAACTAGGGTTTAAAGCATAAGGATTACTCTACAAGCTGCATCTTGGTGCCCAAGCTTGGAGAATCCATATCACTACATCATATTTATTCTTATGATGTCTCATCATCAGAGGAACATCTTAACATGTACAATTTGCAAGTTAGCCCCTCTAATTGGGTAATTTGCACATAAGTCCATTTTTAACAAAACAATATTACAACATTGTTCAAAAAGGATAGAAATGGAAATATATGTTCCTCAGAAGCTTTAATTACATATCAAAAGATAACCACAAGTGTATAATCACTTAATTAATCAAAACACCTAGGGTTATCTCATAACCCAGGTCAGGGATGTTACAAATTATCCACCCCTTACGAGGATTTTGTCCCCGAAATCAACAAAACATATTATGAGAAAAGAGCAGGGTATTTCCTTCTCATCTCCTCCTCTAGTTCCCATGTGGCTTCTTCAACACCACGGTGATTCCAGAGGACTTTCACAAGACTTATGTCTTTCTTTTTCAACTTTTTAATTCTTTTATCAAGGATTGACACTGGTCCTTCCTCATAAGATATGTCATCATTCATTTCTACCTCCATAGGTTGCAGAACTGATTCTATATCAGGGTGACATTTCCTCAACATAGAAATGTGAAAAATATGGTGTAACCTCTGTAACTCTGGTGGCAACTCTAGTTTATAGGCTACTTTTCCAATCCGTTCAATGATTGGATAAGGTCCCATAAATCTAGGAGCTAACTTCCCTTTCCTTCCAAATCTCAGAACTCCCTTCCAAGGTGAGACTTTGAGATACACTCTGTCTCCAACCTGGAATTCTAAGGGTCTACGACATTTATCAGTGTAAGACTTCTGTCTATCCTGTGTAGTCTTAATTTTTTGTTGTATTACTTTAATCTTTTTTGTGGTCTGCTGCACAAGATCAGGACCTAACAGTTGATATTCACCATTTTCATACCAACATAGGGGTGATCTACAACGTCTACCATACAAAGCTTTATAAGGTGCCATGTCAATGCTATGTTGATAGCTATTGTTGTAGGCAAACTCTATTAAGCTTAGGTGCAGATCCCAACTCCCCATAAACTGAAGAACACATGCTCTAAGCAAGTCTTCCAAGGTATGTATAGTCCTTTCAGACTGTCCATCAGTCTGAGGATGAAAGGTTGTACTAAACCTTAACTGGGTGCCTAAAGCTTTGTGAAGTCGCTCCCAAAAATGACACGTAAACTGGGGTCCTCTGTCTGAAACTATAGTGATTGGGACTCCATGCAGTCGCACTATCTCTTCAACATACAACTGTGCTAGCTTCTCAGCAGAATAGGTTGTTTTGATAGGCAAGAAATGTGTTGTCTTTGTCAACCTATCAACTATTACCCAAATGGAATCATGCCCTTTGCTTGTCCTGGGTAGGCCAACAACAAAGTCCATGGTTACATGATCCCACTTCCACTGTGGTATGGGTAAAGGTTGCATTGTTCCTATAGGCTTCTGGTGTTCAGCTTTAACCTGCTGACACACAGGACACCTCATAGCAAACTCAGCAACGTCCTTCTTCATTCCAGGCCACCAATACATATCTTTCAAGTTCCGATACATCTTGGTGCTTCCTGGATGCATAGCATACATTGAAGAATGAGCTTCTTCCAGGACTAACTTCCTCAAGTTATCCACATTCGGCACTATCATCCTCCCATGATAACAGGCTACTTGATCATCTGAGTCATGGAAACCATCTCGTTTCTCATTACCATACTCTGATCTAACATGTTGAACTGCAACATCAACTTGCTGAGCCTCCTTAATCTACTCCCTCAGAGTAGGTTTTATATGCATCTCAGCTAACAACCCGACTAACAATGATACTTTTAATTGTACATTGGCTTGTCGTAAGGAGGTAAGCATATCTCTCCTAGAGCATACCAAGGAATTTAGTTGTGCTCTATCTAAGGCTGGTGTTGCTGATTTCCTACTCAAAGCATCTACAACCACATTGGCCTTCCCTGGATGGTAATCAATTGTACAGTCGTAGTCTTTGATTAACTCCATCCAGCGACGTTGCCTCATGTTAAGCTCATGCTGAGAAAAGATATACTTAAGGTTCTTATGATCAGTGAAAATCTAGAATGTCTCTCCATAGAGATAGTGTCTCCAGATTTTCAAGGCACGAACCACATCAAATAACTCTAGATCATGTGTCGGATAATTCTCCTCGTGTTTCTTAAGCTGTAGGGAAGCAAAAGAAATCACTTGTTTATCCTGCATCAACACACATCCGAGTCCATTCTTGGAGGCATCACAGAAAACTATATATCCTTTCCCTTGCTCAGGTAACACAAACACAGGTGCACTTGTCAACCTCTCCTTCAACAGCTGAAAAGATTGTTGACACTTATCGCTCCAAACAAAAGGAACATCCTTCCTGGTCAACTTAGTCAAGGGTAAGGCTATGGAACTAAAGTTCTTAATAAACCTTCAGTAATAACCAGCCAACCCTAAGAAACTACGGATCTCCGTCGGGGTCTTCGGTTGTTCTCACTGTAGAACAGATTCTACCTTTTTAGGATCAACACGAATACCCGAGGCAGATATCACATGTCCAAGGAAAGATATTTTCGGTAACCGGTACTCACACTTGCTAAACTTAGCATATAGCTTGTGTTTTCTTAGCAAAGTTAGAGCCTGACGAAGATGATGTTCATGCTGTTGAGCATCTCTACTATAGATCAGAATGTCATCTATAAAGACAACTACACACTGATCGAGAAAAGGTAGAAAGATTCTATTCATGAGTTCCATGAATGCAGCTGGTGCATTAGTTAGTCCAAACGACATAACAGTGAACTCATAGTGACCATACCTTGTCCTAAAAGCAGACTTGGGTATGTCACTATCCTTAATACGGAGTTGATGATATCCTGACCTCAAGTCTATCTTTGAGAAGATGGTTGCACCATGCAACTGGTCAAAGAGATCATCAATCCTCAACAGAGGATACTTATTCTTTATTGTTACTTTATTTAATTGTCTGTAATCAATGCATAGTCGCATTGATCTATCTTTCTTCTTAACGAAGAGGACAAGAGCACCCCAGGGCGAAGTACTCAATCGGATGAAACCCTTCTCAAGCAACTCTTGCAGCTGTTTCTTGAGTTTTGCCATCTCAGCAGGCGCTATCCTATATGATGTTTGTGTTATAGGTTGTGTGTCTGGGATCAAATTGATCTCAAAATCAATTTCTCGAGGCGGTGGCACACCTGGAAGTTCTTCAGGAAATACATCTTCAAATTCCCTGACTACAGGAACTTCGGTAGGGTTAGGACTATCCATGGTAGTATCTACCACATGGGCCAAGAATGCATAACATCCTTGCCTCATCAACTTCTCAGCAACCATAGCTGACACAAGAAAGGTGGGTAGAATCTTTCTCTCACCTTGAAAGATCCATGTGTCACTATCATCAGCAAACACAACTTTCTTGGATTCACAATCCAAGACAACCTTATACCTTTCCAAGGTATCCATCCCGAGGATTATATCAAATCCTTGCATCTCAAGTGGTATAAGCTCCACTTGAATGCGATGTCCAGAAAAGAAAAGGATGCAGGGAGAGCATACCTCCTGTATCACAGTAGACCCCATCAACGGAGTTTCTAGCAACAAACTATCTGCCCTATGACTGACCGTCATATTGCAGTTACGAATCACCCTTCGAGTGATAAAAGAGTGTGTAGCACCTGGATCAATCAAAATAGATACAACGTAGGATATAGACATATCTGAATATAACAATTCCATCTGACCTACCACAACCCGAGGGTTGATCATTGCATCAGGTGGATTCATCACATAAAACCTTGTTGTTGCATGTGGTTGATTCGGTGCCCGTTGACTAGGTGATGATGATCCCGCTTGGGACGCTTGTCCACGTCCTCTAGCGTTTCCCGGAAACTGTCGCCTTTGGGATCCTTGCTAACTCTGTCTCTGAGGTTGAGTTACACTAACTTCTCTAGCTCTGTAGTCTTTCATCAGATGTCCCATCTTTCCACATATATAACAAATCCTATTTTGTTGATGTGGTCTGGTTGGTCCTGTAACTGACATAGATGTTGAACTGTGAGCTCCTTCTAGCGGTAGGCTTCGTCCTCTACCCCTATTTGACGTCCACTGTGTCTGAGTATTGGGTCTAGGTGGTGGTGTAGGCGTAGAAAACCTAGATTTCTTGAAGTCTCTGGATGAAGATCCTTGGAACTGAGGATACATCCTCTTGTTCTGGGTATGTCTCTTCTCTGCTACAGACCTCTCTATCCTTATGACAGACTCTACGAAGGTAGCAAACCTTTCTCTATTCTCTAGGGAAGACATGGGAGTAGTCAACTCAGCATTTAACCCTTTCTCGAAATGCCTGATCCTTTCTTCATCTGTAGCAGCCATGTGCAGACAGAACCGCAACAACTCCATGAACTTAGCCTCGTACTCGCTAATGTTCATCGGACCTTGCCTTAACCTCTCAAACTGAGAGATTTTCTCGTCCAGAAACGTCTTAGGAAAATATTTGTTGATAAATTCCCATCGGAAATCTTCCCAGGCAATCTCTACTCCAGGCCTCTTCTGTTCTTCCATGGTCCACCAATTACCAGCACTCCCCTTGAGAAGATATACAGCATGTTTAACCTTCTCAGCTTCTGGGATGTTCAGGATTCTAAAGGCTTCTCTAGTTCAGTTAACCACAAGTCAGCATCTGCTGGGTCAGCTGTTCCAGCATACTCTGTGGCTCCAACTCGGCAAAGTCATTCAAACGTCTTGCCGATCCCTTGTCCTTCAGGATGGGTAGGTGCCCTAGATGCATGCATAGGCATCCTATCGGTTATGTGTGTCATGGCAGTCATAAACTGCCCAAACATGGTTTGAACGGATGGGTTCCCCATGTCAACTGGATTGAACTGGGGTGGTTCATGTACAGATTGCTCTATCTCTGGGTTTCTTGCACCTCTTCTTGATGCAGCAACACTACTCTCCGCCACATGTTCTTCATGAGGTCCAGACATATTTAGTTTTATCTTCTTCTCCTGAGGATCAGAAGACATAATTAGATATACTGGAAGACACTAGAATAGACTCGACATCCTAAGCCCTATGTATCTGTAGAGTCAGTGAACCTAGAGCTCTGATACCACTAAACTGTGACGATCAAATCCAAAAAATGAGATCAACAGATGCGGAAGCGATTAACTAGCAGTGGAATTATTAAAATCACTAAATTTTAAAAACTTTTTGGAAAGAGATCTTTTTAGTAATAAAACCCTTTTATAAGAAACAAGATAAATTGTTTACAACAAGATTCATCATTACATCTCTGTAAAATCACATCTCGAGTGATTACATACATCAATTGCCCTATTATCTGTACAAGGCAAGATACAAAAATCTTGGGGCATTAAGCCAAAAACCTCAGATCTATTGACTCCTAGGACCTGAGAGTACAGAGATGACACATAGGACATACTATCTATAAGACTTGACAAATAGTATCTCCACCTGAGATTCATTGATGTCCCTGATACTATTGTTGCTCACCCTTAGATGGGTTCCTTCGTCCTCGGCGACCACCTAAAAAGTCGAATCCCACGGGGGTGAGACAATTGAATAATTGTCCCAACAAGAGTTATAACCCTCCGTCAGAAGCTTTGTTATTGCAATAAAGGAATAACAATAAGCAGTATAACTTTAACATTTAACAATAGGTTTATCATTAAGTAAGGCAACATTTACTTAAGCAATCATTTCAATTATATTTATTTGAATATCAAAGCATATCTCAATAAGGAATATGAAGAACATGTATACTATTATTTGACAAGAACATCATAAATAATGTATCATCAATCATTGTTTCTCATAGTTCAACCTAAGCAGTTATGCTACACGGCTAATTATGTTTTTCAAACATTATTATGCCCTGCGGAGATGAGGTATACCGCTCATACTCCAACCGACCATTATGAAATCGCATTAGTGCCATACATAGGTCATCAAAAGAGCTGGATTCTTATGACCTCATCCTCCTCAGTCAGTGTGAGGATCAACTTGCAGGACATCTCGTGTCTCCGCTACAATAGCTTTCCAGGGTATTCTGGCAACTTCGCTATTAGAGATACAATGGCATTCTGTACTCTCTTCGCCATTGAGGGATTTCTTGTTTATCTCACACCGATGTGGCATTAACAACATCATCGGGATATTAGTGATACATCATCTTGGCATAAACATATAATGAAGGATTGATGGATTAAAGTTACATCTTACATCAATTCTTACATCAGGACGTAAGGATATTCGCGTCCATAACCCCAACATACTCAAAAGTATGTTCTCCAGGAGTTCCCTTAGGAAAACATGTTTCACCATCATTAAACTACTGACAATGATGGATCTATGATCAGGGCTCTACATGGTATGATTATACTTGATTATTTAAGTACATTATAGCATTCTTTTAGCATCAAGCATGTTTTCAATCATAACTATTAAAACAACTACTATAAAAGAAGAATACTAAATGTATCAAGTTCATTTCTCATTAGCTATTATTCCTTAACCCTTTCTTCATTATGGTTCAAAGACAGGGGTGTTCAAACCCTTAGATCATCATAAGTCATCCAACAACATGACCTTGATTATAACAATGTAGATATGGCTCATGGCTCTTACAACCCATCAATTTCATATGTTACCTCTTAAACCAGACAACATAGTGTATAATTATTCATAAAGTTTATAACATGCTTTCAATGAATAATACATCATAACCTTTACCTGACTATCATCACTTCTTTATAAAAACTTGCATGGTTAATACATTTGATAATAGGCAATTTATCTCTATATCAGCATATTACAAAACAGAGATAATCTTTCAATTCAAGGGATGTACCATTATGCCTTCTATAAGGTTAGGTTTTCCCTATTCATTTCCATTAGGGTTATACAATCCCTTTATCTTAATTAGAAAAGGTGATTCCCCATTTCATACTTCAATCATGAAGTTTCATGCTTGAAAGCACAACTCAAAATTAGGGTTTACTGTTCATTTCATCATAGCACCCTAGATTAGGGTTTACTATTCACAATACAGTGAATTGAGATCATACCTCATCATGTATGAAAATTACTTCCATTAATGCCTTCAAATTAGGTTAAGATTCATTAATCACCATAATTAGGGTTTCCATGATCTCACTATGAAGGATCATACCCTAATTATGTGCATTCATACATATTAGAGGTATTTTATTTGATTTTCATTCATATTAGGAGTCTTCTCTCTCCTCTTACTATTAGATGATGTTGACATCTCTCATAATTAGATTAGGTCAAACCAACCTTGATAACATAAATCAAGCCATCACTACTATGATCATTAGGGTTTGCTTGATCAAGGGATGTTGACTACTTAAACCCATCAAGGGTACTTTGGTAATGTCCACCATTGATCATAATATGCATTAATCCACTAATTACTTAACCCCTTAATGACTTTAGGTATCTTTAGGGTTTAGGTTAATCAACTACTAGACCATCTTGGCCACTAAGGCATAAAAAGATCTTGACCTTAAAAGACCCCAAACTGTTTTGTACTTTCAACCTCCAAACGGTTTTGAAACCACATGAAGTTGTTGACCGTTTGGTCCCTTTGACCTTCAAGACCGCATGGCAAAGCACACCATCAAAACAGTTTGCCCTAGGTGAGGTGAAGACCGTTTGGTCCCGTTGACCGTTTGGCCAATGTTGACTTTGAAACCGCATGACCAAGTTGATTTAAAACCGCATGACCAAGTTGATTTGAAACCGCATGACCAAGTTGATTTGAAACTGCATGACCACCAAACGGTTTTGGGATCGTTTGGTCCCAAACGTTCTTGAGACCGTTTGGTCCAAACCAACCTATCCAATTGAGTTAGGGTTTCTAAGGTTGAACCCCTCAATTGTTCATGAAAAGGTTAGCCACTCATCAATTGAGTCAATTAGGTCAATCCTTACTGATTTGACCCTCTATTGAACCTCAATTGGTCACCAAAAAGGGTTTGGGATCACTTGAATTAGGGTTTGGAATCGATCACCCTTCAACATGCATCAACATGAGCCTAATTGATGTTGAACCCATTGAACCATCACTCAATTGGGTCATGACCTGACCCCAAACGGTCTTGGGATCTTTTGGACATCCTCCAAACGGTCTTGAGACCGTTTGCCCATAATTTTATCAAAAACCAAGTCATTCACTCAAGGGTTGAACCCTAAATTAGGTCACAAAATCAGCATTTGATTATTCAACAACTTGATGTGATTGGACCCTCAATTGATCAACCCCACTTAACCCTAGGCCTCCAAACGGTCTTGGGTGATCATCAAATGGTTTGGAGACCGTTTGGGTGATCCCCAAATGGTTTTGAAACCGTTTGGGCCACTCAACCCAAACTTCAACATGATTGGACCATTGAAATCAACAATAAACCTGATTGGGGTTTAGGTGACTAATGTGCCTTTAATTGGTGATTTACTTCGAATTAGTTGATGATTCTTGGTGAGTGATTAGTCCATATTATGTAAAATAGTCCTCCAAATGGTCAATTCTTGTTCAACTCATCCAAATGGTCTTTGAGACCGTTTGCTCCAAACGATCTTATGAAACTGTTTGCCCTTCAAACGGTTTTGAAACCGTTTGCTTCCAAACGGTTTTGCAAACCATTTGGGCAAGAGGTGGAGGACCGTTTGCTAAAGTAGGATCAGGATGAAACTTTGGAATTAATTCCACCTTCTTATACCTCAAGATCATGGACTGGTCTTCACGGTTTTAGTTGCAAGAACACATAGAAGTGTGAAAGAAAGGAGAACAAGCAACGTTTTCAAGGAAAGAAGATGCATAATAAAAATTTAAGGTTTAGAGTTATAAAACCCGCCTTAGAATCTGATCTAGAGCTCCAAGCTTCGTAGCTTTAATGGTTTCTTGAGCTCCACAGGTCCTCCAAGGTCCTTTCCTCAAGAATTGGATGGAGAAGATGGCTAAAAAGAAGATTTGTGTAAGAAAGACTAACAAACCAACCTTGTAGCAAGACTTCCTCCATGAATCCGAGCTAGATGGTGATAAAAACTTACCCAATTCAGTTTGGTCGTCCTCCTCTTCTCTTGATCTCCTTCTTAGTCGGCCAAAGCAAAGAGATAAGTGAAGGGATGAAGGGAAACGATCCCTTGCTTTGTGAAAGAGATGTGCTTATATATTTTGGGCATATTTTCAAGATAAGGACAATTATTTTCCTTATTTCTCATATGGGTCATTCTCCACTTTATGGCCACATCTCTCCCTTCTTATCACATGCAAAACTCTTTCTTATCCAAGGTTTAGAGGAAAAGAAGCCAAACACCTTACTAAGTTGTATACATAAAAGGGTCATTTTGCTTAAAACTTGGTTATTTAAATCTAAAGGTTATCTTTCTTATTTGATTATTCAAATGAGGCGCCCTCCTCATTATATTTTCTCTAATTGGTGTCAAGACTCATGAAAGATACTCTAGAGGGTGTATTTTACATGTTGCACCCTATGTTTTGGGTAAATTGCACTTTACACCAAAACTAGGGTTTAAAGCACAAGGATTACTCTACAAGCTGCATCTTGGTGCCCAAGCTTGGAGAATCCATATCACTACATCATATTTATTCTTATGATGTCTCATCATCATAGGAACATCTTAACATGTACAATTTGCAAGTTAACCCCTCTAATTGGGTAATTTGCACATAAGTCCATTTTTAACAAAACAATATTACAACATTGTTAAAAAAGGATAGAAATGGAAATATATGTTCCTCAAAAGCTTTAATTACATATAAGAAGATAACCACAAGTGTCTAATCACATAATTAAGAAAAACACCTAGGGTTAGCTCATTACCCAGGTCAGGGATGTTACATAAAACACCCCCCCCCATTTTCTTGGAACACTTTAGGGTTAAGGAGACAACTATCCGCACAATGCTACATGTGGCTTATACATTAGTCATAGATGTGTATTTATTGAGTACTCAAGCATGTGTCTCAACCATCCATCAACCATGTCTCACGACCATCATCCATTTGTGGTGTCTCAACCATGACCAACACCATGATGTCCTAGCTGCGATACACCAGGGAGTAACATGTCTCGACTCAACCATCAACCAAGTCGAGACCCCAACAAAGCAAGATGTCTCAAACAACTAGGGTTAAGGTTTTGACCACCCAAAGAAAACATGTTGTGACCTCCAACCTCAAGGGGAGAAACCTGACCAAAATCGGGGTTGTCTCGACCTCAAACCATGCCACAGGTCGTGACCAACAAAAGGATGGGTGTGGTGTCATGACCACAACAAGGGTAAAGGTCACTAACATTATAAGATCATATAATTCTTTTGAAATAGAAGCAAGGTCCTAACTAATTCACGACAGGTATCTCGACCAAACGACAAACCATCATCTCGACCGATACCACAAAAAGAACAAGGTGTAATGACCATCAGTGGTCAAGTTACTACCAAGACAAAGGACCATCATCAAACCAAGGCTAACCAAGGTCAAAATAGAACCAAACCATGGCTAAAATAGAAGAAAACAATAGGGAACACCATCACCCATAAGGAAGAAAACATCTCCCAAAAAATTAGTTAGAAAACTCTAGAACTTGCATCATGAGATCATCATGAAAAGGGATCTCAAAAAGAGAGAAAACCAAGTTAAACCACACCAAAACAGAACCAAAACTTCATATAATGCCAAAACACTCGATCATCATGTATGAAACTAAAACCAAAATCAAGAGATAGGGGAAAAACATCATTGCATGACAATCACCAAAAATTGGGTACAAAACTAGGGTTTCAAATTCCATCCAAACCAAGCATGATCTCAACATCACCTAAGTTCTAGAGTCTATCATCATCTACTAGAATGTTAAGTGAACATTTTAGAGAGAGAAAACAATAGAAAACATGTAGAAAAAATGCATTAATAGAGAAGGTTAAGAGTTATATAATCTTCCTGAAAGAAGGTCACACCAAGGGTTGCAAGCTCCAAACGCACGATCCCAAGGATGATGAAGCTCCGCTAAAAACTCCACCCTCGACTACAAGAACACCTCAAGAAAGAAAAGACACCATTGTCATACATTTCCAAAGGAAAGAGAGCAAGAAGCTCAAGGCTGAACCAAAAGAAAGAAGGGGGGAAAGAGAGAAGAAACTTCGTCTCACTTGGGTGTTGCCTTGTCAAAACATGGCCTATGACCCCTTATGAGGAGTTTACTCTCAAGAATGGCCACCATGTCAAAACATGGTCTAAGGCCAAAAAAGGGAAGAAGATGGGGTAGAAGATCTAAGGAAAACACTATAAAATAAAGGTAAACACTTACCAAGGTAGAATATGATCAAGGGTCACCACAAGCACCACATGCAAGGTCGATCCTCCTTCAAGGCACCAAGAACAACACCTCCTTGCTCCACCAAGATCCAAGGACGTCCAAGAAAGGAAGGAGAAAGGATATGGCCGAAAAAGGCCACTTACATGGATAGAAGAGGGTTTATATAGCAAAGGAGGAGAGAGGTGGGGCAAGAGATGAGGTATCAACAAGATAGGGCTCCAAAGGGACACTTATCCACCTGAGAAACTAACATGCAACCACTAAAAACCCACATGAATGATATGGTGATACACTCTATGTTGGGTCTCAACCATCTAGGTCACCCAACATGGTCACAGTCACGACCCACCATGGAACACCATCCATGGTCACGACAACACCACCAAACACAACAAGGTTGTAACACAAGGTCACTAAACCCCTCATAGGTCGAGACACTCTATGAAAGGGAAACTATCTCAACCCAAGATCACCCAAAACCACCTCAGTCACAACATAAACATCAAGGGGAGGTGTCGTGACTGTGACACCCACCCAACAAGCCCTAGGTCACAACCTAGGTCGAGACAACACACAAGGTGCACAAACCCTAGAAAACTTTAATCACCCAAGGTGATTCCACCACTCAACCAAAGCTCAAACAAGATGCCCCAAAGCACAAAATCCTCTCTCATGAAGCCAGGAGAGATAAGGAACAATCTAGAGGTGACAAATTGTAAGATAACTCCTCAACTTGGGTAAATTGCAATTTGCACCAAAACAAGTGCACAAAACACAAACATCATCCAAACAAGCTCAAACCGGAGACTAAAGCCCTTCACAAGCTCTAAGATCATCTCAAAATATTATATCAAGGTTTGAAACATATCATCAAGCCAAAGAAAATAAGATTAACCCAAAACATAAGTTAGGGGTCTTATAATGTTCTTCTTGATTGTATGACTTGGGAATGTATTAAGATCTTACATGATTAGACCTTGATAATAATCCAAATAACATAATTCCCTATTCCCAAACCATATATTATATTACTCTTATGATTTCTCTAATGTGGATGTTCCATTTAGACTTATGGTACGTTTGTGATATTTGTGCTACGTTGAAGCAATGGATACATGTTAATATGTTAGAACTGATCTAGAAACCTAGGTCTAGAAGAACATCCACATGATATTAAGCATCTTTATATTATCCAAATCTTGTTGATCTAAGACCCCATGTTATGTCTTTTTTACATCTTAAGTCCCTTTGGATTGGACCTTCTCTAGGAAATTTACTCGAATCATAACTTGCTCACAACTCACAAGCTACGCTTAAGATGAGATATCTTTGTAGTGAAAATACGTACATAACTCTCTTCTCCATAATGTATTTTTTACCTCTATAAGTTTGTTGTTGCCTTTTTTAGATACATTTCTCGTGTGAAACCATGTGCCATTCTAGGGACAGATGCCAAGGTCATCTCGCCTTTGGTTGTCCAACCATTAGGAGATGGATCTGTGACAAATAAATGCTACTTTTCCATGAGTAACCCATATGACCTAAATACTCACATTTCTGCTATGTCCTAAAGGGTGATATTCAAGTACTTATATGGTTGAATATTTCATCCTTATGCAAAAATGGATCCTTAATTATCATACCTCTATTTTCACATTGAAATTTGTCCTTAATATGATTAGTATCATGAAATGTCATGTAACACACAAATATGCCCTTTGACGACTTGTTACATACATGTGACATCTAATGTGATGTAAATGCATAGGTTGACTATTAGACTATAATCTTGCAAGTATCATGCTCTAATGTTAGACATGTATTATAAGACTTTAAATTAGTAGGTTTATCATAATAGTAACATTAAATCCCAAATTCATCTACTTTATGTTCTTCTTAGTTGTATGACTTGAGAATGTGTCATGATCTTACATGATTAAACCTTGATAATAATCCAATAACATGCTTCCCTATTCCCAAATCAGGGATTATCTTACTCTTATGGTTTCTCTAATGTGGATGTTCCATTTAGACCTATGGTACCTTTGTGATATTTGTGCTACTTTGAACCAATGGATACATGTTGATATGTTAGAACTGATGTAGAACCTAGGTCTAGAAGAACATCCACATTATATGAAGCATCTTTATATTATCCTTTTTTTATCTAAGACCCCATGTTATGTCCTTTTACATCTTAGGTCCCTTTGGGTTGGACCTTCTCTAGGAAATTTACTCAAGAATCATAATTTTCTCACAACTCACAAGCTACACTTAATCTCTTGATCCTACTTTGATATTGTCTTATTTGTATATATGAACTTATGGATACTTGAATATTTAATTAATTTTTTGAGCTATTATTCCCATGAATACTACTTTTATGTTTGATTTTACTATGTTGACAAACCTTGAGCATAATATAGAGAAATCCATTATATAACCTTGTTCACATGTTTGAATTCTCAAGGTAAGCGCACAAAGCATATTGTAACAATGTTAGGTCATTGATTTTAGTCTTGAGGCCCCTCGCATAGAAATAGGGTGACATTAAATCTTCTAGCCTCAAATACCCCTCACAGGCCCTTCCTTTGGAAGTTGGTCAAAGGGCTAAATGTTGATATAATGGAAAATTAAACCTAAAACATGCTTTCTACAAGAGAATGTTGCTAAAAGTGTTGTCAATGTGATTCTCACCTTTGCATATTATAATATTCAACCTTTCTCTTATAACCGGTTATATCGAGTGCCTTCCACAATTTGAGAATATTAGATTATTCAAAGACTCTAAACACGGTGTTGCGTAGCTATATCTTGTCAAAGAGAAAAGAGATAAGACTAAAGTTAATAGGTAATTATGTTGTGAGTAAGATAGATTAGAAGGAAAGGACATATATTGAAATTCGTTTCAACTAGTGTTGTACCGGATACAGTGCTAAGGAAGAAGAAGATCACTAAAAGAGAAACAACGAATAAAAATAAAATAATTACTTCTCAACTTTGGTGAGGTCACCGCATATGACCTTTTCAGTTTCACATCAAAGTGACCACATCCTCCACCTCCTTCAACCTTGATCATAAAATCTTAGCAACTACAAATGGATGGTGGGAGCACAAATATCGGTACGAGTTAGCTCCTACTTTGGCCGATACATACCATTTTGTTAGACCTAATTAACTATTAATTTTGAAAAAAAGACTTCAAGGTAAAAGATTATATATAACCCCTCCTACAACATTTCATATAATTTTCTTAGGATACACATAGACACCTATTTGTAATTATAAAAATCAAAGGAAAAAAAGTACATTTATATTGTCATGTGTTGTCGCATGATTGCTTACAAAAATTATTAAATATAATACCTCCCACACACTTTCTGCTTAGTATAGTAAAAATCAGAATACAAAGACTAATTTATAATTCAGAGAAGTAGAAGCCAAAAATATAAAAAGCACCAACTTTCTTAAATAGTATATATATCGATATAGGCTAGGATCCCGGCGTAACAATGCATTTGTGAGATCTTACTGTATTTAGAAATTTTTTATGAATGGTATGTGATATTTGTTTGAACTTGGACGAGTTGCATTGGCCGTCTCTCCTAAAGAAAAGGGCAAAAGGAAATAGCGGCCATTAACTCAAAAGCGACCCGTACCTCCCACAAATCCGACGTCACGATGACACACAGTTGACATCAGGAGCGGCCATTGACATTTCGATCAAAGGATTTAGTTCCGTGGCTGCCGTAACTACCAGACCAGAGACCCTTCCATTGGCCTTTTCCATGCGCGAGATCCCCCTCGAAATCAAAACGCGGCGATCACCCGATTATAATTTAATGGCACGAGGGAAGGACAGGCGAACCCCAGCGGCATCCCCACACAACCTCCTCGTTATAAAATGGCCATGACGAGGCAGCTGATGCTCCTCAAATCACGGTCACCTCCTATAAATTACTCCGCACAGCTCCTCGGAGGATCCATCACCCCTCAGAGCATCCAGCAACAGAAGATCAATCCCGCTGCTTCATCTCTCGTATCTGCTCTTAGAAGCTTTGCAAGGAAGCAAGGGAGGTCGATCATGTCCAGCAGCTCCACCAACTCCACCACGGATACGGTGGCCGCACCCTTTGAGAAGCCCCGGAAAGTGGTGAAGAGGGTGCTTGCACAAGCACAGGCTGAAGGGGATGGCGCTACCGTGAGGAGGAGCATCGGAAGGTAACGCGGGAGTCGTCGTAGATGTTGCCCCACCTTTTTGGTTAGCCCTCTTTTGATTGTCCGCAGTACTATGTTTGTGTGGAATCTAATGGCGATGTTTTGTCTTTTTGGGGGATGGTCGTTCGATCAGGCCGGAGGTGAGGAGTCTGGATCCGTTCCTCATGCTGGATGAGTTCTCAGGTATTACCCAACTTCTATCTTGTCTTGATTCCAAAGATATTTAAGGAAATTGTTGGGTGCCTTCAATCGGCTACAACTTACAATTGCTGACCTAATCTTTGCAGTTTCGGCTCCCGCTGGATTTCCCGATCACCCGCACCGAGGGTTTGAGACCGTCACCTACATGCTGAAAGTAAGTGTGTATGCAATAGAACATTAATCCGACGGGGCTTCTAACTTCCTATAGCTACAAGTTTTGGATTCCTTACCTCGTTATTTTTGTATTTGGGGATCTCAGGGCGCCTTTACTCACCAAGATTTCGCCGGACACAAAGGAACGATTCAAGCAGGGGATCTTCAAGTAAGAAGAAGAATGAATTGCCCTCAGTCGTTATGTTGATTAAAAATTCATGTTTGATTCTAACTTCCGCTGTACTCTCATTGCAACAACGCAGTGGATGACCGCCGGGAGAGGGATCGTCCACTCCGAGATGCCCGCCGCCGACGGCGTCCAGCACGGGCTCCAGCTATGGATCAACCTCTCTTCCAAAGACAAAATGTAAGGAGTGATGGATTGATTACTCACAACGACATCATGATACGAACATTGTAGCTCTGATTCGCCTACCTCGTTTATTGCCCAGGATCGAGCCTCGGTACCAGGAGCTCCAATCCAAGGACATCACCCGCGTAACACGCGACGGCGTCGACGTCCGGGTCATTGCCGGTGAATCCCTAGGCGCAAAATCCCCGGTCTACACACGCACGCCGACCATGTACCTCGACTTCACCCTCCAGCCCGGTGCCCATGTCGACCAGCCGGTTCCGGAAGGGTGGAACGGATTCGTCTATGTGGTGTCCGGGGAAGGTGTGTTCGGTGAGACCAACGCATCCCCAGTCGCCGCACACCACGCCGTCGTGCTTGGCCCGGGAGACGGCGTCAGCGTCTGGAACCGTGCGAAGGAGGACCTCCGGTTCGTTCTCCTGGCCGGACAGCCGTTAGGTGAGCCCGTGGCGCAGTACGGGCCGTTCGTGATGAACACCAGGGCGGAGATCGAGCAGGCGTTCCAGGATTATCGGTACTGCAAGAACGGGTTCGAGAATGCCAAGCATTGGCGGTCGCAGGACTGAGCAATGGGGATCTGAACATCAAATGGACCAAGGAATTTTACCAACCGTCCCCGAGATTTTTATGCAAATATGATGATAATGATTTTCTTACCCCGTTTTAGGATTCGGGGTGTGTGCAAATATGTAATAGGAAAATGCTAGGTGATAATGGAGGTTTGGGAGCTCTGAATAAAAGATACGATCCGAGTGTCAACACCAATTTAGTTAAAACTGTACTCGTGGTAACCGGAATATAGCATGGATTGATGGAAGCAGTCCATTGTGTTGCAGTTACTGTTTCTTTGAAACTTATTCTTTTTCTTCTTTTTAGCAGAGAGGGTGGTGATTTAATCTTGACCATTGTTTCAGGATAAGGACGTCTACCATGCGCACTTTATGCCACACTTATTGTGAACTTTATTTACGCCACCTAATTAACCAAGTCTTTTCAAACAATGGAATCTAAAAATAAAAGAATCTAGAAAACTTTCATTTTGAAGTGAAAAAAGCAGCAGTAACGGTATGTATCCCACCAGCTCATGGTTTGTCAACGTTGAAATCATGATTAGCTAGAGAGATTGGATTTAGACTTGATACGAGAATGATGCGTCGATCCCTTCCTCCTGCATAATCGTGATCTTTTCTTTATATTCTTTGATGCCAAGCTTCTAGAAGCTCGACAGGACATGCCGTTGTTAATTGCCATGAAAGCTCAATCCAAGGCAACATCCAGACTCGACTCACTAATGATTAGTGGTTGGACCTCCTTGTAGATGGGAAAGGAGGGCGACATTCATTAGGGCTTGTCTGGTTGGATGTAACTCCAACACACCTTAGGAATTTCAAAACAGGAAATCATTTGTAATGAATTGGAACCGCAACATTTTCATTTGGTTAGTCGTAGTCGGAGCTCTTCTCTTTCGTTTGTTGATGTTTGCTACGACGTAAGTTGATGATGAAGTTGGCAGAACAATAATCTGCTAACCATAATAAAGTTACCGAGTATCTAATCTTTACACCTTGACGTGTGATGATAAGAACGCAGCACAAGTGTCAAAGTTAATATTTACCGCTAGTTACCAGATATCTGCTGCTTCGTCCGGAGAAAACGGCGGAAGAAACCGCGCCCAAATTGGGCACGATTGTTTTGCTCACTTTTGTACGTCGTTAGAGGGTGACGGGTAGTTGATTCCCACACTGCGAACTGCAACGTCGTCCAACCAAATAGATGATTTTGGGAAAAAACGTGTGTTGCAACTCATCCACTTCGTTTCCGGCTCAACCAAACGAGCCCTTAGTAATGACTTTGAGACTGAGGCATGAGTGTAACTAACATTCTGGTTTTACTTCCTTTTTGTGCGTGTTGATTTTGAGGTGTTTCAAAACGTTAAATCCCTCACTGTTCATTTGCAAAGAGATGCATCCTTCTTAACCGGGTGTGACAAACAAAGACTAGCCAGCCTAGGATGAGGTTAAGATCAATGGTCCTTGTGTGGTTTAGCATAACCACTAGTATCGTGCTTCCTTTGTGTGAAACGGAGTCCGTGAACCAAGTACAAAATGCTTAAAAACGACGACATAATACGTGAATGAGTGTGAGGGATATTAAATAGGGTTTGGTTCGAGAGATAGTAAAGTGAATCATTGATCACATGTACGCACATCATCACAAACACTTGGGATCAGATTGAGAGGGAGGAGGGTGTATGACCTACATCTTCATGGTATTTTATTTAGGGCATGTTTGCTATGGTGGCGAAAGCGAAAACTGACCAAGTAGAAACATTTTTTTCGAACTGCTCCAGAGTTGTTTGGTACAATGTAGTATGGGTTTTTTTGTTTTTGGTTGTAACTATTTGGTAGATGAAGAACTCGTAGGTAGTTGTCCAAGAAAAGGTGTTGTGCACGGTGGTCCCAGTGCATAGAAAAGTCAGAAGACAATGTTTCTGTAGATAAGAAGTAACCATGAGAATCAGAGAATTGGAAAAATAATTTTCTTGCACCCGACCGCACCCAAGTCGGGAGCGGTACAAATTTCACGATTTTGTGGTCGAGCGTGGAGTTGGAAGTAGATTTGTTTCAATCAACTGCACCCTAACCCATCCTACCAAACAAAATGTAAACGTAAAAAAACATGTGTTTAGATGTATAGAAGTGCAACTGTGCTCTACCAAAAAGGGCATTACCTTTTTTGGACACCGCAGAGGTGAAAGGAAAACATTAGCCTTTGGTTTCACCAGGGAATAAGTCGGAAGAACATTAGATCTGTCATTTACCTTCACCAACTCTAGCAGGGTTATACCCTAACCTTAGGGGCTGACCTAGGGTTTCTACATTAGAAAGAGAAGAAAGATGTGTTCAGATGCTAGGAAGTTCAAGATCAGTTTCATATATAAAGGGACATCCTTGGGGTTGTTGTTTTAGAGATAGGAGGTGTTGGTAAGGGTTAAGAAGGAATCAGACATTATCTCATTCATGATTTCTAAAAGTAGCCTAAACATGCATAAGTTATATATCGTCTAACCATTGGGAGATTGGTTTAAGGATGCAATCAAAGTTTTTATCATGAGAATCCATGTAAAAACCAAGGTGTTGAAACACTTTTGACACACTCCCACATGTCTGACACTAGATAACTTCACGATAAAGTTACGAACAAAGGCATAGGTTTCATGATACAATCATACAATTCTAATTGTGGGTGTGCCTCTTATGGGAAGCCCCATTGACTTTTATGCCTCACATGATAAAGATGGTGCTGACATCACAAGTGATTTGGGTAGATTATAGTTCATGTAGGTGGGAATGCCTCTATTATGGTGCTTAAATTGCATGTGGTTTCTTAGATCTAGTTGGTCGTTGACATTTGCTGATTTAGTTAGTGGATTTGGTTTTCATCTTTGATAGTTAGGATCCTATGATTCTTCGATGGAGACGTCAAAGTAAGGCGATCCATGATAGAGTATCTATTAGGGAGAGATCAATTTTGGATGAAACTTTTCATTTGTATGAATTGCTATCTAAGTTCATGAGTGTGATCATGATCCTTGGAGAGATAGACACTCCTTGTCACTATACATCCAACATTCTGTTAAGCTATTGAGGTGTGCCATGTCATGTCTCTACTACAATACATTGTATCATTCGAAAAATAAGTGAATCCATCTATTTTGTTGACTTCATCATCTTGGATTTTTCATGAACTAAGCACTTAAAATCCATATGATTTTAATAAAAGCAACATGCACCTTAGTATTAGATCAATCTGAATTGCAATAGATATATAATGAAAAATACAAGAATATAAACATGACAAAAAAATTAGATAAGAACATGAATTTACTTGGATTCCTAACCACTTGAATATCACCTCGTCTTACCTCATCAATAGCATACACCCAGTAACCTCTATTTTCAATAAAAGAGTAACCACCTTTCTTTTTTAGGTTCAATAACGTATCTAAGGGTCAACATACCCTTACCAAGGGCCACCTTTTTTACACCTTCCTTTGTCAATGAAGAGATGCATGTTGACCTAGAGGTTATACATTGCCTATATTTTGATAATGACTTAACCATTCCATTCATATGTATCTAATATGTGTATTAAAGATTGATTTCAGGTATTAGGTACATGAAAAGGATCCCAAATCCAAAACCCTAGATTGACTCAAGTTCAAGTCAAAGAGATACAAGTGTGCTTTTGTGGAAATCTATGTAAATGACCTTAGAACATATTTGTAATCATTTGTAATGATGAATTGACTTGTAACTAAGATGAGAAAAATGATTGGGACATAAAACACCAATGTTAGATCACTTTAGATGCATATTCAAAGATTGACATCAGGTTGTCAATCGGTCGAGTTTCTCCCCAGGACAAACTCGGATGATCCACGTTGATACAATCTCTAAAGATTGCATCGGTCAAGTTGTGTCTTCACAGAACTCGACCGATGGAGTACCTGAACAAAACAATCATTCATTGATCGTTCGAGCTTCTTCAAAACAAACTCGACTGATACTTTGAAAATCAATTTGTCATTTACTCTATCGGTCGAGTTAACTTTATTGAAACTTGACTGATTGCACTGTACAGAATTTGCAGAAAAAAGTGATGTGACCGTTGGTGGGTTATTTGATCGAAAATAGAGATGTTTTCTTGAAGGAAAATAGTTATATTTCGGCCCAAGAGTTCACCTAACTCAAAGCAACACCCTTAGCTATATATAGAACACTTGGAGTTCATTCTAAGGCTGCTCATTCATTGCAAACTTACTCCTAGCATAGCTGAGAGTGTTCTAAGCCTTTGATCCCCTTCTCTCTCTACCTTCAAGTCAAATTTGTGAGTATGAGTGAGATAAGTTCATGTGTAAGAGAGCTACTCCCTGTATTGTTATAAATCTCTCCTCCTCCATATTCCAACCTCAATTCTTATTGAAGTCAAGTTGAAGATCCCTCTCCAAGTGAAGGAGAAGGAGGTGTTGTTCTTCAAGATTGAAGAAGGCAAGCTGCTCCAGGTCTCCAAGTGAAGGATATAGGTGCTTTAGATCTCTGAGTGAAGGAGAGAAGCAAGGAAACACTCAAGGAAGATAGGTAATCCCTTGAAGGCAGAAGACTTGAAGAAAGGAGTGGGTAAGTCCATGTTGATGACTGAAGACTCTATGGTTCAAGTAGGTAAACTCCTTCTATAGGTTGAAGATCTTTGCTTGAGGTACTAAGCCCTTGGATGTGTGGTTATTGTGTCTTGTAATCTTATTGTGGAATATAAGAGTACCAAGATTTCAAATCCTAGAGACTAACCCACTCTAGGTAGTGAACTGACATTGCTCCTAAGTTTAGGACATGGAACCACTCTAAACCACCTGTCCAAGTGCTTATTTTTCACTATCTCTCATCCTTGCTATGTATGTTAGATTAGGACATCAAATTGCTGCTTGTTTAAGCTTTTCTAATGTATAATTTGGTGGTCTAATTTATCATGTGAGAATTTGTGAAGTTCTATTCAACCCCCCCCCCCTTCTAGAGCCCATTGATCCAACAAGTGGTATCAGAGCAGGTCTTCTCCAAGCTACTTCAACAAGTAGGAGAAGATGGGTGATTTGACACTTAGTTCGCTTAACCTAGAAAGAAGCTTCTCCATGAGACCTCCGGTCTTCGATGACACCAACTTCCTCTATTGGAAGAGAAGGATGCAGTTCTACCTCCAAGGTGTGAGCTATGAAATGTGGAAGATAGTCCACCTCAAATATAAAGATCCAAAGGGGGACATCACCACATGGACTGAAGCTGAAATGAAGCATGCTCAACTCAATACTAAAGCTGTGAGCATCATCTACGCCACCCTCACTCCATCCGAGTTCAACCGGATCTCCTCATGGGACACCACACATGAGATATGGCACAAATTGTGTGTCACCTATGAAGGAACCGAGCAAGTGAAGGAAGCCAAGATCTACATGCTTGGTGGTCTTCTAGAGAACTTCAAGATGGTTAAGAATGAGAGAGTGGATGATATGTACACTAGGCTCAATGTCATCATAAATGAATTGGCATCCCTTGGGAGTGTGCTAGACAAAGACACCATCAACTCTAAGATCTTGAGATCTCTTCCAAAGATATGGGAACCTAAGGTGACATCCATTGAAGAGGTGTACAAGCTTAGTGAGCTATCAACCGAGGAGCTGGTTGGTAATCTTCAAGCCCATGAGCCTAGGCTTGACAAGCAAGAAAAGGAAGAGAAGAGAGAATAAAAAGAGTCCAAGAAGATAAAGGACACAACCTTCAAAGCACAAATTGAAGAAATGGTGCAGCAATAACAACTTGCTTTGAAGTCCCCCAACCCTTCCTCAAGTGAAGATGAAGGTCCTAATGAGCATGAGGCAAACTACTCAAAGGGTAAACACGTGAAGAGCAAGCCCTCCTCTTCAACTCCAAGGTGCTATGAGTGTAGTAAAAAAGGCCACTACAAGAGTGACTGCCCCAAGGCCAAGAAGAGCCATCACAAGAGCAGCCACAAGAAAGATAAGGAGTACAAGAGAGAAGGCAAGTACAAGAGGAAGGATAAGAAAGAAAGAAGATCAAGAAATGCAGCCCATGTAGCTTGGGAGGAGTCTTCTTCAAGCTCCTCAAGCTCCGAAGATGGAGAATGGCATCTTGCTCTAATGGCCTCTACTAGCTGGTGAAGATGTATGTGAGGTAAGCGAGGTAAGCAATGTAAGTGAAGTAAATTTGCTAGAGCTGTCTAAAGAAGCTATCATTGATATGCTAAATGAATTCCAATCATCCTTTACTAAATGAAAATCTAAAAGGAAAAGGTTAGGTAAGATAGTTTATGATCTTTATAATAAAATTGAAATCCTTGATAAAAATGAAAAACTACTCCTTGATAGCATAGACTCTTTGCAAGGAAAATTTCTTGACCTTGAGCTTCAACATAATTGAGTAGAGGTTGAGAATGGTGTATATCTTAAAAATATTGAAAATCTTAAGATAGAAAACTAAAAGTGTCTAGATGAGCTTGATGGTCTTAAAACTGAAAATGTAGAACTCAAGCTCATTGATGATGCTAGGAGGATTGAAGTTTATGCTTATCAAAGAGAAATTGTTTTGCTTAAATCTAAAAATGCCAAACTACTTGCTCAAGTTAATGATTTATCTTCTAGATCTATTTTGAAAAGTAATGAAGTTTCTAGCATAGAGTTAGAATAAGATTCCTTTCATACTAAATCCCTCTATTTAGAGGCCGACCTATTGAATGCTAGAGATGATCTTGCTAGTCTTTCTACTACTATCATTAACCTTAGTGATGATAATGTCAAGTTAAGATCTTCTTTACAAAAGTTTCTCTTCGAAAAGAAATCCCTCAATGATGTCCTAGAACACTCTACCAAACAAATTGGTACTAGCAGTTTGGGATATGATGGGACTGCTCCCAAAGGTAAGAAAAAGAGCAAGAACAAGGGTAAGAAGAAGAGTGTGGAACCTCCTATTTTCCATGGAGAGACTTCCGGCTCTAAGAACCCTATGGTTTGTGTTCATTGTAAATGTGATGGCCATTACTCTACTTATTATCCTTACAAGACCAAGGGGACCAACCCAAAGATGATGAAGTATGATGGATTCCCCAAGATTTGGTTTTGAGACATCATAAGAATGAATATGATGAAGTATGATGGATTCCCCAAGCTTGAGCACTGAGATGCAGCTTGTGGGGCAATCCTTGTACTTGAAACCCTAGTTTTGGTGAAAAGTGCAAATTACCCAAAATGTGGGGTGCAACTTGTAAAATACACAATTTAGAATATCTTCTATGACTTTTGACATCATTTAAAGTAATAATGATGAAGGGGGCATTTCATTTGAATAATCATATAATAAGGAACACATTTGTAATTAAATCACCAAGTTCTAAGTAAGGAGACCCTTATGTATATGTGCACCTTAGTGATAAGTTGACCTTCCTTGCCTTTAGTTCTTGGTTTTAGAAGGAGTTTTACCTTAGAAATGAGGAGGAGGGACGTGCCTAAAAGAAAGGAGGGACCTAGTTGAGAAAAGGAGAAACTAGTTGTCCTTATGTTGGAAATGACCCCAAGATATATATACACCCTTCCTTTGTTTGCAAAGGAACGTTTCCTTTCTTCCCTTCTTATTCCCTTGCTTAGACTGACTTAGGACAGAGCTCTGGAGAAGGAAGACGGCCAAGTTCATCTAGGTAAGCTTTGATCACCATTTAGCTCGAATTCATGATGGGGATCCTTCTACCAGGTTGGTTTGTTAGCTTTCCTTAAACGATTCTTCTTTCTAGCCTTCTTCTCCATCCAAACCTTGAAGAACGAACCTTGGACGACTTGTGGAGCTCAAGCCACCATTAAAGTTTCGAATCTTGGAAGCTTGGAGTTCTAGGGACAACGTTTGAGGTGGGTTTTATAGCTCTAAACCTTGCTTTGTTATGCATACTTTTATTCTTGCAAATAATAGTTAGTCCTTCTTCTTCCCCATCTTTCCTTGCACTCTTGCAAGCAATTTCGTGATAAACAGACCTTGGTTTCAAGGTTGAAGATGACAGGCATTAATACCTATGTTGGTCCTTATCCAACTTTATTAAATGGGTTCAAGTTTGTTTAAGCTTAAATGGGTTCAAGATCGTTTAAGCTTAAATGGGTTCAAGGTCGTTTAAGCTTAAATGGGTTCAAGGTCATTTAAGCTTAAATGGGTTCAAGGTCATTTAAGATGAAATGGGTTCAAGGTCATTTAAGCTTAAATGGGTTCAAGGTCGTTTAATCTTAAATGGGTTCAAGGTCGTTTAAGCTTAAATGGGTTCAAGGTCGTTTAAGCTTAAATGGGTTCAAGGTCGTTTAAGCTTAAATGGGTTCAAGGTCGTTTAAGCTTAAATGGGTTCAAGGTCGTTTAAGCTTAAATGGGTTCAAGGTCGTTTAAGCTTAAATGGGTTCAAGGTCGTTTAAGCTTAAATGGGTTCAAGGTTGTTTAAGCTCAAATGGGTTCAAGGTCGTTTAAGATTAAATGGGTTCAAGGTCGTTTAAAATTCAAACGAGTTGGAGGTTGAAGGTTGAAACCAATTGGAAACTTTTAGGGCTGATTATGCTTAATCGTTTAAAGGAGTAATTGGTCCAATGGTGGTCCAATACTAACCCTAATAGTACCCTAAGACATAAGGGACTAAGTGACTAATGGATTGACCCATGATTGTGATCAATGGTGTATTTTACCAATATGCCCTTAAAGGGTTCAATCAAGTGAAACCTTGTTTTAATCAAACCCTAATGACATGTTAGTGACGTTTTGGCTTATGTTAATCAGTGAGGACTTGTCCCAACCTAATCTAGAGTGATGTAATCACATCTATTAGTAATAGGAGAGAGAAAGTACCATTTATGGTTGCAATTAAAGTAAAATACCTTCAATGTACATGAATGTGCATGATTAGGGTATGATCCACCTATGTGAGATCATGGAAACCCTAATTGTGATAATTGATGAATCTTAATCTAATCTGAGGGCATCTATGGTGATGTTCCTTATGCATGATGATGTTATGAGTTCAATTCACCATGAAATGAATAGTAAACCCTAATTCTAGGGTGATAACATGTAATGTGAATAGTAGACCCTAATTGATGAGAAATCAGGGAACCTAACTCTTCTGAGAGTATGAAAGTACAACTCTTGAAATGAATTGTTTACTATTATTAGTTGAATTAATCTTGCAGGTTCTTATATGATGATGATCATATCCAGGTAAGGATTATGATACCTTATTCATTGAAAGCATGATTTTAGCTTTATGAATAGTGAAATACCTTGTTGCTTGGTAAGTGGCATCACATGAGATGATAGGCTGTAAGAGCCATGAGTATCATCAAGGTCATGCTTATTAGATGACTTGTGATGAGATGATTGAGAAATGATAATTGATGTGAGTTAGACCTGTTACATTTAGTATTCTACTTTCATAGCTGCTATGCTAATAATAATGTTTGAGAACATGTATGATGTTAAAAGAATACTGAAATGTACCTAACTAATCAAGTATAATCATACTATGCAGAGCCCTGATCATAGATCCATCATTGTCAGAAGCAATATGATTGTGAAACATGTTTTCCTAAGGGAATTCCTGGATCATATACTTTTGAGTATGTGGGGGAATATGGATGTGTAAATCCTTACATCCTAGTGTAGGAATTGATGTAGATGTATCTTAATCCATCAACCCTTCACTATATGTTTATGTTGTACTACAATTCTCTCGAGGAAATCCTTATACCGCATCGATGAGAGATAAATAAGAAATCTTTCGATGGCGAAGAGAGTAGAGAATGCCACTGTGACTCTAATAGCGAAGTACCAGAATACCCTAGTGAGCTATAGTAGCAGAGACACAAGATGTCCTGCATGTTATCCTCACTGTGACTGAGGAAGATGAGGTCATAAGAATCCGGCTCTTTTGATGACCTAGGTATGATACCAATGCGACTTAACAGTGATCGGTTGGAGTATGAGCGGTATACCTCATCTCCGAAGGCCATAATATTGTTTGTAAAACATAATCAACTGTGTAGTATATCTACTTAGGTTGAACTATGAGATACATGAATGATGTTACTCTGTATAGTACATATGTTGTTCACATTTCCTAAATGCTGTTGTTCTACTTAATGTCAATCTGTTGTTGATTGCCTTGAAAGCTTTTATTGCTTATATTATTCTTTGATTGCTATTATAAAGCTTCTAGTTGAGAGTTATAACTCTCGCTGGGATAATTATTTAAAATTGTCTCACTCTGTAGATTTCAACTTTTTAGGTGGTCGTCGAGGACGAAGGAACCAGCCTACAAGTGACCAATACCAGCAGCAGCAACACCAGGAGCAGCAATGAATCTCAGGTGGAGATACTGACTGCTGAGTCATAGTTAGATAGTCCTATTCCGTATCTGTACTCTCAGGTCCTTGAAGTTAGTGGTCTGAGATTTTTGGTTTTGACTCTTGAGATTTTGTATCATGTTGTGTAAAATTACTCAAGAAGTAATTTAATAGAGATGTAAACAGTTTATCTCCTTTCTATGAAAGAAGTTTTATGGTTTTCAAGATCTTGTCTCAGAAAGTTTTAATTTCCAATGATTTTTGTATTCCGCTGCTAATCGAATGCTTCCGCTGAGTTTATATCGTGGTTTTGGAGATCGGAGCCCACAATTAAGTGGTATCAGAGCTCTAGGTTTGTTGAGTCTACAGAGACATAGGACTTAGGATGTCGAGTCTATCCATAGTGTTTCTTCCTTATCTAATAGAATTTTCTGCTCCTCAGGAGAAGAAGATATATAAGGATGTCTGAGCCACATGAGGAGTACGTGGTGGAGAGTAGCGTTGCTGCACCTCGGGAAGGTGCAAGGAACCCAGAAATAGAGCAACCCGTACCTGAGCCACCCAGGGAGCCACCACAGTTTGACCCAGCTGACATGGGTAACCCAGCTGTTCAATCTATGTTCGGGCAGTTTATGACTGCCATGACTCACATAACCGACAGGATGCCCATGCCTGCACCTAGGGCACCTATCCATCTTGAAGGACAAGGTATCGGTAAGACGTTCGAGCAACTTCGTCGTGTCGGAGCTACCGAATACTTTGGAACAGCTGACCCCGCAGATGTTGATCTGTGGTTAACCGAGTTGGAGAAAGCCTTCAGAATCTTGAACATCCTTGAGGCTGAGAAGGTTAGACACGCTGTCTATCTTCTCAAAGGAAGTGCTGGTCACTGGTGGACCATGGAAGAGCAGAAGAGGCCTGGAATAGAGATCTCATGGGAAGACTTTCGTCGAGAATTTGTCTACAAATATTTCCCGAAGACCTTCCTGGACGAGAAGATCTCTCAGTTTGAGAGATTGAGGTAGGGCATGATGAACATTAGCGAGTATGAAGCTAAGTTCATGGAGTTGTTACGGTTCTGTCCGCACATGGCTGTCACAGAAGAAGAAAGGATCAGAAGGTTTGAGAAGGGTTTGAATGCCGACATGACTACTCCCGTGTCTACTTTAGAGAACCGGGAGAGGTTCGCTACCTTCGTTGAGTCAGTCCGAAGGATAGAAAGATCCGTAGTTGAGAAGAGGCAAACCCATGAGAGATATCCACAGTTCCAGGATTCTTCATCTAGAGACTTTAAGAAGCCTAGATTCTCTACACCTACACCTCCACCACCCAGATATAGTTCTCAGACTTAGTGGTCCCCAAGTAGAGGTAGAGGACGGAGTCTACCGCCACAAGAGACTCACAGTTCAGCATCAATGTCAGTTACAAGACCACCAAGACCACAACAACTGGAAAGAAGCTGCTACAACTGTGGGAAGGTGGGACACTTGATGAAGGACTGCAGGTCTAGGCCTGTTAGTGTGACACAGCCTCAGAGACATAATCAACAGGGATCACAGAGAAGGCAGTCTCAAGGAGCAGCTAGAGGACGTGGACAAGCGTCCCAAGCTGGATCGTCAGCACCAACTCAACCTCAGGCGACAGCAAGGTTCTATGCTATGAACCCACCTGATGCAGTGATCAACCCACGGGTTGTGGCAGGTCAGATGGAGTTGTTATATTCTGATATGTCTACATCCTGTGTTGTATCTATTTTGATTGACCCGGGTGCTACACACTCCTTTATCACTCGAAGAGTGATTCGTAACTGCAATATGACAGTCAGTCATAGGGCAGACAACTTGTTGCTTGAGACTCCATTTAGAGGGTCTGCTGTGTTGCAAGATCTATGCTCTCCTTGCATCCTCTTCTTTTCTGATCATCACATTCAAGTGGATCTTATACCACTTGAGATGCAAGGATTTTATATAATCCTTGGGATGGATACCTTGTAAAGGTATAGGGTTGTCTTGGATTGTGAATCCAAGCAGGCTGTGTTTGCTGATGAAAGCAACACATGGATATTTCAAGGAGAGAGAAAGATTCTACCCACCTGTCTTATGTCAGCTATGGTTGCTGATAAGCTGATGAGGCAAGGATGTTATGCATTCTTGGCCCATGTTGTAGATACTACCATGGAGAGTCCTAACCATGCGGAAGTTCCTGTAGTCCGGGAATTTGAAGATGTATTTCCTGAAGAACTTCCAAGTGTGCCACCGCCTCAGGAAATTGATTTTGAAATCAATTTAGTCCCAGATACACAATCCATAGCTCAGACACCATATAGGATGGCACCTGCCGAAATGGCAGAACTCAAGAAACAGCTTCAAGAGTTACTAGAGAAAGGTTTCATCCGACCGAGTACTTCACCTTGGGGTGCTCCAGTTTTGTTTGTTAAAAAGAAAGATGGGTCAATGCGGTTGTGCATTGATTACATACAACTAAATAAAGTAACAATAAAGAATAAGTACCCTCTGCCGAGGATTGATGATCTTTTTGATCAGTTGCGTGGTGCAACAATCTTCTCAAAGATAGACTTGAGGTCTGGATATCATCAACTTCATATTAAGGATAGTGACATATTCAAGTCTCCTTTTAGGACGAGGTATGGTCACTATGAGTTCACAGTTATGTCGTTTGGACTAACTAATGCACCAGCTGCATTTATGGAACTCATGAATAGAGTCTTCCGACCTTTCCTTGATCAGTGTGTTGTCGTCTTCATAGATGACATTCTAATCTATAGTATGGATGCTCAGCAGCATGAACGACATCTTCACCAAGCTTTGACCTTGCTAAGAGAACACAAGCTATACGCTAAGTTTAGCAAGTGTGAGTTCTGGTTGCCGGAAGTATCTTTTCTTGGACATGTGGTATCTGCCTTGGGTATTCGTGTTGACCCTAAAAAGGTAGAATCAGTTCTACAATGGGAACAACCGAAGACACCGACGGAGATTCGAATTTTCATAGGGTTAGCTGGTTACTACCGAAGGTTCATTAAGAACTTTAGTTCTATAGCTTTACCCTTAACCAAGTTAACCCGAAAAGATGTTCCTTTTGCCTGGAGTGATAAGTGTCAACAGTCCTTTCAGTTGTTGAAGGAGAGGTTGACAAGTGCACCTATGCTTGTGCTACCTGAGCAAGGAAAAGGATATATAGTTTTCTGTGATGCCTCCAAGAATGGACTTGGATGTGTGTTGATGCAGGATAAACAAGTGATTTCTTTTGCTTCCCGACAGCTTAAGAAACACGAGGAGAATTATCTGACACACGATCTAGAGTTGGCTGCTGTGGTTCATGCCTTGAAGATTTGGAGACATTATCTCTATGGAGAAATCTTCCAGATTTTCACAGACCACAAGAATCTTAAGTATATCTTCTCTCAGCATGAGCTTAACATGAGGCAACATCGCTGGATGGAGTTAATCAAGGACTACGATTGTATAATTGATTACCATCCAGGGAAGGCCAATGTGGTTGCAGATGCCTTGAGTAGGAAATCAGCAACATCAACCATGGATAGAGCACAACTAAGTTCCTTAGTATGATCTAGAAGAGATATGCTTATCTCTTTAAGGCAAGACAATGTGCAGTTGAAGGTGTCATTGTTAGCCGGTTTGTTAGCAGAGATGCACATTAAACCTATCCTAAGAGAGCAGATAAAGGAGGCACAGCAAGTTGATGCTACAGTTCAGCAGATCAGATCTGAGTATGGTGAAGAGAAGCGAGATGGTTTCTATGATTCAGATGACCAGGTGGCATGCTATCATGGGAGGATGATAGTACCGGATGTGGATAACCTGAGGGGGATAGTCCTGGAATAAGCTCATTCTTCAATGTATGCTATGCATCCAGGGAGCACCAAGATGTATCGAAACTTAAAGGACATGTATTGGTGGCCTGGGATGAAGAAGGATGTTGCTGAGTTTGTGTTGAGGTGTCCTGTGTGTCAGCAAGTTAAGGTTGAACACCAGAAGCCTACAGGAATAATGCAACCTTTACCCATACCATAGTGGAAGTGGGACCATGTGACCACGGACTTTGTTGTAGGCCTACCCAGGACAAGCAAAGGACATGATTCCATTTGGGTAATTGTTGATAGGTTGACAAAGACAGCACATTTCTTACTTGTCAAAACAACCTATTCTGCTGAAAGGTTATCACAGTTGTATGTCCAAGAGATAGTGCGTTTGCACGGAGTTCCTGTCACTATAGTTTCTGACAGAGGTCCCCAGTTTACAAGTCATTTTTGGGAGCAGTTACACAGAGCTTTAGACACCAAGTTAAGGTTTAGTACAACCTTTCATCCACAGACTGATGGACAGTCAGAAAGGACTATACAAACCTTGGAAGACTTGTTGAGAGCATGTGTTCTCTAGTTTACCAGAAGTTGGGATCTACACCTAAGCTTGATAGAGTTTGCCTATAACAATAGCTATCAACATAGTATTGATATGGCACCTTATGAAGCCTTGTATGGTAGACGTTGTAGATCACCCTTATGTTGGTATGAGACTGGTGAACATCAGTTGTTAGGTCCTGATCTTGTGCAGCAGACTACAGAGAAGATCAAAGTTATACAACAACAGCTTAAGACTGCACAGGATAGGCAGAAGTCTTATGCCAACAGACGTCATAAACCCTTAGAGTTCCAGGTTGGAGACAGAGTGTACCTTAAGGTCTCACCTTGGAAAGGAGTCCTTCGTTTTGGAAGGAAGGGAAAGTTAGGTCCTAGATTTATGGGGCCTTATCCAATCATTGAACGAGTTGGAAAGGTAGCCTATAGACTAGAGTTACCTCCAGAGTTGCAGAAGTTACACCCGGTGTTTCACATTTCTATGCTAAGGAAATGTCACCCTGATACCGAGTCAGTTCTACAGCCTATGGAAGTAGAATTGAATGAAGATATAACTTATGAGGAGGGACCGATGTCAATCCTGGATAACAGAATTAAAAATCTAAAGAAGAAAAACATAAGTCTTGTGAAAGTCCTCTGGAATCACCGTGGTGTCGAAGAAGCCACTTGGAAACTAGAGGATGAGACGAGAAGGAAATACCCTGCTCTTTTCTCTTAATATGTTTTTATCGATTTCGGGGACGAACTCCTTGTAAGGGGTGGATAATTTGTAACATCCCTGACATGGGTTATAAACTAACCCTAGGAAGTTTTGCCTAAATATGTAATTAAATACTTGTGAATATTCCCTGGCATGTAAATAAGTTCCTGAGGAACATACATTTTCATTTTTGTCCTTTTTAAAACAATGTTGTAGAATTAATTTGTGACATAGGGACCTATGTGCAAATTACCCAGTTAAAGGGGTTAACTTGCAATTTACACATGTTAATATATTCCTTTGGTTTTGAGACATCATAAGAATGAATATGATGAAGTATGATGGATTCCCCAAGCTTGAGCACTGAGATGCAGCTTGTGGGGCAATCCTTGTACTTGAAACCCTAGTTTTGGTGAAAAGTGCAAATTACCCAAAATGTGGGGTGCAACTTGTAAAATACACCTTTTAGAATATCTTCTATGACTTTTGACATCATTTAAAGTAATAATGATGTAGGGGGCACTTCATTTGAATAATCATATAATAAGGAACACCTTTGTAATTAAATCACCAAGTTGTAAGTAAGGAGACCCTTATGTATATGTGCACCTTAGTGATAAGTTGACCTTCCTTGCCTTTAGTTCTTGGTTTTAGAAGGAGTTTTACCTTAGAAATGAGGAGGAGGGACTTGCCTAAAAGAAAGGAGGGACCTAGTTGAGAAAAGGATAAACTAGTTGTCCTTATGTTGGAAATGACCCCAAGATATATATACACCCTTCCTTTGTTTGCAAAGGAATGTTTCCTTTCTTCCCTTCTTATTCCCTTGCTTAGACCGACTTAGGAAAGATCTATGGAGAAGGAAGACGACCAAGTTCATCTAGGTAAGCTTTGATCACCATTTAGCTCGAATTCATGATGGGGATCCTTCTACCAGGTTGGTTTGTTAGCTTTCCTTGTACGATTCTTCTTTCTAGCCTTCTTCTCCATCCAAACCTTGAAGAACGAACCTTGGAAGACCTATGGAGCTCAAGCCACCATTAAAGTTTCGAATCTTGGAAGCTTGGAGTTCTAGGGACAACGTTTGAGGCGGGTTTTATAACTCTAAACCTTGCTTTGTTATGCATACTTTTATTCTTGCAAATAATAGTTAGTCCTTCTTCTTCCCCATCTTTTCTTGCACTCTTGCAAGCAATTTCATGATAAATAGAACTTGGTTTCGAGGTTGAAGATGACGGGCATTAATACCTATGTTGGTCCTTATCCAACTTTATTAAATGGGTTCAAGGTAGTTTAAGCTTAAATGGGTTCAAGGTCGTTTAAGCTTAAATGGGTTCAAGGTCGTTTAAGCTTAAATGGGTTCAAGGTCGTTTAAGCTTAAATGGGTTCAAGTTCGTTTAACCTTAAATGGGTTCAAGGTCGTTTAAGCTTAAATGGGTTCAAGGTCGTTTAAGCTTAAATGGGTTCAAGGTCGTTTAAGCTTAAATGGATTCAAGGTAGTTTAATGTCACACCCCAATCTCACACTAACCACAGACCACGAGATTAAGGTGCGACAAAGGAATTTACGCACAAGCCAAACCATCCATCACTTATTAAAACATCTTAAAGACATTAAAAAGATAACTTGATTTAGGCTGTAAACTAAACAAAATAAACTGCAGAAGCATTTCTATTTAAACTGACAAGAGATATAAACAAAGTCTACAACAAATTACATTGTTCAACATAAAGTAAACATAACAGTTAATTTACATCTTTATACACATTACACATACACACTCTCTCTCACCCATACCATGTCCCAAGGATCGAGGGGAAAGACTAAGAGACCTCTAACTAGACTAACTACAAACCTTCTATAGACTAGGCGTTAGGATGAAACGATCCTTCCGATTCCTGATGCTGATGCTGACCTGAAAATGTTTTGAGTAGAGGTATGAGCCTACTCGCTCAGTGAATAGCCTTTCATTTAGCTATCACTAAACAACTCATCAGTTTTATAGAATTGAAATAAACATAATTACAGTACAAACAGGGCAGTTCTAATGACATAGCAAATTTACAGATAACAATTTCATTTCTATGCAACATCAGATAATTTAAACAAATAAACAATTATAGAGAATTGATACAGCAGTGCAATTTTCTTAACATATTAAATTTACTGTGTTCCTAATGATTACATTTCTATATTATTATTATTATTATTCCCTAATCATATGCAGTGTACTCTGCATATAAAGATCCGTAGCGAACTACGATCTCACCGTACAAGACTTAGCAACACCCCCGGGAAATGCTAAGTCTGACGCCAGCCCTGCTCTACCACAGGACCACAGGCTCTCCGGCCTCAATGCACTACTCCGAGTGCTCTAGACTCCTCCTCTAACCTGAGTACACAGGCGGAGAGTCTCACGGGGTTACCTCCATGACTCCGCACGGATCTTGTTGCAATAACCCCCAATTTTTTTTCTCCAGTGCCACCGTGACTCCGCACGCGTTGTTGTTGGACACTGCCTCTCTGTCCTCGTGTCTCCATGACTCCGCACGGATAATGTTGCAACACGAGTTTCACCCCTAAGAAGCAGATCTGTCAAAGGGGTTCTACGGTGTTAGGGCACCTAAGTCTATTAACTGACTAACATATAACCATTTAAACAGGAAAATCACATTTACTGAATTCATATCAGATCACAATACACTGTCATTCTAAACTGACAGAGCAATATATTTTAAATCATTGTAATTTCTGAGAAATTCTCATACCATGCATTCAGACAAATTAGAAATGCATAAATAACCCAACTTATTTCAATTTGGCACATACATAGCGAATTTACGCAATTGAACATCTTATTGCACAAATTAAAGAAATTTACTTCACATATGAGAATCATACTCAACAATTATCAATTCTCTAAATTTCTCGAAAAACGTGCACATTAACCCAAATCCTGGTTTGTGCATCACTTAACTCAATTAAGAGTTAATTACATATCACAACACAATTTAATAACAATACTTGAGAATTTCTAGTAATATTTCAGAGAAATGTGCCATTTCATGTAAATATCAATTTACACATATTAACGTCAAAAGATATATGCAATTAAGGTTTTCATGCATATTTTATTTATTCATATCAACTTTGAAATCGTACATCTGATAATTTATCAGAAATCTTCATTGTCTGGGTTCATACCCAAATCATACCATTTTCAGACATGAATTTCTAATTTCAACATTCAAACAAGCAATTTAGGTTCCAATGAACCATATAAATCTACCGATTCAATCCACACTGATCAATTGCTAAATTTAATCATATAACAGCGTCTAGAAGCAATTTATGAAATAAAAAGTCGGGCGACGCCAAACGCCACCCTACGCCTGATAACGCATGTTATCAGCGTAATTCGCGCACAAAACAGAAAATATTCAAACGCCTGAGTTTATTAATGATAAATAAATGAAACCCTACTCACAGCGATTTGGGCTATCCGGATTCGTCCGGAAATGCGTCTAGAGGCCTAATTCCGGGTGAATTTATGTTGTCTTCTTCCTTGGAACAGACCCAATCTGAACATGCTTCAGGCGAGCAATTCAATGCTTGCACAGGTTGAAAAGGGGCTGAGCAATGAAGAGATCATTAAAGCCATGGTTCAAGAGTCATTTCCACGATCTGCTAACTGAACAGGTTGCTATGAACATATTTGCAGTAGTGGAAATTCCTGGACGGTTCAAAGCTCTCCGATATCCAGAAGCAAGTCATTGTTGCTGCTCCTTGGTGCTAGCTGTGCTCGAACAAGCTTCTGGCCGCACAGCAACTACTGGCTGCGACTCTGTAGGTCGCCGCCTTCTAGGGCAGAGCAAGACAGGAGGGAAGAGTGGATAAATAAGAAAGGAAAAGGAAGGAGGCAGGCGGCCGGACTCGATGGCGGTGATATGGGGGCTGCTCCTCAGGCTCTGGGCCGACACCCCACAGCCGACCGGCACTGCTGCTGGTCAAAGGTTGTGATTGGGGCGAGCGAGAGGGAGGAAAGAAGGTAGGAGAAGAAGAGAGGAGCTCGGCACCAGGTGAATCGAAGCTATGGGGGTCGAATCGCCCAGAAATTGCCTCACGTTTTCCTCTGTAAGTCGCGCGCTACAGTGCGCCGACTCTCCCTGTTGTATCAGGTGGAAGATGAAAGGATAAGCGAGAATAGGAAATAAAAGTAAAAAGGAAAGGGTTTATAACCCGAATTTTGGAAAAAAAAAATACATCTTAAGTCCAGAATTCTTAAAAATGCCATAACTCCTGCCTCGAATGTCAGTTTAAGGTGATTTCTTTTGCAAAATTCCAAGCACAGAATCCACTACAACCTCAAAGCGAATAATCATGCTAATTGACTGTCTCACTTGATCAAATAACTAATTGCATCTCGGCATTTAACTGAACCTAAATCACCTTTATTATGCACTAATTGTGTCTTGTGTATTTAATTCAACTTAATCAACTTGATGATGCACTAACCACCACATGAGCACTTAACTTATCTCAATTACTTAATTATGCACCAATCGTTGTATTTACTAGTTAATTTAAGAGTGGGTCATAACAATCTCCCTCCCTTATAAGAATTTCGTCCCGAAATTCCTTAAAGAGAAAAGAAAACTTATTATGCATATCTGATCCAAAACTCCCACGTGGTTTCCTCTAGGTTATGGTCTCACCACAAATCCCTCATTAACGGTATCTCGATTCTTGAGCTCCTTGATTTCTCCGATTAAACTGGTCCTTCAACATAGGACACGTCTGTTCTGAGCTGTGCTGGTTCTGGGTCTACTATCTTCTCTGTACCAGGATGACATTTCTTAAGCATAGACACATGAAACACATCATGAAGATTAGCTAACTCAGATGGAAATTCTAACCTATAGGCTACAAGTCCAATCCTCTCAATGATAGGATATAGGCCCATAAACCTAGGAGTCAGTTTACCTCTCTTACCAAACCTCAACACTCCTTTCCATGGTGAAACTTTTAAATATACTTCATCACCAACCTCAAACTCAAGAGGTCTACGTCTTTTCTAAGCATAACTCTTCTACCTGTCCTGTGCAACTTTCAACTGTTCTTTGATCACAGTAATCTTTTCAGTGGTCAAATCCACTATCTCGGGTCCAAGAATCTGCTTTTCACCTACCTCATACCAACATATGGGTGATCTACACTTTCTACCATACATAGTTTCATACGGGGCCATACCAAGACTGGAATGGTGAATATTGTTGTATGTAAACTCTATAAGGCTCAAGTGTTCTTCCCAACTTCCACTGAAATGCAAGACACATGCTCTCAGCATGTCCTCAAAAGTCTGAATGGTCCTCTCAAATTGACCATCTGTCAGCGGGTGAAAGGTTGTACTGCACCTCAACTTTGTGCCCAAAGCTCGATGCAACTAATTTCACAACCTGGATGTGAACTTAGGATCTCTATCTGATATAGTTGAAACCGGAATACCAGGGAACCTAACTATTTCATCCATGTATATCTTAGCCAATTTTGAGACATCAAAGGTTGACTTGACATGAAGAAAGTAAGCAGACTAAATTAATCTATCCACAATCATTCATATCGAGTTACAACCTTTAGGTGTCCTGGGAAACCCTATCACAAAATCCATTGTGATATGTTCCCACTTCCACTCAGGTAGAGGAAGAGATTGCAAGGTACATGTAGGTTTCTAGTGCTCAGCCTTAACCTGCTGACACACATTGCACCTAACCACATACTCAGCTACATTCTTTCCACGCCAGGCCTCCAAAACAAACTCTTGAGATTCATGTACATCTTAGTGTCACCTGGATGTATAACATACATTGATGCATGTGCTTCCTCAAGAATCTATTCTTTCAAATCATTATCTCGAGGTACATGCAACCTGTCATGCTAATACAACACAACATCATCTGAAAACTTGAACTCTGGTCTCTTCCCCCTGCCATGGCATGCATGATCTGGTTTAACTCACTATCACCCTATTGTAGTTTCTTGATTTGATCTTAAGTAGTAGGCTTGACTTGCATCTGTGCAATCAAACCACTATGTGTTGTCACCCCTAAGTCTAAGTTCAGCTTCCGCATTTCCACTAGCATGTCTCTTTTGAAATATGCCATGGAAAATACATCCACTATTGAACTAGACTTCCTACTTAGGGCATTAACTACCACATTTATCTTACCAGGATGATAATCTATGGTCACATCATAATCTTTGATCAATTCTAATCATCTGCGTTGTCTAAGATTCAGATCCTTCTGAGTGAAGATATATTTTAAGCTCTTATGATCTGTAAACACCGGACATGTCTCACCATAAAGATAGTGACGCCATGTCTTAAGAGCATGAACTACAACAGCTAACTTCAGATCATGTATCAGGTAATACTCCTCATTCTATGCTACTTACTTATTGTTACATTTCAAATTTATATTTCACTCTTTCCGAGCCATTTTCACATTGTTTATCTACCTTTAAACCCTAGATTTTATTAATTCTAGCTTACCTTTCATAGAACAAATCTCATGATCTTATTTTATAGGGATGCTAGTACTCAAGGTCAAATCACTATTGATATCCCTTGAACTACTACAACTCTAAACATTCTAGAGTTTCTTCTTTATCAATAACATAGCGTTATTGTGATGTGACTATGTTCCCTTAGTTTGAAATTCAAACTTTAGATCTCATAAGTTTTACTAAATTCTTCCTTATCTTATCACTGGAATTTCCTTTCTCTCATTTGTTCTGGACTTTGGTATTTCCATGATATCTCTTCAATTTAATGGAAACTTATAACGTAACATGAGTATCATTTCAAACTGGACAAGCCATATATTCATGTATTGCAAATATCAAGAGATTCAACATAATAAGCATGCATGCAGATTTCAAATTCTTAAATAATCTAATTACATGTCCACTTGTAATTTACTGAGAAATCAATATCAATATGCATGCAGGCAGACTGGAATTCTCAAATAAACAGAATGCATGTCAATTTGGCACTTTATACACTAAAATCGTGCAATTGAACTATTAAGCATCACACATCTTATACTGAGAATTTTGATATCAAAATACTTGATTCATTGAACACCCTATCCTTAGGGTTTCAATTACCTCATTCATTTGATTGCAGTTCAAATCACAATATGATATCATTCTAGAACTGTCAGAACAGTGTACTTAAAATAATTGTAAATACTGAGAAATTCTTATATCATGCATTCATTTTCTAAGTTATGTGTTTGTTCTTTATTTTAAAAACTAATTTGTTAGTCTATAGAGACTTAGAATCCAAAGGTAGTATGTATGAATGTATTTAACTTTATAATAAAGATATGCATTCCATACTCTCAATTATGTCTTGTAATTCTCGTTCCTTAATCAAAGTCATCATTTCTAACATTTCCTTTAATCCAACTAAGTTTCTTGTCTTGGTCTTATGATTTTCATAAGACTCTTTATTTCTATGTACTTATTGTATGCTCAACTATTTTCTTCTATTTTCCCTTTGCCTTGAAGTACATAAAAGTATTTTACTCCATTCCATGATCCAACCCAAATTTGGTTCTTACGTCCTAGCCCTTACATACTTTTCTCATATCCTTTCCATACTCTTATTTTTAGAGTTCATATAATACAAATCATTGAATTTAATTTGAACCTTATATCATTTTCTTTTATTTCCAATTAAGGATTGCTCAAATGAGACTCCAACGTTGAGTCTCCGATATCAGTTCTAGCTACTTCTTAGCTGCTCTAATCTTTCCCTTATAGCTCAACATCTTAACATATGTACATTCTCACTATGATATGAAACTACATTATTCAAAGTCTACTTTTATAATATTGTTAATAGGAGTAATTAAATCCCAGTATCGCATCCTGCCAGCCGGACCAGGCCAAACCTGTAGTCCTGAAGCCAAGAGCTACTCAGGATTAACCAACTCCTATTGATCTCAAACATGTGGAACGAATATCCACTCAGGGCAAACTCATTTAAACATAACTCATGGTTTACTCAATACAAGGAATTTAAACAATAAATAAATCATTTCATGACACACAACAACATAAAAGTATCATATTTACTTTACAAACTAAAAATCTAATTTCATGCATATAAAAGCATTTCTAGCGATCTCTAATCAAATAAGCAATATAAAACAAGAGTTGTATCGCATCCTATTTTTAATCTCTTATTCTTATATCAATTTCTGATTTCTTAACCCTAAGATTTCTAGGGTTTTTCTCTAGCCTATCCTTCCTCTGCATACCTGGCCAGGGTATTCAGAGAAGAATAGATAGAGTAGCTTGATACTGGTCAATCTAAGTATTCAGACACCTGGCCAGGGTATCTAAACACTCAGACCTTCCAGAGCTAAAGACACAACACTTTTTATGTACCTCACTTATAACTTTTATCTTTTGATCCTAATGATCTCTGATGACTCATCTTAACTCTCAACTTGATTCTCGTGACCACATTATCTTCCTACCATCTGCAATAATATAACAGAACACTTCCTGTTATAAAAGTGCAGTTAGAAGGAAGACACCTAAGTCCTAATCCTATTGGTCTCTTATCGTCCCCTGACCTTGACTTAGAGTATTCATATACTCAACCTATGCTCTGATACCAAAAGATGTCACACCCCAATCTCACACTAACCACATACCACGAGATTAAGGTGCGACAAAGGAATTTACGCACAAGCCAAACCATCCATCACTTATTAAAACATCTTAAAGACATTAAAAAGATAACCTGATTTAGGCTGTAAACTAAACAAAATAAACTGCAGAAGCATTTCTATTTAAACTGACAGGAGATATAAACAAAGTCTACAGCAAATTACATTGTTCAACATAAAGTAAACATAACAGTTAATTTACATCTTTATACACATTACACATACACTCTCTCTCTCACCCACACCATGTCCCAAGGATTGAGGGGAAAGACTAAGAGACCTCTAACTAGACTAACTACAAACCTTCTATAGACTAGGCGTTAGGATGAAACGATCCTTCCGATTCCTGATGCTGATGCTGAACTGAAAATGTTTTGAGTAGAGGTATGAGCCTACTCGCTCAGTGAATAGCCTTTCATTTAGCTATCACTAAACAACTCATCAGTTTTATAGAATTGAAATAAACATAATTACAGTACAAACAGGGCAGTTCTAATGACATAGCAAATTTACAGATAACAATTTCATTTCTATGCAACATCAGATAATTTAAACAAATAAACAATTATAGAGAATTGATACAGCAGTGCAATTTTCTTAACATATTAAATTTACTGTGTTCCTAATGATTACATTTCTATATTATTATTATTATTATTATTATTATGCCCTAATCATATGCAGTGTACTCTGCATATAAAGATCCGTAGCGAACTACGATCTCACCGTACAAGACTTAGCGACACCCCCGGGAAATGCTAAGTCTGACGCCAGCCCTGCTCTACCACAGGACCACAGGCTCTCCGGCCTACAGGCTCTCTGGCCTCAATGCAATACTCCGAGTGCTCTAGACTCCTCCTCGAACCAGAGTACACAGGCAGAGAGTCTCACGGGGTTACCTCCATGACTCCGCACAGATCTTGTTGCAATAACCCCCAATTTTTTTTCTCCAGTGCCACCGTGACTCCGCACGCGTTGTTGTTGGACACTGCCTCTCTGTCCTCGTGTCTCCATGACTCTGCACGGATAATGTTGCAACACGAGTTTCACCCCTAAGAAGCAGATCTGTCAAAGGGGTTCTACGGTGTTAGGGCACCTAAGTCTATTAACTGACTAACATATAACCATTTAAACAGGAAAATCACATTTACTGATTTCATATCAGATCACAATACACTGTCATTCTAAACTGACAGAGCAATATATTTTAAATCATTATAATTTCTGAGAAATTCTCATACCATGCATTCAGACAAATTAGAAATGCATAAATAACCCAACTTATTTCAATTTGGCACATACATAGCGAATTTACGCAATTGAACATCTTATTGCACAAATTAAAGAAATTTACTTCACATATGAGAATCATACTCAACAATTATCAATTCTCTAAATTTCTCGAAAAGCGTGCACATTAACCCAAATCCTGGTTTGTGCATCACTTAACTCAATTAAGAGTTAATTACATATCACAACACAATTTAATAACAATACTTGAGAATTTCTAGTAATATTTCAGAGAAATGTGCCATTTCATGTAAATATCAATTTACACATATTAACGTCAAAAGATATATGCATTTAAGGTTTTCATGCATATTTTATTTATTCATATCAACTTTGAAATCGTACATCTGATAATTTATCAGAAATCTTCATTGTCTGGGTTCATACCCAAATCATACCATTTTCAGACATGAATTTCTAATTTCAACATTCAAACAAGCAATTTAGGTTCCAATGAACCATATAAATCTACCGATTCAATCCACACTGATCAATTGCTAAATTTAATCATATAACAGCGTCTAGAAGCAATTTATGAAATAAAAAGTTGGGCGACGCCAAACGCCACCCTACGCCTGATAACGCATGTTATCAGCGTAATTCGCGCACAAAACAGAAAATATTCAAACGCCTGAGTTTATTAATGATAAATAAATGAAACCTACTCACAGCGATTTGGGCTGTCCGGATTCGTCCGGAAATGCGTCTAGAGGCCTAATTCTGGGTGAATTTATGTTGTCTTCTTCCTTGGAACAGACCCAATCTGAACATGCTTCAGGCGAGCAATTCAATGCTTGCACAGGTTGAAAAGGGGCTGAGCAATGAAGAGATCATTAAAGCCATGGTTCAAGAGTCATTTCCACGATCTGCTAACTGAACAGGTTGCTATGAACATATTTACAGTAGTGGAAATTCCTGGACGGTTCAAAGCTCTCCGATATCCAGAAGCAAGTCATTGTTGCTGCTCCTTGGTGCTAGCTGTGCTCGAACAAGCTTCTGGCCGCACAGCAACTACTGGCTGCGACTCTGTAGGTCGCCGCCTTCTAGGGCAGAGCAAGACAGGAGGGAAGAGTGGATAAAGAAGAAAGGAAAAGGAAGGAGGCAGGCGGCCAGACTCGATGGCGGTGATATGGGGGCTGCTCCTCAGGCTCTGGGCCGACACCCCACAGCCGGCCGGCGCTGCTGCTGGTCGAAGGTTGTGATTGGGGCGAGCGAGAGGGAGGAAAGAAGGTAGGAGAAGAAGAGAGGAGCTCGGCACCAGGTGAATCGAAGCTATGGGGGTCGAATCGCCCAGAAATTGCCTCACGTTTTCCTCTGTAAGTCACGCGCTACAGTGCGCCGACTCTCCCTGTTGTATCGGGTGGAAGATGAAAGGATAAGCGAGAATAGGAAATAAAAGTAAAAAGGAAAGGGTTTATAACCCGAATTTTGAAAAAAAAATACATCTTAAGTCCAGAATTCTTAAAAATGCCATAACTCCCGCCTCGAATGTCAGTTTAAGGTGATTTCTTTTGCAAAATGCCAATCACGGAATCCACTACAACCTAAAAGTGAATAATCATGCTAATTGACTGTCTCACTTGATCAAATAACTAATTGCATCTCGGCATTTAACTGAACCTAAATCACCTTAATTATGCACTAATTGTGCCTTGTGTATTTAATTCAACTTAATCAACTTGATGATGCACTAACCACCACATGAGCACTTAACTTATCTCAATTACTTAATTATGCACCAATCATTGTATTTACTAGTTAATTTAAGAGTGGGTCATAACATTTAAGCTCAAATGGGTTCAAGGTCGTTTAAGATTAAATGGGTTCAAGGTCGTTTAAAATTCAAACGGGTTGGAGGTTGAAGGTTGAAACCAATTGGAAACTTTTAGGGCTGATTATGCTTAATCGTTTGAAGGAGTAATTGGTCCAATGGTGGTCCAATCCTAACCCTAATAGTACCCTAAGACATAAGGGACAAAGTGACTAATGGATTGACCCATGATTGTGATCAATGGTGTATTTTACCAATATGCCCTTGAAGGGTTCAATCAAGTGAAACCTTGTTTTAATCAAACCCTAATGACATGTTAGTGACGTTTTGGCTTATGTTAATCAGTGAGGACTTGTCCCAACCTAATCTAGAGTGATGTAATCACATCTATTAGTAAGATGAGAGAGAAAGTACCATTTATGGTTGCAATTAAAGTAAAATACCTTCAATGTACATGAATGTGCATGATTAGGGTATGATCCACCTATGTGAGATCATGGAAACCCTAATTGTGATAATTGATGAATCTTAATCTAATCTGAGGGCATCTATGGTGATGTTCCTTATGCATGATGATGTTATGAGTTCAATTCACCATGAAATGAATAGTAAACCCTAATTCTAGGGTGATAACATGTAATGTGAATAGTAAACCCTAATTGATGAGAAATCAGGGAACCTGACTCTTCTGAGAGTATGAAAGTACAACTCTTGAAATGAATTGTTTACTATTATTAGTTGAATTAATCTTGCAGGTTCTTATATGATGATGATCATATCCAGGTAAGGATTATGATACCTTATTCATTGAAAGCATGATTTTAGCTTTATGAATAGTGAAATACCTTGTTGCCTGGTAAGTGGCATCACATGAGATGATAGGCTGTAAGAGCCATGAGTATCATCAAGGTCATGCTTATTAGATGACTTGTGATGAGATGATTGAGAAATGATAATTGATATGAGTTAGACCTGTTACATTTAGTATTCTACTTTCATAGCTGCTATGCTAATAATAATGTTTGAGAACATGTATGATGTTAAAAGAATACTGAAATGTACCTAACTAATCAAGTATAATCATACTATGTAGAGCCCTGATCATAGATCCATCATTGTCAGAAGCAATATGATGGTGAAATTAACAGGTTTTCCTAAGGGAATTCCTGGATCATATACATTTGAGTATGTGGGGGAATATGGATGTTTAAATCCTTACATCCTAGTGTAGGAATTGATGTAGATGTATCTTAATCCATCAACCCTTCACTATATGTTTATGCTGTACCACATTTCTCTTGAGGAAATTCTTATACCGCATCGATGAGAGATAAATAAGAAATCTTTCGATGGAGAAGAGAGTACAGAATGCCACTGTGACTCTAATAGCGAAGTACCAGAATACCCTGGTGAGCTATAGTAGTAGAGACACAAGATGTCCTGCATGTTATCCTCACTCTGACTGAGGAAGATGAGGTCATAAGAATCCGGCTCTTTTGATGACCTAGGTATGATACCGATGCGACTTAACAGTGATCGGTTGGAGTATGAGCGGTATACCTCATCTCCGCAGGGCATAATATTGTTTGTAAAACATAATCAACCGCGTAGTATATCTACTTAGGTTGAACTACGAGATACATGAATGATGTTACTCTGTATAGTACATATGTTGTTCACATTTCCTAAATGTTGTTGTTCTACTTAATGTCAATCTGCTGTTGATTGCCTTGAAAGCTTTTATTGCTTATATTGTTCTTTGATTGCTATTATAAAGCTTCTAGTTGAGAGTTATAACTCTTGCTGGGACAATTATTTAAAATTGTCTCACTCCGTAGATTTCAACTTTTTAGGTGGTCGTCGAGGACGAAGGAACCAACCTACAAGTGACCAATACCAGCAGCAGCAGCACCAGGAGCACCAGTGAATCTCAGGTGGAGATACTGACTACTGAGTCATAGTTAGATAGTCCTATGCCGTCTCTGTACTCTCAGGTCCTTGGAGTTAGTGGTATGAGATTTTTGGTTTTGACTCTTGAGATTTTGTATCATGTTGTGCAAAATTACTCAAGAAGTAATTTAACAGAGATGTAAACAGTTTATCTCCTTTCTATGAAAGAAGTTTTATGGTTTTCAAGATCTTGTCTCAAAAAGTTTTAATTTCCGATGATTTTTGTATTCCGCTGCTAATCGAATGCTTCCGCTGAGTTTATATCGTGGTTTTGGAGATCGGAGCCCACACTTGGTAGTGGATAAAAATGATATTTCTCTTTGGCATTGTCGGTTGGGTCATGTGAATGTGCATCAAATGAAGAAGTTGAGCAAAAAGGATTTGGTTTGAGGACTTCCCAAATTGGATTTTGAAAAGGATGAGGAATGACAACCTTGTACAAAAGGAAAACAAACCAAATACTCCTTCAAATCTAAAGGAGTCATGAGTACCAAGAGAGTTCTTGAACTTCTTCATATTGATCTATTCGGACCAATGAGAATGCAAACGCTTCGTGGTTCCAAGTCTTGTCTTATTATTGTTGATGATTTCTCTTGATAGACTTGGACCTTATTTCTCGTTTCTAAATGCGATACCCTTGATGTTTTCTCGAGCTTTTGTAAATGGGCTGAAAACAAAGCTTCTTTCCGGATTGATTCTATCCGTAGTGATCATGGGGGAGAATTTGGAAATGATCTTTTTGAGTATTTTTGTGAAAAATCTGGTTATTCGCACAATTTCTCTTCTCCTCGTACGCCTCAACAAAATGGGGTTGTAGAGAGGAAGAATAGGTCGCTACAAGAGATGGCTAGGACCATGCTTCTTGAGTATGACACTCCTAAGAAGTTTTGGGCTGAAGCCGTTAACACCTCATGCTTTGTGCAAAACTGAGTTTTTACACATCCTTTTTTTAAAGAAAACCCCCTATGAACTATGGCGTGGTAGAAATCCGTCTATTGATTTCTTCCATGTTTTTGGATGTCCTTGTTTTGTTTTAAACATGAAGGATTCTCTTGACAAGTTTGATCTGAAATCTTATAAGGCTTTCTTCCTAGGCTATATCACTACTAGCAGGGCATATAGAGTATTCAACATTGAATTGTCTAAAATTGAAGAATCTATAAATGTTAAGTTTGTTGAAACTAACCCTATTGTTAGCAAGCATGTTGTGGATAATTATGTTGCAGATGACTTAATTCCTATCTTAAAAGATCTCAACATCGACAACAAAGGCAAGCAAGTGACAGAAGAAGAAGAAGAAAAGAAGGATACTACTCCCCGCTTTGCAAAGAATCATCCCAAGGAACTAATCATTGACAATCCATTCGAGAGAGTGAAGACACGAGCTACATACAACAAAGAACAAGTAGACAGTGCCTTCATCTCACAATTAGAGCCAAAGAACATTAAAGAAGCCCTTAGTGATGATGGGTGGATCCTTGCCATGCAAGAAGAGTTGGAGCAATTCGAGAAGAATCGTGTGTGGACTCTAGTTCCAAGACCAAGTGATAGAAAGATCATTGGCACCAAGTGGGTCTACCACAACAAGCTAGATGAGCAAGGTAAAGTGGTGAGAAATAAAGCAAGGTTAGTAGCACAAGGTTACAACCAACATGAATGTATTGACTTTGATGGAACTTATGTTCCTGTTGCTAGAATTGAATCCATTAGAATGCTACTTTCTTTTGCTAGTCATATAAATTTCTTGATATATCAAATGGATGTTAAAAATGTGTTTTTGAATGGTACAATCAAGGAGGAAGTATTTGTTGCTCAACCTCGAGGCTTTGAAAATGACAAGCTGCCTAATCATGTTTATTTGTTGCAAAAAGCTCTCTATGGACTCCAACAAGCACCTCGAGCTTGGTATGCGAAACTAAAGAACTTTTTGTTAGATAATGGGTATGTAATGGGCAAAGTTGATTCTACCTTGTTTCTAAAACACACTTCTAAAAATTTTCTTATTATTCAAATTTATGTTGATGATATCATTTTTGGCGGAACTGATCTTGATCTTTGCAAGGAGTTTAGTTCTCTTATGCAGAGTGAGTTCGAGATGAGTATGATGGGTGAGTTGACCTTCTTCCTTGGCTTTCAAATCAAACAAACCAAAGAAGGAAACTTCATCAACCAAGGCAAGTACACAAATTAACTACTCAAATGCTTTGGGATGGAGAATATGAAGCCAATGGATACATCCATGTCCAACACCGCCAAACTTGATAAAGATGAAGAAGATGAGAAAGTAGATGAGAATCTCTATAGAGGTATGATTGGAAGTTTACTTTATTTAATTGCCTCTAGACCTGATATTATGTTTAGTGTTGGCTTGTGTGCTCGCCTTCAATCTAGCCCTAGAAAATCACATCTTATAGTTTTTAAGAGGATTTTGAGGTACCTAGCCAAAACCCAAAATCTTGGACTATGGTATCCTAAATCAAGGGATTTTACTCTTAGAGCATATAGTGATGCGGATTATGCAGGCTATTTGGTTGATAGAAAGTTCACAAGTGGCACTTGCTTTCTCCTAGGACCATGCTTGGTGTCTTGGTTCTCCAAGAAATAGAGCACCGCGGCATTATCAACTACTGAGGCTGAGTACATTGCATCTGGGAGTTGTTGTGCCCATGTCTTATGGATGAAGCAAATGCTCCAAGACCATAACATATGTTTTGATGCTTCTCCTATATTTTGTGACAATACTAGTGCAATTAATATTTCTTACAATCCTATATTGCATAGTAGAGCCAAGCATATAGAGGTTCTCCATCACTTTCTCCGTGATGACATTGCCAAGAAGGATATCTATATTATGAATGTGGACACGGACAATCAATTGGTAGATATCTTTACTAAACCTCTAGCTAGATATCAATTTAATTTTATTTGATCTAAACTGCTTATTGTTGCTTTGGATGATGTTTCTATGTGATCTAGCTAGTTGTTTTCAACCTATATGCTTGCTCATGTCATTTCTCATCTTATATGCCTATATATGCTTCCATCTGCCTAAATTGCTTGATAACATGCTTAGTTTTTGCTTGTTTTGGGTTTTTATCAAATTTCTTGTTTTATCTCTAAATAGTACCCAATGATGAGCTAAATGTGCCTAAGTATGTTAATGATACATAATAGAATTGAAAAATGAATTTAATTGGCATGTATATGGCTAGAAACCAAGAATGTGACTTTTAGGTCAGGTTGACCTTTGGTCGAGTTTCACCAGGATAAACTCGACCGATCAGGAGCCGAGAGTTGTTCTTCAGAGAACCATTCGGTCAAGTTTTACACTCTCAGAACTCGACCGATCCGTGGGTTGAGCCAATATTAAGTTAAGACCAGCTGACTATTTTCCCTCTCAACTTGAAAATAGCTGACTGATTCCTCATCTCTTAGCCCTAAGCTCTCACCCCCAGCCCTAAACCTCCCATTCCTAGCCCTTGTTTGACCTAGAAAGCTCAACCTAGACCTTCCCGGGCGTCTCTGGTGGTTTTTGTATGGCGTTTGAGGTTTGTTTTTTCTTGTTTGCACGTTTTCTATCTTGTTTTCACCTCCATGGCTTCCCAAAGAAGAAAACGAGATGCTCCAAGAATGCACCTGCTTCTTCTTCACATAATTGCTTGGTTCCCTTTGATAATACCTCCTTTGTGTCGATTGAGGCTGTAAATAGGTACAAGGACCTTCTTCCTCGAAGCCCTTTTCCTTTTCACACTTTGATCGATCCTTCTCCTAGGTATCAAGAGATTATTGCTCAAGTAGCTAGGTTGCTCACCGTCCACCATTTATCCGCCCTAGCGATCGAACGTGACTGCTTTCACAACTCCATGACAAGCACTAAGGTTGTTCACGAGTTCTATGCCAACTTGCGTTGGAACTACGATTCGCTTATCCCGCCGCCGAATACTCAAGTAATTCTTACATCTATGATCGACGGTCGTCGTTTCCAAATCTCTAAGGATACTTTAAATATCTTTCTTGCCAGATACGAGGAAAATGACACTTGGTGTAAGGATTATGACAAGTACTTCGATCTTCTTGACCCGGAAGGTTTTTACAATCACTATGAATTGATGTTACCGGATATTCATCAATTTTTGAAGAAACTTGACGTGGCTTACAAGAAGAAGTCCACCCTACCCTCATCCTCTCTTAACCTAATGAGGTGCATATTGGATTTAGTGATCAACTGTAATGTCCATCCAAAGAAAAATCAAACGAATATTGCAGAGAACACTGCAATCATTATGTATTGTTTGTTGAAAAATATCGATGTCAAGTGGGCCATATACATCTTACATCATATGACATGTTTTGACACTGGTAAGAACACCAAAGGCACCCACCCTACCCGGCTTTGATTTGTGGTCTTCTCAAGTTTGCCACTGACAAATCCCTCTTTTCTGACTTCCATTACCCAATTGCTAAGAAAGGTGTTTGTATTAGTGAAACCACTCTTCAAAAGTCTGTTCCTGTGTTTTCCTCTGCCTCTGGTGCTTCTGCCTCTGGTGCTTCTGCCTCTGCCTCCGCTTCAGCTTCCCCATCCTCCTCTACCCGAGCTCCACCTCCGTAGCCTCCTCCTAAACCTAGTCGTGCGTCTTTCTGTGTGTCAAATGAAACCCTTTTGGGTTATATGATGCATCAACAGGCGTACAACCAATAGGTTCAGGACCACCTACAACAGGATTTGTGTGTCATCATGTCAACCATGAATCTTTCCTGTACTCACCCCTATCCCACCTACCATCCCTATCCCGGTAGTTCTTATGCTTCATATGCATATGATCATTACTATCCTACTCCCGAGTCTTCCATTACTGCTCCACCACCTTTTGTTGTTGGTAGCTCCGCTCCTGACATCCTCCCGTTACCTACTGGCCCCCTGGCCACCCTGCTAGCCTCGCTGGGTGACTCTGCTCCATCTTTCCCATAGGCCAATGAGCTTCACACTCTTGGTATGTCTTGGGCTAAGCAGAATGCCTACTGGCCCGGTCATTCCTTTGGACCTCCTGAGATGCCAGACCAGGCTGAGGATGTTGATGATGATGAAGGTGACGATGAGGATGCTTCCGACAACGGTGCTGACGATGATGCTGATGATGATGCTGGTACTACTGCTCCACCTTCTGATGGGGATGAGGACTACACACCTGGTGATGATGATGTTGTTGATATAGATAGATTATTTGTTTAGGTGTTTTCTTAGTTTGTAGTCTAGCATGCTTATTATATACATCTTTCTAGACTATTTTTGTATAAGAAACATCTTGGCACATTCTTCCGAGTTGTACTATTTCTTATCTTTGTTTTATCACTTTTGTGTTTGTAGTTGCTCTCATGTGGACATATATATGAGTTGTAATATCTTTGATGTGCACTATGGCTATTTACTCTATTTTTATCCTATGCGTTGGCGCCATCTTGAGTTATATTTTGATTATGACTTGGCATGTATGTTATCTTTTGTCTTTGTGTGATATATGCTTTTAAACTGTTGCTTATTCCTTTGCATATATGGTTGTGTGTGTTTTGGAGAAGAACTAGTTTATGCTCTTCTACCCCCCTACCTTTTTGATAATGTCAAAAGGGGGACAGATATTTCAAGAGATAGCTCAAGTCTTGAAACTCAATCATATTGGTTTTTCTTTGCTATAATATTTCTTTTTGCTAGTGAGACCCTTTCTTGTTCAATTCACTGCTTAGTATGTGAACTTGCAAAGTACTACATACTACATGTATATTGCTACTGCATTGTGTAGATAGATTAACCATGCAGGTTAATGGAAGCACAGATTGAGGGGGAGAAATTCACATTGTTCATTTCATGAATCTCCCTATTACGCAGAGCAAAGGTATAATTTCTACATCCTTTTCAATATGTTTGAGGAATGGTTTGTCATTGTCAAAAAGGGGGAGAATGTTGACCTAGAGGTTATACATTGCCTATATTTTGATAATGACTTAACCATTCCATTCATATGTATATAATATGTGTATTAAAGATTGATTTTAGGTATTAGGTACATGAAAAGGATCCCAAATCCAAAACCCTAGATTGACTCAAGTTCAAGTCAAAGAGCTACAAGTGTGCTTTTGTGGAATTTATGTAAATGACCTTAGAACATATTTGTAATCACTTGTAATGATGAATTGACTTGTAACTAAGATGATAAAAATGATTAGGACATAAAACACCAATGTTAGATCACTTTAGATGCATATTCAAAGATTGGCATCAGGTTGTCAATCGGCCAAGTTTTCCCCCAGGACAAACTAGGCCGATCCACCTTGATACAATCTCTGAAGATTGCATCGATCGAGTTGTGTCTTTACAGAACTCGACCGATGGAGTACCTAACCAAAATGATCATTCATTGATCGGTCGAGTTTCTTCAAAACAAACTCGACTGATACTTTGAAAATTGGTTTGTCGTTTACTCTATCGGTCGAGTTAACTTTATTGAAACCTGACCGATTGCACTGTACAGAATTTGCAGAAAAAAGTGATATGACCATTGGTGGGTTATTTGATAAAAAATAGAGACGTTTTCTTGAAGGAAAATGGATATATTTTGGCCCAAGAGTTCACCTAACTCAAAGCAACACCCTCAGCTATATATAGAACACTTGGAGTTCATTCCAAGGCTGCTCATTCATTGCAAACTTAGTCCTATCATAGCTGAGAGTGTTCTAAGACTTTGAGCCCCTTTCTCTCTCTACCTTCAAGTCAAATTCATGAGTATGAGTGAGATAGGTTCTTGTGTAAGAGAGCTACTCCCTGTATTGTTGTAAAGCTCTCCTCCTCCATCTTCCAACCTCAATTCCTATTGAATTCAAGTTGAAGATCCCTCTCCAAGTGAAGGAGAAAGAGGTGATGTTCTTCAAGATTGAAGAAGGGAAGCTGCTCCAGGTCTCCAAGTGAAGGAGATAGGTGCTCCAGATCTCTGAGTGAAGGAGAGAAGCAAGGCAACACTCAAGGAAGATAGGTAATCCCTTGAAGGCAGAAGACTTGAAGAAAGGAGTGGGTAAGTCCATATTGATGGCTGAAGACTCTATGGTTCAAGTGGGTAACCTCCTTCTATAGGTTGAAGATCTTTGCTTGAGGTACTAAGCCCTTGGATGTGTGGTTGTTGTGTCTTGTAATCTTATTGTGGAATATAAGAGTACCAAGATTGCAAATCCTAGAGACTAACCCACTCTAGGTAGTGGACTGACATTGCTCCTAAGTTTAGGACATGGAACCACTATAAACCGCCTATCCAAGTGCTTGCTTTTCACTATCTCTCATCCTTGCTATGTATGTTAGATTAGGACATCAAATTGCTGCTTGTTTAAGCTTTTCAAATATATAATTTGGTGGTCTAATTTGTCTTGTGAGAATTTGTGAAGCTCTATTCAACCCCCCCTCTAGAGCCCATTGATCCAACAATGCAATCTACTTTGAAAGCAAGAAATTTGAAGAGGCAATGCAGATCCTCACAAGATAACAATCAGAGTTGGTTCTCATATAATTTATATGTGCAATTACTCAAAATGAATTTAGTAAGTGTAAGCCCATTAAGAGGTCTTTGAGGTGCTATCTCAAAAATATAACGTATGGAAACTTTTATAACCTTTAGAAGGACCCAAATGGTTCATGTGTATATTTAAAGGTGTATACTATCCATCGAAGGTGATTACAAAAAGTTCTATCCATTTTCAAGGGAGTAGTGAAATTCCAATGGATCTATTTTCCATTTTTTCCCAATAATGACTAGTTACTTGCATATGAATAGTGATCTAGATAGGTTTGTTGGATGTAATCTCTTCTCTAACATCCTTCCCACGACTATAAGTTGTAACAAATAAAGACAACCAGTTACAATCTTCTAGAATAATTCCAAGTAATGGTGATTCATGTTGAAAGTCTCATTTGTCAATGTGTGGGATTTTCTTGGGGAGTTCTTGTAATGACTTGTTCTCAAATTAGTCATCTAATTAGGGTTTACTTTGATGATTGTATGTTTAACCAGATTGATCATTATTTAAAGATTGATTAATGATGGTAGTTAAGTTTTGATGTTTTAAATATAATGAGAAGATTTAATCATACTTTTATTCACATAACTAGGGTTTAAGAATTGAAAACCCTAATGGGCCAAAAATTAGGGTTTTGATGACATGAATATAGAATTTGATAAGTATACTGGCTCACTAAATGATCTTTAGTATTTTATGTGTAACTCTAATTTATTTGAAATTTGGATATGATTTGAATATCTCAAATGTGAGCACTCTTGATAAATATTATAATTTTTGAATAATTCTATGATCTGTTTTTCGATCAAGTTTCCCCAAGCAAAACTCATCCGAACATGTATTCGGATTAAAATATAGTAGTCTGATATTTTAATTTTGTCTTTTTATTGGTACATCTAATTAATCTCAAATTTTAATTGTAGTTGTGAAACTCTATTATAGACATATTATTAAATTTTAGTAATTTTTGGATGATTTTTGATCTCTACAGACAGGGGTGTCGGTCGAGTTCTGCCTAGGACAAACTCGACCGACCATGCTACAGACTGCAATATAGCAGTCTAGTATTTGATTTTTATTTATTTATTAGTAACTAAAATTATCTAAAATTTTATTTTGTATCTTATAAACTCAATTTCAGACATCGTATAAAATTTTCATAATTTTTGGACCATGTTTGAGTTTTAAAGAGTGTGGTGTCGGTTGAGTTTATAACTTGGTCGACCAACCGGTCTGAGAAAAATAAAAATACAATGAAGGGCTTGTTTGTAATTGTTCTAAGCACCTCAATTCATCTATATGACTAACCTAACACACAAAGAGATCTCATAACTGATCATTCCTATCCAAGACATGAATTTGAGAGAGAGAGGAGAGCTAAGGTTTTGAGAAGAGAAAGTGGTGGGGATGTTGACCTACGCTTTCTCTACCTGAGATATGATGACACCAAGTAAGTTTAGATTATTTTCATAGCATTTCATGGTCAATCTTCTCTCACATGTAAATATTCCATCCCTCCTATGATTTGATTCAAGACCACATCAAAACACCCACTTTTCTCACTCTTTCTCTTCTAATCTCTATTTCTAGGGTTTCTGAGTTGAGAAGAAGAAGAATCAGATTCTGTTGCTAGAGTTTGATTGGTTTTCTAAAAATTCAGAGTTTGATTTACGTTTTTATGGTTCTTGTCACCTCAAGTGAGTATTTTTCTCCCTCCTAAGCTCTGTATTCATGTTGCAGGCCTAATTCTATACGGCTAAAATAATCAAAAACCTTGCTTGTATATGTATGTAATTGGATATAATTTGGGAAAGATATTAGGGGATCAACTTCTTTTGATTTTGATTATTTTCTCATTGATTGAAACTTGATGTTTTCCTAATATATTGATTGAGGATCCATGGAGAATCCTATGGATGGATCACTATTCTATTTCATGTGAATTTTGCCCAAAAATCAGCCTAATGGCTGATATTCTTGGAATTGAATTGACATATATAGAATCATATTTGAATCATACTAGAATGTATTATACAAGTGTATTATTGAATGTTAATGGAATTGAATATGATATACAGATAAGGATCAGTATAAGGTGACCACATTTCCTGATTAGGTTTTGTGTTGAGGAAGTAAATCAAAATGAGTCAATCAATCAATGTATACTTATGATTGATGAATGAAATATGTGAATATGGAAACTAGGGTTTCCAAGTGTGTGAATAGACCTAATGAAACCATGTGCATCATGATGAAATTACATAGTGATATGATTCTTATGATGTGTTTAACTAAGGATGACTTCTTAAAAACCCTAGATGTTTAGTATTAAGACGAGTATGGGTGAGAAAACTAGAAATTGTATACGATCTTGTAAATGTGATGAAATGTTGAAGTGTAAGTATTAATACTTCAATTGAAGATGATGAGTATTACTACTATGATATAATAAAAATGTATTTCTTTTAGTATGAGTTATGAAACAATGAGTAAACCTTCACATGAATGTGGATCCTTTTATACAAGCCACATAATAATGAATTGGGAAGAATGATTAGAAATTATGATATAAGAAGATGTAATATGAATCATTCTATTAAAAAAAATGAGTAGTATTATACAAGACATAGTGATCCTTGTTAATTATAAAAATTACCTTGTGAGTCAATGACATGGCATATTTATCTAGATATAAGAAATGATATGAACAAAAATGTAATGAATGGTGATGACAAGCTAAAGATGAAACTGATGAAGTTATTACGATGAAGTCTTTAATATTTTATTGTAGTTACATGTGGCTAATCTTGATTGAATTAAATATACTGATTTGGGATTTGTGGATGTTAATGAGAAGAGAATAATTGTATATCATGTGAATTAAGAATTATTGTTCCAATAATGTAATGAACATGACATGAAAGAAGTTGAGACTAATGAATATGAAATGAAGGAAAAAGATGAGAAGTAGTAGAGGAATCTAAGAACCAAACTCTAACCCTAAAGTGATGAGTTAGATGATGCTAATGAATAACAATATCAAATGAGGGATTAAAGAATGTACATAATTATAGTTGAATTCAATTAAGATGAGGTTAAAGCATTTGAATTGATTTACAAGAATATGTTCTTGTATTCTGATTGTTTGATAGAATACGTGTACTCTAAGGATATACTCTTTTGATGGACTTCAAATGATGTTCAACACGTGTTGATTAGTAACCCTAACTGAAGAATGTGAAATAAAAGAAGAAGAGAACTAAGTGTTTTATGTATGTTTATGCATGATATTTGTTTGCATCTATTGATATTAGATGGAATAAGTATATGTTGTATGACAAATCTATTAGGAGTATGACAAATGATACAAGATACCTATATGCTTTTCTTGTTTCTAGCTCTAATGTCTCTATGAATATTTGTTGAGAATTGTGACATAGAATGAACTGATAAGAAATATGTTGAGATTGAATTTAACATGCACTTCTTACATTTGAGAAACCCTGATGAGGGTAAATGTTGCATAATGAGATTATGTCTCGGGCTGAAAGCCCATTGATGATGATAAAACCCTGATGGGGTAAATGGTAGACAATGAGATTAGGACTGAAAGCCCACTAATGATGACTGCTATGAGATTATGTAGAGAATGGAAAGAATCATATGTGTTGCAAAATACATATTCGTTCTGCTTCTTGCTTTAATCATTGTCTTTCTCGATAAGCTTAATATGTTTCATGTTATTCTAGTTATGTGAGAATACACACATAAAATATTTGATATTTTGAATTCTTTTAAGATGAGTAAAAGAGATTAATAACAAGTGAAATGATGAAACACTAGTTAGGTGCCTTGAACACCATGAGTTTCCCTCGAGGACCACACTGGGGAAACAAAATGGATCTCCTTATAGTAATCGATGATTTATGAGAAGGATTTCCAGAGTGTGAATCAAGACCTTAAAGGTTAAACCACCATGATTTAGGAGTGAGTCATCTGGAGTGGATTTGGCCCTAAATCCTTGTTGGGAAAGTCTATGTCCAGATGGAATAGACTCTAATGAAATAAAATATGTGAAATGAAAAACATGTGAAATGTTTTGATATGTGATATACTGTTTTACCAGTTCCTATCTCGTGTACCCGAGATGAGGACATGAGCCTCTTTAGGCAACCCTAAGGTGGCCAAGGTTTGTTGTTGATATCTTAGGGTAGCGACTAAACCCTAAGATAGTGACGGTGAGTCGTAGACATGAGAATCAGGCATGGCGACTTCTACTTGGTGAGGTAAAAGCCAAGTAGTTTTAGGACAAATGAATAAAAGATGATAAGCCATGTAGAACATGATTTGAATGGTTGTTACATTCCTTGTACTGCAACTTGATGATTTGTCATTGTTGAGTATGCTTCATGTTGTGGAAAGTAATCATGTTGTTGTGGACATTTTCTATTTCATATTATGATCTGTCATGTTGACAAGTTATAAATGTTGAGATTTATATCCATTATGAGTATGAGTTGGATTGCTTGCTATTTGATAGTATTGTTTAGTAGATATGTATTATGTGTACTTTAGCTTTTGCAGGACGTGTTCCATGTCCAGCTGGTCGAGTGTCACAAAGATACTGTTATTGTTATGTATTGATTCAAAATGCTTAGAACTTGACTTATTACTCATGTAGTAGATTCTTAATCTGAACTAAGAAGTATCTGCTGGTTTGTTCATGGACATGCTCTAAAAGATGTTTCAAAGTTATGATTTGTTTAAGTGATTACCTTATCTATTGGATTAGATTACCATTGTAAGCTAGATTTGACTTATGATAGAACTATCTACTAGACTTTTCAACATATGCATGTTTCTCTAAAGTTTATTATACTTAATCTTATGCTGATGCATGTACCTAGCTTTAGTGGGAGGTATCCACTCACTGGGGCTCTATATGAATCTCATGAGTTTGTTTCAAATATTTTTAGGTATAATGCTATCCAGTGCAGAGGTCATAACCAAGAAGATATAAATATCATAATCTAGATAGATTAGAATGTTCCTATACACTCTCTTTCTTAGGATGGGTACTATACTGAGTTTGTTGTTTCATGTACATGTAAGTTATCTAAACTGAACTGCATGTGAGAAATAAGATTTGATTTTAGAGTTGATAGAATTGAATATAATTTGTGATATATGAATGTGATGTTAGTGATGTGGCATTGTTTTAGAAGGTTTTATGTGAAAGAAAAAGGAAAAATTTATCTATGTTTTTTGTATATTGTTTAATTGCCTTTGTTGAGAATTCATTATTTTATTTCATAATCTAGGTTTAGTTTTTGGGATTATCTCTAATGGTTAATATTAATGCTAATCAAAAGAGAGGACCTGCAAGTTCTAGTCAACAATACTAATTAATAAAGGATCAACTAACATGATCACTTTGTAAATTTTGTAAGTAATTTCATTGAATGATCATTTTTTGTTTAAAGTAGATTTTTGCACAAGAAGATCACTCTATTGAATGCAATTTTAAGAATGAAATTCATTAGATGACTCATTTAAAACCCTAGTTTGACTATGCAACTTGATATTATAGTGATGAAAACCAAGTGACCAATTTGATGTCATCATTATAAGTGAGTACATCATAAAAACTATATTCCCAATAGTTAAAAATTGAAATGAGTATAAGGAATTACACATAATGAATGAAATATGACATAGATCTAATTACATCTTCAACATTATCCAATCAACTTGACCTTGTTGCATATCTTGGTGAATCACTCTTATTAGGTTTTTTTAGTAGAGTGTCAGGTGTGTGTACATATAGATATGAAACATCTTAAACAGATTAAACAATGGTTAAGTCATCACCACATATAGAATATGGGTAAACATAGACTCGGGATTGTTCTTCCCCTCTTTGAAGATGGCAACCATTCCTCAAATGTATCGAACAAAATGGATTATTAATTTCATACATCAGATAACCATGGGGGATATTCAATTAGAATTCTATACTCCCCTCAATTCTTAGTATAAAACTATTTCCTATTTTCATACAAAAATAACACCAAGCTTACTGGAAGATGAGTGTATGATAGTTGTACTGAATACAATCTTCTCCACCTATTCATGTTAAAAAGTGTGGGACTCTATATAAGAAATGTGACACCTCATCACACTATCTGAGATTACTCAAAACATAAAACATGATCAACTACTAACTAATCATATAGCCAGAAAATCAGAAGAATTAAAACCAGTTTTAACATTGTAAACAAGCTCTGAAACATTTACATAGAGGTTCATCTTTTCATTCTCATATACCATAATAGGAAATTACATCTGTATCCAGTGGCCTTAGCCACATCATGTATACAAAATATATTCCACATGTACATGCCATATATATAAACACTGGCATACTGCTAAAAACTCGTGTCGATACAAGTATATCATATATAAAACACACCCCATACCCGAACCTGAGAGTATAGGAACAACAGTAGGACTATACTACTAACATCTACAACTAACCAACCTTCTAAATCTATTGATCACCAGGATGCTCCTCTTCAACAACATGTCCTTGACCTTGTTGTTGATGACCATCTAAAATGATGTGGTGACCCACGGGTGAGACCCATGTCCCAATGAGAGATATAACTATCTCCAAAACTGATTACAATTAAGTATTTAACAATAATAGACTGAGCAATTGGAATATTGGTAAACAATTTAATCGATTAGGTGATTCTAGTACACTAAGCAAGTTGAGTATATAGGTTTAAGAAACAAACATAACTATTAAGATATATAAGAAAAATTGTCTATTCTTATGAAAGTTACTCATTCTGGTTGCATCATATGACAACTTAGTAGTATAAGGGGTATAGTATGGATTAACAATCATTGTGAAACACATTTAACCCTAGAAGCTATATTACACCATTGTGAATCATTTTTTATTATTATGCCCTGGGGAGTTTGAGTCGTACCACTCAAAGTCCAACTGACCACTGTGAAGTGTCATTCAGTTTTGTATAAGATCTAAGAGTAAATATAACCTAAGATATCTTCCCCTCACTCAGTATGAGTAAACTATTGTGATGTATCAGTTAAACTGCCAACAACGACAAATAGTCAAGCTGATACAACCTAGTCCATCCTTGATATAGGACACAAAAATAGAAACCAAGGTATACAAACTCTATCATCCAAGGTACAGTTGCAGTTGTCGTCATTCACATCATATGTAACAATAATTGAGGTATGACCATGCTCATCCTCAATAATCTACATTTGTGGATGACAAGGATATTTACTTGACTTGTGACCCCCACATACTCAATAGTATGTGCTCTGAATTTCCCATAGGAATACTCATTTCACCATCCATCAAGTTCTAACACTGAAGACGGTTCTATGACACAAGGTACTACATGATTAGGGTTTCACATGTTTAGTTATTGCCAATTCAGTGCATAAATGTTCTATCACACAAGTGGAAATAAAACCCCTAATTCATTTCTACCAAGAGTACAAGTATAGCAACTTCAGAAGGTATAAAATGTATGAGGTGTATAATATTGATCACATTACCACATTATTCATTCCCAAATCATGGGATCACACTTGTCATCATACCATTACAAGGTAGAATTTCTTATCTCAAGTTCTAGGGTTCCAACCCCTATTGTATCATGAAGAGGATTATACCTTCTTCAGGGCTCAACCATGCCCAAAGGTCTTAAAGACCATCACATCAATCCTTGTAAGATCATCATTCTCTTTTAATGCCTTAGAACAGGCTCAACAGATCATCAATTACCCATGTGACATATAAGACTGGCATAGAAATAACTATGGTGTTCAACTATCATCATATTAATGTTTCAAGACAAGAAGAGATTATTTCATTGTCACATCTAATAATTCAAAAGGCCGATTACAATCAATCACTACCCCTTAGTTACATTAGAGTTGGTGTAACAAGACATTCTACATTAGGGGTACACATCCACTTGGTATGGTGATTTATCAAATATATTCATACAAGGGAAAATGTATGACTACAAATTAAGGGCATTGGACTATCAAATTTACATCACTAGGACCCACATGTAATATAATGGGTTTCATTCTAATTCATTGGATGTTGAAACATCCAATCTCATTCATTATATCGGGTTCATTATTCAAAATTGTCAACTGGAGTATAAGTCTAATCATTGAATCAGTTGAACCAGGGAACCATTGGTTTAGGGCTTAATTGATGCTACAATCAAATCCTTGACTCACCATCGGTTGTGGTGACCTGATTCATTATCGGTTGTGACACTTTGTGTCACCATCAGTTGATAGGGTCATCCTTACCATCCTTTTTCACCATCGTATGTTGATTTAAAACCACCATCCGTTCATGCCATTAATAGGGCAGTAGACCATTGGTTAATAAGCTTCTAAAGGAACCTATGGCTGACCTATGGTATGACCATCGGTTACCATCGGTTGACACCATCACTTGTCAACATGGATCATTACCATCGATTGTCAAGAAGACAACATCATCAGTTGTCACAAGGATACTACCATCAGATCATATCTAAAGTGGAAAACAGCCTATAACCCTAAGTAGAAGCCATCATTTGATAGGTTCTTAGCACCATCGGTTTTCATTCCAACCTACGCTAAGTCATCTTCTACCTTAGGAATAACGTGCACATGATTTCATATTCATCTAGAGCTGGAAACTAAGCAAGGAACACAATAAAAATCAAAACACTAAGCAAGCATAACTTCTAAGTGCTTAGGTCTTTGTTTTAGAGCAAGAGAATGAGCAAGCAAGCTTGTAGTAAGTAACTAAGGTGAAGATGGTTATAAAACTCACATGTAGGAAGAATAATAGACTTCTAGAAGCAAGAAATTTGAGCAAAGAATGTAGGAAAACCCTAGCTTTAGGTTTGAACTCGACCAAGTAGCACCTTTCTTCACAAAGGAAGCAACCCCTTGGTAGAACAAGCAAGAAAGATAGGATCTTTGAGCTCTAAAGTGAAGAGGTTTATAAAAATCGCCTCTTTGAAGAAGAAAAGACTTCTAAAAGAAAGAAAATTGAGCAAAGAAGGTAGGAAAAGCCTAGCTTCAGGTTTGAACTCGGCCAAGTAGCACCTTTCTCCACAGGGGAAGCAAACTCTTGGTAGGAGCAAGAAAGATAGGATCTTTGATCTCTAAAGAAACTTTTACCATGGAACAGTAGAGTTCCATACAGGAAGAAGGTAGGAGGAAGAAGAAAAGAAAAAGAAATAAAGGGTATAAGGAGATACTTACTCGTTTAGGTCAAGATCACCAAAAGGGAGCTTTATAAACCCTAGAAGAGAGCAAAACGAAACCTTAGAAGCTCCAGTACGAAGGTCAGACACCTTCTTCTTCCTTGGATAGATCCTCTACCAAACAGTAGGGGAAATATGAGCTATGGAGAGAGAAGTAGAGATAAGGGACCAAAGGTTTCATTTGGGTGCTTAAGGATAAGTATTTAAATATTATGGCTAAGGGAGAGAATAAGCTTAAGGTGTCCAAGCAACTCTCCATGTATCCATGGCTTAAAGCCTCCACCACCACGCAGAAGTAGGTCTATCAAATTTCCTGATCCCTAACCATCAATCCTTGATGCCTATAAGAGCCATCAGTCATCCAGCATAGGGTAACCATAGGTCTCCACTGCTAAAAGGATCATCGAACATCATATACCATCACATAAGGGCAAAAAGGTACATTCTGCCCCACCATCTATAGAGAGCCTTTACCCACCTCAACCATCAGTTGTACCACTTCCAAGGTGAACCCTCAACCTCTCTACATCTAGGGAAACCATCATTTGGCACCCCGATCAGGAAAAACCTATGGTCTCCTTGGTTGCACACTTAGCAACTTCATTATCAATGAAGGGGTAAAAAGCTAATTCACCATAGAAGTAAATCACCACCAAACTAAGGTTCAAGAAAGTTCCACATGGCTCAAAAAGCTCAATAATGATAATATGAAATCTAAGGAACATATTTCATGTGAAAAATTGCAAATAAAAACCTCATATTTTGGTTAATTGTAGAAAAGTTCAAAATGCACATAAAATTACATAACTTGCATAAACACTATCCAAATTGGACCATATTTGAAGCTTAAGCTTGTCTTTTGATATCAAAACTTATATCAATGTTAGATTTAGGTTTATAGAATTCAATTATGATAATTAAGCTTGTTCAACACTTTAAGCAAGGTCAAGGGTCTTATAGTTATAAACCCCGAACAAGGATTTCATCCCCAAAATCCTATGCAAAGAGAGATGGGTACTTTCTACTCATCTCATCATCTAACTCCGACATGGATTCCTCTATGCCACAGTGATGCCAAACAACCTTCACTAACACGATATCTTACATTTTCAACTTTTCCACCTTTCTATCCAAGATCAAAATAGGACCCTCAACATAGGAGACATCCTCATTTAATTCAACCTCCACTGGCTAGATTGTTGCTCTGTGTCTGGATGCCATTTTCTCAACATAGAGATATAAAAGACATTATGTAATATGTGCAACTTTGGTGGTAGCTACAACTTGTATGCTACCGTTCCAACATGATCCAAGATAGGGTATGTTTCCATAAATCTAGGGGTGAACTTACCCTTCTTACCGAACCTCAACACACCTTTCCAAGGTGAAACCTTGAGATACACTATGTCTCTTACTTGGAACTCTAATGGTCTGCAATAATTATCTGCATAAGAATTTTGTATGTCCTTAGTTGCTTTCAACTTTTGTTGTATTACTTTAATCTTATTTGTAGTCTGATTTACTAACTCAGGGCCCAAAAGTTGATACTCACCCGTTTCACACCAACAAAGTGGAGACCGGCAATGTCTCCCAAAAAAAAGCCTCGTTGTAACTCCCCAGGATTTGAGGCCTAGGATAAATGATCTTAAAAGGAATAATTGGACTACCCATATCACCAAGGTGCACCTCCTTTTCAGGGATCCCATCACTAAAGAACTCCATAGTTAAGCGTACTCAACTTGGAGTAGTATTAGGATGGATGTCCAGTCGATAAGTTGATCCTGGCTTGTACGTGAGTGAGGACAAAGCATGTAGTGAAGGCTAGTGGTGGTTTGTAGGGCCAGTCGTAATTCCTAAAACACTACTAGAGCCTTGGGCAGTGAGCCCATGTGTTACAAATGCTATTAGAGCAATACCCCTCCAGTAAGTGGGGCCCACATGGGCATGTGGCATGCCAGTCTTGAGTCGTGCGATCCAGGCAAGTTGGAAAGGGTTGTCCATGGTGATGTAGCCACCCTTGAGATGGTATTCCATGATCAGGAGTTGGGTGTCCGTGGGCCATTCTGGGTCTGCACTGAAATGGGGCAATATTATGAGGCCATATAGTTGATCCTTGACGAGGACACAAGAGTCTAAGTGGGGGAGATTGTAACATCCTAGGATTTGAGGCCTCAGATAAATGATCTTAAAAGGAATGATTGGACTACCCATATTACCAAGGTGCACCTCCTTTTCAGGGATCCCATCACTAAAAAACTTCACAGTTAAGCATGCTCAACTTGGAGTAGTACTAGGATGGGTGACCAGTCTGGAAGTTGATCTTGGCTTGCACGTGAGTGAGGACAAAGCACGCAATTAAGGCTAGTGGTGGTCTGTGGGGCTAGTCATAATTCTTGAAACTCTACTAGAGCCTTGGACAGTGAGCCCAAGTGTTACACTCATAAAATGCTTCTCTGATAACTATTATTGTAAGCAAATTCTATCAGACTAAAGTGTATATCCCAACTCCCAAGAACTTGCAACACACATGCTCTCAAGAGATCCTTTAAAGTCTGAATAGTCCTTTTAGACTGGCCATCTGTCTACATATGAAAAGTTGTGTTGAATCTCAGTTGTGTTCCTATTGCTAAATGCAGACATTCCCAAAACTAACTTGTAAATTGTGGACCTTTGTCATAAACTATAGTAACTGGATTGCCATGCAAACAGACTATCTCATCCACATACACCTTACTAGCTTCTCTATTGTAAACATCATCTTAACTGGAAGAAAGTGATCTGCCTTAGTCAATCTATCAACTATTACCCATATAGAATATGACCCTTGGCTGTCCTAGGAAGACCAACCACAAAGTCCATATGATCCCACTTCCACTATGGTATTGACAATGGTTGTAGCGTCCCTACAGGCTTATGGTGCTCAGCTTTAACCTATTGACATACTTCACATCTGGCAACGAACTCTACCACATCACGCTTTAATCCTGGCCACCAATACAAGTCCTTTAGGTTCTGGTACATCTTGGTACTTCTAGGATGCATTGCATAGATCGAGGAGTGAGCCTCCTTAAGTTCCATGTTCCTCAATCCATCAACATCATGAATCACTGTCCTTTTACAAAAATAATTTGTACCTTCATCCACATCATGGAAGCCATCATGCTTCTCAATGCCCAATTTTGATTGAATATTTTGTATTGTTGTATCATTATGTTGTGCATCACGTATTTGTTGTCTCAAGGTAGGTTTGACTTGTAATTGTGCTAAAAACTCATCCAACAAGGAAACCTCTAGATGTAAATTCATATGGCAAAGAGACACTAACATGTCTCACTTGTAGAACACTAATGAACATAACTATGTCGGGTCTGCAGATGATGATGAAGACTATTTCCAACTCAAAGCATCAAATAATATATTTTCTTTTCCTAGATGTCTATCGTGCAATCATAATATTTGATTATCTCCATCCATCTCCTTTGCCTCATATTCAACTCTTAATTTGAAAAGATATACTGCAGATTCTTGTGGTTAGTAAATGTAACATCCCTGACCTGGGTTATGAGTTAACCCTAGGTGTTTTGCCTAAATATGTAATTAAATCTTTGTGATTAACTCTGAGCATGTAATTAAGTTTCTCAGAAATATATATTTCAGTAGTTGCTCCTTTTTATTTAAAGTTGTAGCATTGTATTGATATACAGGGACCTATGTGCAATTTACCCAGCTGAAAGGGTTAGCTTGCAATTTGTACATGATGAGATGTTCCTCTGATGTTGAGACATCATGAGAATCTCTTTGACAAAGTTTGAGGGATTTCCCAAGCTAGAGCACCAAGGTGCAGCTGTGGAAGCAATCCCAGGGCTTGAAACCCTAATTTGGGGTAAAATGCAATTTACCCAAATAAAGGGATGCAATTTGTAAAGAATTTCATCTAAAGTATCTTTTTAGACTCTTGCCATCATTTAGAAAATAAATGATGAGGAATTCACCTCAATTGAATTATCAAGTTATGAGATATACCTTGTGAGTGAATAATCAGGGTATATGTGCAATGTTTCTTTATGTATGTACCTCATTATTAGATTGTTCTTCCTTGCCTTCTTTTCTATAACTTAAGATAAGGTTTGTCCTTAGAATAAAGAGGAAGGGACGAGCAAGTAATAAAGGAAGGACTTAGTTGGAATTATGGACAACTTATGAACTAATGTTGAAAATCCTACCCCATGTATATAAGCTTTCCTTCCCTTAGTTGCAAGGGAACTTACCCTTCGTTCCCTTACTGTTTCATTTCACCAAAGATGACCAAGGACTGCCTTGGAGCTAAGGAGGACGACCAAGGGGTGCAAGGTAGGTTTAAACCCCTCTTCTTGCCTAATTCCATGGTTAGAATTCGAATTCAAGGTCAGCTTCATGGCTAATTCTCGAAACCCTATCTTTCTAGCCATCTCTCTTCATCCTTCCTTGGAGTTTTCACCTTGGCCAACCTGTGGGAACTTAAGGACGCCATTAGAGCTTGGAGCTTGAAAGCTTGGAGCTCAAGAAGCAAGCTTTAGGCGGGTTTTATAACTCTAAACCCATGCTTTACTATGTGCATCTTTACATGCGTTTTAATGATAGCTCTTAGTATTTCCCTACTTTTCCCTGCTATTTTGCAAGCAAACCCGTGGGATATCTGTACTGTTCTTGAGCTAGAAGATGAAGGCGTGATTTCCAAGAAAAACCCACCGCTTTTCTTTTCCTTAAACGGTCCTAACAGTTGCTTTCTCTGACTCAAGACCGCGAGGTGAGCAAACGGTCTCGAGACCGCGACAGGGCAAACGGTCTCAAGACCGTTTGGCCCCATTGACCGAGCATGGACCGTATAAGACATCTGTTCCTAATTATATAGGCTAATTACCCTCAAAATTTGGGAGACTAACTCCAAAGGAATCGGGAGATATGACCTTTTTAAGTCACAACTTTAAGTGAATTAATTGCTGATTTTCAAACGGTCTGAAATTGCCTTTTTGGGCAAACGGTCTCAAGACCGCGAGGGCAATCAACCAAGACCGTTTGGAGGTCTGGGGTCAAGATTTGTTGACCAATTGAAGGTACTTTTACACCAAGTTACATTGCAATTAAATATTGACATGATCATCAACTCAAGGGGGTCAGACCTTGATGATTTTGCACTAGAATCCAAAAATTGGATGGGCAAACGGTCTTAAGACCGTTTGGAACTCATCCAAACGGTCTCAAGACCGTGAGAGGGCTCGCGGTCTCAAGACCGTGAGAGGGCTCGCGGTCTCAAGACCGTGAGAGGGCTCGTGGTCTCAAGACCGTGAGAGGGCTCGTGGTCTCAAGACCGAGAGGAGGCTCGTGGTCTCAAGACCGCGAAGGGCCTCGCGGTCCTGAGGTCAAACTAGCTAAACGGTCAACACCTCTTCGCGGACTCAACTCAAATTGGTCTTCGCGGTCTCGACATTAACTTGAACCCTTGAAGAGGCTCGCGGTATTGAACCCTTGAAGAGGCTCGCGGTCTTGAACCCTTGAAGAGGCTCGCGGTCTTGGAGCTAGAAAGAGGCTCGCGGTCTTGGAGGGTCAAAGTGGGCAAACGGTCAACACTTTCAACCAATCTCAATCCAATTGATGATTAATGATTGAAATCAATCAATGTGATTCCAGGTTGACCTCATTCAATCATTTGATGATGTAAATGGTTCAATGTTGCCCAAATCAAACCCTAATGATAATCTAGGATAGTAAGGGGTTATTTGACTAAGGTTTTTGACCATGATGATGATCAATGGAGTGAATTACCAAAATACCCCTGAAGGGTCAATTGAGTTATACCTTGCTCAATTCAAACCCTAATTACATGAGAATGATGTTTTTAGTCATAATGACTCTATCCAACCTGATCTAGTATAATGTTACCATCAACCATTAGTATGATGAAAGAGAAAGTACCCTAGAGAGAGAAAGTAACTCTAATCACATAATGGTGATGTTTTTGGCTATGTTAGCCTATGATGACTCAATACAACCTGTTTTAGAGTGATGTTGACATCACCTAACATTATGGTGAGAGAGAAAGTACTTCTAGAGAGAGAAAGTACTTCTAGAGAGAGAAAGTACCCTTTTTAAGTGGAAACTCAAGTAAAGCATCTCCAATGCACATAAGTGAGCATAATTAGGGTATGGTCCACATGTGTGAGGTCATAGAAACCCTAATTATGATAAATGATGAACCTTTAACTAATCCAAGAGTATCAATGAAGATGTTACTCATACATGATGATGTTATGAGTTTAATTCACCTCGATGTGAATAGTAAACTCTAATTCAAGGGTGATGACATGTAATGTGAATAGTAAACCCTAATTCAAGGGTGATGACATGTAATGTGAATAGTAAACCCTAATTCAAGGGTAATGGCATGCTTTTGAGTATTAAACTCTATTTGATATGAATAAGAGATTTAACTCTTATGACAAGAGTAGGAAGTACATTCCTTATTGTTGCATTACCTTTATCAGATGTATTAACCATGCAGGTTCTGATATGAAGGTAATCATATCCAGGTATGGATGTTGATGTTATATTCATTAAAGGCATGTTGTTAGCCTTATGAATAAGTAAAGTAATCTGATGCCTTGCCAGTGGCATCCTATGCTGATAATGGGCTATGAGAGCCATGAATACCATCAAGGTCATGCCTTAGAGATGACTTGTGATGAGGATAATGAGAAATGATGATTGATATGAGTTAGGCCTGTTACATTTAGTATTCTTCTTTTATAGCTGCTATGCTATTGTTATTGTTTGTAGAACAATGTATGCTGTTAAAGAATACTGAATGTACCTAACTAATCAAGTATAATGTAGAGCCCTGATCATAGATCCATCATTGTCAGAAATTAAATGATGGTGAAACAGGTTTTCCTCAGGGAACTCCTGGAGCACATACTTTTGAGTATGTGGGGTACATGGATGTGTAGAACCTTACATCATAGTGCAGGAAAGTGATGTAGATGTGTAATCCATCCATCCTTCACTATAGTTCCATATCATATCAGTGGTAGGTAAACATGAAACCTCCTGATGACGAAGACAGCACAGATATCCGTATCAGTGGTAGGTAAATATGAAACCTCCTGATGACGAAGAGAGTACAGAACGCCACTGTGACTCTAGAATAGCGAAGGACCAGTTTACCCTGGTGAGCTATAGTAGTAGAGACACGAGATGTCCTACAAGTGATCCTCTACTGACTGAGGAAGGTAAAGGTCATGAGAATCCGGCTCTCTTAATGACCTATGTATGATACTGATGCGGCTTCTCAGCGATCAGTTGGAGTATGAGTGGTAAGCCTCATCTCCACAGGGCATAATGTTGTTTGTAAAACATAATCAACCATGTAGTATAACTTGTTAGAGATGGCTCCAAGTTAGTTGATTGATGTTACATTGCAATAATGTTGATATTCTCCATATCTCTTAAATTGTAGAGATCTTGTTATACCTGCAACTGTTATAGAATGCTTTGAAGGCTTTACTGTTTAAAATAATCTTTGATGTTATAATAAAGCTTCTGGCGAAGAGTTATAACTCTCGCTGGGACAATTATGTATAATTGTTTCACCCCGTAGGCTTCAACTTTTTAGGTGGACGTCGGAGACGAAGGAACCAGCCTACAGGTGACCAGTCTCAGCAGCAGCAGCACCAGGGGCAGCAGTAATCTCAGGTGGAGATTTGTCCTGCCATGTGGTGTAGTTAGAGTCAGTCCTATGTGTCCTCTGTACTCTCAGGTCTTGGAGTCTTGTGTTATGTGATCTTGAGATTTTGTATCTTGATGTATATAATTACTCGAGAAGTAATTATCCTGAGATGTAAACAGTTACCTCTCTTTATGAAAGGAGTTTTTATGGATACAAGTTCTTATCTCGAAAAGTTTTAATTTCCCATGATTTTTGTCTTCCGCTGATTACCGATTTGCTTTCGCTAAGTTTTAATCGTGTTTATGTTATGGTTTGGAGATCAGAGCCCACAGTAAAGGTCTAACATTTTCAACATAAAGATAGTGTCTCCAGATCTTTAAGGCATGAACCATCGCGGAAAGCTCCAGATCATGTGTTGGGTAATTCTCCTCATGTTTCTTAAGTTGTCACAAAGTAAAAGAAATCAAATTCTTATCCTACATTAGCAAACATCCCAACCCATTCTCCAAAGCATCACAAAGGACAATGTAGCATTTCCCTTGCTCTGCAAGCACTAACACTAGTGCACTAGTCAACTTCTCTTTCAAATGTTGAAAAGAACACTGACACTTGTCATCCGAAGCAAAAGGAACATACTTCCCGGTTAACCTAGTTAGGGGTAACGCTACAAAACTGAAGTTCTTTATAAGCCTCCTATAGTATCCTACTAAACCTAGGAAACTGTGAATATCTATCGTTGTCTTAGGCTGTTCCCATTCCTAAATAGACTCAACCTTCTTAGGGTAGACACAAACACCTTTAGCAAATATGACATGTCCCAGAAAAATCATTTATGACAACTAGAACTCACACTTGATAAACTTAGCATATAGCCTGTGCTGCCTCAACAAGGTCAACGCCTGGCGATGGTGTTGCTCATGTTGCTGTCTATCCTTCGAGTAAATCAAGATATCATCTATGAACATGACCACACACTGATCGAGGTATTGTCTAACACCATGTTCATTGGATCAATGAAAGATGTTGGTTCATTTGTTAATCCAAATGGCATAACCATAAACTCTTAATGACCATACCTAGTCCTAAAAGTTGACTTGGGTATGCCATTCACCTTGATTCTCAATTGGTGGTAACCTGACCTGAGGTCTATCTTTGAAAACATAGTGGCACCTCTCAACTGATCAAAAGGATCATCAATCCTTGGAAAAGTATACTTATTCTTTATTTTCACCTTGTTCAACTGTCAGTAGTCTATACCTAATGTAACGACAGTCGAAAAAATCATTACTAAATAAGCAGAATTAAACATAAATAGCAGATTAACAAAAATCACTAAAAATTAAAACCATTTTTTTTTCAAGGAGATCCATTCCAAGGAAAACTCTTACTGAAAGGTCCAAAACCTTATATACACCATTATTCACATTGTACATATCCAGTACATCTCATCTCGAGAATAACATATAACAGTTGCTTTACCAAACTACATATGAGAAACATAAAACCTCGAGGCACGTAAGCCAAAATCTCTTATTGATCATAAAACTAGTACGAACCAACTCCAAGGACCTGAGAGTACAGAGACGACACATAGGACTTCTATTTACAAGACATGACAGACAGTACACTCAACCTGAGTTGTCACTACTGCCTCAGTTGTTGTTCCTCCTCTACAAAAAGGTCTTCACCTCCTCGTGCATGTCCACCTAAAAATTTGGATCCCACGGGGGTGAGACAATTGTAATTGTCCCAACGAGAGATATAACTCTCCGCCGACCATATTATTATCACAGATTAAACATTTATAAACTGAGAAGAGGTTCTTTTTATATTAATAGGCAGGAAAATTCACTGTATGTACAAAATGAAGTAATCTCCTTTCTTAAGGAGAACATTGCATCTACCCTTGGTAGTGTTATAAATCATCTATCTTCTTTGCAAGGAATGTAAAGAAAAATAAATCACATCTATCCATTAAGGATGCATAAAAGAAATGTAACATCAGCCAATGATTTCCGTACTCAATCCTTAAGAAAACATGCTATATGGCTGATTACATTTTACAATCACACTTATGCCCTGAGGAGATGAGATATACCACTAATACTCCAACCGACCACTGCGAAGTCGAAATCGGTTCTATACATAGGTCAATGGAAGAGCCAGACTCCATGACCTCCCACATCTCGGTCAGTGTGAGACCATAAGAAGGACCATTCAACTGCTCATCATAGCTTACCAGGGATTACTGGCAACTGCTACAAAAGTTACATCGTCAGCTGCCTCTCTTCGACATCGAGAGATTTAATGTTTATCTCACATCGATTCGGAATTCATCACCATTGGGAGATTCATGATACATCCATACCGACACATATAATGAAGGATTGAGAGATTTAATATTTATCTCACATCAATTTCTTCATCGGGGTGTAAGGTATTCGCACCCATCACCCCCACATATTCAACAATATGCGTTCATTAGGAAATCCCGTAGGAAATCCTATTTCACCATCACCAACTACTGACGATGATGGATCTATGGCCAAGGCACTACATGATAAGATTCCACTTGATTAATTAAGTGTATTACCATATTCTTTTAGCATCAGTCAAGTTCCAAATAAGAATTATTATAACAGATGCTACAAAGAAATGTGTATCTATCAAGTACTTTTCAAATCTTTAAAACACATGATACTTGGGATCTCAGTTACTTGTCACATTACTGGGAGTTCTCATCCCTTCACATCATCATTATCATGATTACTGGATTTAGGTATTCAAACCCTTAGATCATCATTGAACACTATTACCACTTCAGGTAACTATTACCTCTAGGTCCTCAGACCAAGGTATACATGATACTTGTTATACAAGCATATCACATGGCTCACAAGGCCCATTACACATCTTGTCACCTCTCACTAGGCAACAACTTGTTCACATGTCTCACAAGGCCATTATACATCTTGTCACCTCTCACTAGGCAACAACTTATTCACATAGCTCACAAGGCCACTACACATCTTGTCACCTCTCACTAGGCAACAACTTATTCACATGGCTCACAAGGCCCATAACACAACTTGTCACCTCTCACTAGGCAACAAATTATCACATGGATCACAAGGCCATAACACATCTTTATACTTTTATACAAGTATTTAACATGCCTTACAAGGCTTATGCAATAATAGAATTACAACCATCCCATCATTGGGATTAGGGTTTCCCCTTTATGACCGATTAGGGTTTCATGTTTATTTTATTGATCCAAACCCTAATTCATTGCTCCACACATCTAGGAGCATATTTGATATCATAAGTATTCAATCATACTTATTTATTCTCATCATTTATCATTAAATGATCATCAACACAAGGTATGAGTTCCTCTCTCATCCTTATCAGAGTATGATTACATCATATTTTATTAACTTGGCTTAACCCTTTCTCAAGGTATGTTAGCCTAAACTTATCAAGGTGCATTAATCTCATTATATCTTAACGTAACAATTGACATGACATACTTCATGTGTTACTCATCCAAGTATATTGGATTTAAGGTGCATCAACCTTGAAGTGTTGGATGTGATATCTATCATGTCTTGATGTATCACTTCTCTCATCACTTTTAACATACTTAAGTTTATCAAATTATCTTGTATTAGGGTATTTCCCATCCTAATACTTCATGCACTATCTCATCACATTTATCATGTAATCTATTGGTCATAAGTCACACATTTGAATTATTCAACCATCATCAATGATATGGACTCATCTCAGGTTAAGGCATTATTGATATAAGGTTGTCCATTATCAACCACTCTAGGTGCTTCTCCTATCAAGGTATTAGCTACACCATTACTTGGTGTTAAACTCATCACTCCTAAGAGTGTCCTTCCCTCATCTTTACAAGGTGTATAAGGTTAAAGATGTGCATATGTTCACCATATCGAGTTGTAGGTGTACACGCACCACCATATCAGGTTGGAGGTATATGACCATCATCCATATCGGGCTAGATGTGTTTGTATGTGTTACCCATGTCGTGCATGAGGTACTAAGACATCACCATTTTGGGCTAGAGGTGCATTCAATCACCATATCGGGCAGCTCACCATCTAGGGTTGGCCATGACGGATTAGGGTTTGCCAAATCGGGTTCAACCCAATATTCAAATCAATAGGAGTGTAGGGAACCAAACCATATTGGGTTACACCATAAAACATTAGGTTGCAACACCAATGTTGGGTTAGGGTTGATTGTGATGGGCACATAGTACATATATGTGTCGCCCGTGATGCTTAAGAGGTATCAACTCATCAACATGTCGGGCTACCATATTGTCTAGGGTTGTGTATCGTGCAACCCTATCATGCAAGGTCATGTGTCGTGAAACCATGTCATGCAAGGTCATGTAGGCCTCATGATACTAAGTACCAATGATGTATTATATGATCATATCGTGCAATAGCACTTGTTACTCTACACTTATATCGGGTTACCCAAATTAGGGTTTCATGTCAACTTATAAGTATTCATTCAACCTTGTATCGTGTATGGAGTCTATACTTGACTCTCTATCGTGCAAGAGGTGTATACTACACCCCCACATCGTGCAACAAAGTATTAATTCATACCCATATCATTCAAATGAAGTAGGTGTATCATCATATCGGGTTAAAAGTGCTTTCTTGTGTGCTTGCACCCGATATCACTTTTATAAGGTGATACCATCATCTTCAAGCTCTAGACCTTTGTTCTAACTGTTATAGTTCATGTCAACAGGTCTAAGAAACTACTAGAAATCATAATTTCATCAACTATTTCAGGGAATTTCGTAATTAAAAGTATTTCACTAATTATAACAATTTAGGTGAAGAATAATAACATGGTTGAGTTCAAGTTATAAAACCCGCCTTAAGAACCACTTCAAAGCTTCAAGCTCAAAAGCTCCACATTCCTAAGGTTGAATATGACTTTATCAAAGGTCCAAGGCTCGTTCACAACTCCTTCATATACAAGGAATCACCATGGATAAGCAATTGGTGAAGAAGAAAAGAAAGGTAGATCATAACCCTAATTCCATGCTTCAATTCAAGCTCGAAGACAACTATATCTTACCTTAAGGTTAAGTTTTGAGTTCCTTAGCTCCTTGGCCGACACCCCACCACTCTTGGGCGATATGGACTTACTCTTGGCTGACACAACCTTGCTTGTGGCCGATACCCCCTCCCTTGTGGCCAAAATCACTTCAATTGGCCGATATCAACTTGCTATGGACAATATCAACATGGTATGACCGATACACTTGCTATGGCCGATACCCAAGGCCTATGCACGATACCCTTGTGACCTTGCACGATATGCCAACCCTATTGCATGATATGGCACTCACTTGCATGATATGGCACTCACTTGCACGATATGGCACTCAACTCTTCACCCTATTGGCCGATATCACCTTATATGGCCAATTTCACCTACTTGGACGATATGCTCTTGCCATGGACGATATCCCAAGGCCCATGCACGATACCACATCATCCCTTCACGATATGGGAGCTCCATGCACGATACCTTAGGGTAGGAGGGTGGTAAGGGTCGCAAAATTCCATTAAGGGGTCAAACTAGGGGTATACATACTTGCTGATCATGAAGAAAGGCAAAAATGAGGTGTCAACATTTTGAGCTAGTAGGTGCCACGTGTCATGCATGGGTGACACGATTACATGCATGCATCAACATTTATCTTGACATGCAAAAAGGTTTAGGATCATCTAGAGATGCAAATTCGTCCATTGCTTATCCATTTGGATAAGTCATCTAGGTTTAATTACTATTTTAAGTCAAGCCGATACACTTTTTCTAAGGAAACTTGTTGGCCGTCACACCTCACCTCCTTGAGGTGCTTTGCACGATATGGACTTTTCCAAGGGTTCAAAAAATGATATGGGACACCTACTTGGGCTCCATGGCCGATAGGCACTCATATATAAGATTTTCAACTTGATACAACTCAAGTTAAGCTTCCAAATTCAACCCTTTTTCTTGGTCATTTCATCACCTAGAGTATCATCATTCATAATTGATCCAAACATGGTGTCTCATTAATTATATATCCTCTAAATGATATATAGAGGAAATAGGGACATTCTATATGTGGTAATTTGCATATCAACCCCACATTTTGGGTAAATTACAATTTGTACCAAAATTGGTGCATAAGGTACCAACATTGTTCAAACAAGTTCAAACTTGGAATTTAGGCTTTCCAAAAGCCACCACCTAGCATCATTCTCTCTCTTATGATTCTAAAACATATAAGGCACATTCAACATGTGACATTTTGCATTATAGCCCCTCAACTTGGGCAAATTGCACTTTGGTCCAAAACAAAGGAAAATTGCTCAAACAACATTCAATCGGGAGCAAAATTGAAACATGAGTGTGTCACATGATAACAAAGCACCGTATAGGATTATATTAAAGTTCTAATCAACTTAATTATCCAAAACAAATAGGGTTACCTCATAACCCAGGTCAGGGTCGTTACACCTAACCTCATTGAACCATCTTTCTTTATAACAAACAACATGGGAGCACCCCAAGGGAAGTGATTGTCCTGATAAAACCCTTCTCTAATAGTTCTTGCAACTGTTTTTTTAACTCCTGCATCTCTACCGGTGCCATAATGTACGGTGATTGTGTTACCAGTTGTGTTCTAAGAACAAGATTGATCTCAAAATCAGTCTCTCTAAGAGGGGGAACACCAAGAAACTCCTCAAGAAAAACATCCTCAAATTCCTATACCACTGGTATCTCTTGGATACTAGGACCTCTTTCCTTAGTATCCACAACATGTGCTAAGAAAGCCTCACATCTTTATCTCATCAACTTCTCTGTTGTCATAGATGACATCAAACATGTGGGAAGAATCTTCTTGTCACCTTGGAATATCCACAAGACCTCACCATCATAGAATGTTGCCACCATAGTTTTATAGTCCATCACCACCTTGTACTTTTACAAGGTATCCATTCCTAGGATTACATCAAACACATACATGTCAAGTGGCAAATGATCCACTTGAATTTTGCATCCTAAGAAATGAAGAACGCAAGAGGAATATACCTCTCGCAACTCTGTAGAACCAACCAAAGGAGTCTCTAGTCGAAGATGACCAGATCTATGATTAATAGGAAGATAACAACTATCTATCACCTATCTGGTGATAAAAGAGTGTGTCACACCTAGGTCAACTAGTACATATATGAAACAAAAACCAGACAAATTAGAATGAAGTAACTCCATCTAATCTGTCACGACCCATGGGTTGACCACTACTTCCGGTTGGCTCATGGCATAGAACCTCAATGTTGTCTGATGTCATACACATCCTCTGCTAGCCTGTCCAGAGGAGCCTACCTGTGACACCTGACCACATCTTCTTCCACCACCACTGCTAAACTATCACTATTATGAACTCTTCTGTCTCTGTCTCAATGAATGTGTCACCTCCTCTTCCTTTATTAGGAATACAACCTTGTGTGCCCAACCTACCCACACTTATAAAGTTCTGGTATTGTGATGTGGACTAGATGGCCATGTTACTGGAATTGGTGTTGTTGTACTATGGGCTCTTGTAGGCAAAAAACTGCGACCTCTTCCCCTACTCAGAGACCATTGTGATGGTGTAAATGACCCTTGCTTAGTAAAAGTCAAGATGTATTGCTACTGTGGTGGAGAAAACCTTAGCTTCTTAAAGTCTTCAAAAGATTTCCCTTGGAACTGGGCTGGTCTTTTCTTAGCATTAGCAGCACACTTCTCTATGGAAAACCTATCAATTTGCCTTACCAACTCCACAAAGGTGGAAAACCTTTCTCTATTATCCAAGGTTGATGTTGTAGTGGTAAAATCTATACTAAGACCCTTCTAAAACCTAAAGACCCTTTCCTTATCTAGTGGATTCCATGTGAGGACAGAACCTCGGAAGATCCATAAACATTGACTCATACTCATTAATAGTTATCTCTCCTTTTTGAATCTTCTCAAACTAAGAGATCTTCTCATCTAAGTATGTCTCTGGGAAGTACCGGATGAATAAATTCCCACCAAAACTGCTTCCATCCTATCACAACTCCTGGCATTTTCTCTTCTTATATGGTCCACCAGTGGCCAACACTACCCTTTAATAGGTAAACATCATGCTTAATTTTGTCCTCTTTAGGATGTTCAGAATCTTGAACACTTTCTCCAACTTTTCCAGATACATGTCGACGTATGTAGGGTCAGAAGTACCAGCATATTCAATCATCCTGACATGTCTAAGACGTTCAAACATCTTCCCGATACCCTGGGATTCCACATTAGGGACGACTGCCCTACCTTGAGGTATTGGCTCTATGTGTAATCATGGCCATCATTTGTCTAAAAATGGATTGAAACATCGGGTTGGCCATAGTTTCCGGATCAAACTGAGGCATCATGGGCTGCTCCAGCTCTGCTTCTGGCACCCTTTCATCGCGTGCTTGCCTCCTAGCACCTCCTCCTGGTGTAACATAGCTACTGTTAGTGTAAGGACCCTGACCTTCATTTTGGGCTTACCCTATTTGCTTTGCCTAAACCCTATGTTTAGATGCTTGCTAATCACCTGAAGTCGTGATTAGTTGTTTGTTTGTGCTTTGTTAAGAGGTGGAGGTACAACTTGCAAATTACCTAAGTTTTAGGGTCGGTGTGCAAGTTTGTCACCTTAAGAGATGTCTTTCTCTCCCCTTGCATCCTCTAGGGTTGAGAGCATGGGTTGGGCTCTTTGCTTGAGTAGATTTGGGCTTTGTTGAGATTTGTTGAGCCTTGTTGAGGCTTGATATTGGGTTGGAACTTGGTGTATCGGCCAAGGGAGTGCTTGTTGTATCAGGTAAGGAGGTGTATCGACCATGGTGTGTTGGGTTGCCATCTTGGGCGACACACACCCTTCACCTAGCCTCATTTTTGTCACCTTCTTTGGACAAGTGGATGTTGCTTTGCTAAGTGGGTGGCAACTCATGGGCGTGTGTTTTTGGGGTGGTAGCATGTGGCACAAGCCTTGGACAAGTGTGCTAGGGGTGGGTGCCACCTTGCCTTGCTCTTCCCCTTCACCCCCTTAGTATATAACGACCCCCCCATTTCTTGCTAGGTCTCTTTGGTTCCTTTAGTTGCTTCCCTTCCTTTGGTCGCCGAACTAGGAGAAGAAAGGAGCAAGTGGTGGCCGATACAGTTAGTGTCTTGGGCGACACACCTTACTAGCTTATCCCTTTCCTTCTCTTGTGGTAAGTATCCCTCCCTTTATTTGGCACTTCTTCTTCTTCTTCTTCTTCTCCCTTCTCTTCGGCCATGGTGGTTATAGGTTGTTTTTCTTTGTGTTGGCCGAAGGTGGTGCCTTGGAGCTTGGTACTAGGAGCTTGGAGCTTTAGAGCTTGAGGTGGGTTACATAACTCCTAACCCTACTATACTACTTTATCATGTTGTTTTTCTATATGTTTCGGCCATGTCATATTCTATCTATGTTTCTTACTTTAATGGTTATAAGGTTGCCTTAGATGTACCCTAGACCTTGTTGAGATGGTTGCCTTGGGTTGGCCGAACCATTTGATGTGGAGTTCTTTGGGAAAAACCCCTCTCTCACTTAGTTGTTGAGAGGTGAGCCTAGGGTCTCCTAATTCAATGGTGAGTGGAGTTTTGGGTTGGATGGCCGATATGGTGATGGACCTCCTTGTTTCCCGATAGGTGATGGAAGTTGTGCAAAATCCCTTTCTCACTTAGTTGTTGAGAGGTGAGCCAACTCTCTTGATCTTTTAGGGATTCTTGGTGGAAGTCTTGAGGTTGAAGATGAGCGACCCGTCATGGCCTTTGAACCCTTACATGATACCCTAAGTTGTGTTCTGCATGATATCCCTCTTCTAGGGTTGAGCTTGGGCGATATGCTAGGTGAAAACCTTGTTGACCTCTTGACCGATATGGATCTTTACCCAAGATGTAGTTGGGCGGTACGTCCTTGGCCGATATGGTGTTTCTCGATATGGAGTCTCAGTTGGTGTAACCCTAATGGGCGATATGGTGCCTTGACCGATAGAGAGTCCCAAAGCCTAGCTTGGATGATAGGGCTACCTTGGGCGATATGGAAGCTCCTGGGGCGCCATGGTGGGCAGCCCATTATGTCGCTTAATGGATGGCAGTGGTGTGCCTTTGGCGATATGGTTTTGGTGGTTTCTCGACATGGAAAACCCTAACCCTAGAAGGAGATATAGGTTCTTGGCCGATATGATGATAATGCTGTCTGATACACTCTTGTACATGGCTGCCTGATACCCTCTTGTGCATGGTTGCACGATATGCTAGTTTCACCATATGTGGCTTGGTGTCGTAGGGTTTTGGTGGTGACCAATATTGTTTGGGTGAGGGATGGTGCTCTACCCGATATCCCTTTAGTGAGGGTAGGCGATACCTTCCGTGAGGGTAGGCGACACCTTTGGTGAGGGATGTGCCTAACCCGATAACCCTAATTTGGTGATCTTGTTGTCTTGAGCTCACATCTTTGGTTCTGATAAGGAGATATGGTAGTTAGGTTGTACCCAGTAATGTGGTGGCTACCTAAGATTGATAAGATAACAAGATCATGGTTGTGTTCATGATGTTATGATATATAGGACATGGTGGATGCTCACGGTTTGGTAATAATAATATAAGTTGTTTGACATACCATCTACAACTTTATGCTTCATGTGTTTATAATAATGGATGTTGTTCCAATCCTATGCACCTTAAATCTTAATGACATGATATTCATAATATGTTCTCTAGATCTATATTTGCTGATCAAGTTATCTCTTTGGATATGCATTCTAACCATGTAGGTATTATCAAATGAATTCATAGCCAGGTAAGAGCTATGAAGTGTATGTGTTTTGTATGACACTAAATAATGATGTTCCTTATTGATGAGATAACATGTATCACCAGTATGATGAGAAAGGCCTGGTGACCTGATAAGGGCAGAGTGCCTGATTGAGACATTATACTCTGATGATGAGATAAGGGATTGATATCCCATGATGATGTATGATGATGAAGCCTTGAGGGGAAGTGGCATTATGTGATGAGGGATTGAGATCCCATGGAATATGATAATGATAGTAATGGTGTGACACAATGTTGTTTATGTTTTATAACCTAGTTGCCTCAACAATTCACTTAAAATATACTAATTAATTACAGATGAACATTTCATGTAGTTTGCCCTAGCCATAGATCCATCGTCATCAATAGCTGGTGATGGTGAAACAGGTTTATCCTACGGGATTACTTGGAGCGCATATTGTTGAATATGTGGGGTTTCTCCTAGCCGAAAATAGGAGGATTAGAGTACAACTTCGGTTGTAGACTCAGTATGGTTAGAGCATGGTGAACAGGCCCATGGCTCTCTGTGATAGAGCATGAGTGTGTTCATGGATCAGGAGCACGGTGAATATGCCCGTGGCTCAAGGTATGCTAGCGTCGAGACCTGTACCAAAGCGGGCTAGAGAAAAGGGTAGCATGTGGAGACGACCCTGTGGCTGAAGCCACTTAAGCAAGAGACTGCGGTCCTGCTTTAGATATCATGCACTTTCCATGAGGAGGTGAGGTCATGGAGTCTGACTCTTCCATTGACCTTGTATGTCACTGGTTTTGGGCTTCATAGCCGAAGGTTGGATTTGAGCGGTACGTCTCACTTCCTCAGGGCATAATAAATTATAATCCAGTCGTATAGTATATATTGGTTAGGGAAAAACGTAGAACATTGGTTGAGGCCTTGCTTGTATAGTTTCCCTAATTATATCTTGTAGTTAATTACACGTTCCTCATATCTTATAATAAGTTCTTATATAACTTGTCTTGTCAATCATGTTCCATAAGAAATATCAGGTTATATGTCTCCCGTATATCTTGATAAGTTTGTTAATAAAGTTAGTATGAGCTACTTATATCAATTATCTGCTTTATTTGTTCTAGCTTTCCTGAAGTTTTATAGTTCGACGGGGAGTTATGTTTCTCACTGGGACTGTGTGTCTCTCCTCACTGGTTTTAAACCATTTTAGGTGATCGTGCTAGACGTGGTGGTGGTTGTGAGGTTGCGACCGAGCAGTAAGAAGAACAGCAGGAGGCAAGAGATGGATATGTTGTTGTTTTAGTAGTTTTGTAGTAGAGTCCTAGAGTCATCCATGTACTCTTAGGTCCTTGGAGGTGTTTTGACGACTTTTCACGATGTTCAGTTGATGTAGCTTGTTTATCCTACTATTTTCCTGATATAGCCTATTCTGTATATAAACAGGTGGTAAACTCTTTGTTCCTATGGGAAAATTAGGTCCTATGAGCTATGGACATATATCAAGGTTTATATATATATATTTATATAACATGTTTCCTTGAAGGATAAGGATCAGGATGTAATAGTTTCTTTATTATCTGCTTTCCACAATCGGTTTTAATTAACCTGTGATTTTGGTAATATGTGGTTTATGGAGGTTCCGCACATTTTCACGTGGCTTTTCTTTGTCTGTGTGATAGCGGGATGTCACATAGAAAGTTGGTATCAGAGCTCTAGGTTCGCTGCGTCTACAAGGATCTAGGACTAGGCTTGTGTCTGTTCTTATGAGTTTTCCATATTTTCTTACAATAACCTTCTACCCCCAGTAGAAGATAAAGCTTAAAGATGTCTAGAAATCATGAAGAACATGCTACCGAGAGCAATGATACTGCATCTATTGATAGAGTATGAGTACAAGTACATGAAGATCGGGTGCCTGAGGTCCCCCAGCTTGACTCGGCCATTCTCAAAAACCATGCCTATCTTATGGGGCAGTTAATGGCTACAATGAATCTCATGGTGGAAAGATTGCCAGTGCCTCCACCAAAAGCACATGCTCCCCATGGTGAATCTTTGGGTATTGGGAAGACTTTCAAGCGGCTTTGTTGAGTCAGAGCTTCAGATTATGCTGGAATAGCTGATCTGACATATGCAGATCTATGGCTGACAGGTCTTGAGAAGGCCCTCCGGATCCTCGACATCCCTGAAGCAGACAAAGTCAAGCATGTTGCCTACCTTCTAAAGGGTAGTGCTAGCCACTGGTGGTCCATCGAAGAGGAGAAGTGACCCGGTGATGTGATCTATTGGGATGTCTTCCGGTAGGAATTTGTGAGTCGATACTTCCTGAAGACGTATCTGGACGAGAAGATCAGTTAGTTTAAGCATATGCACCAAGGATCTATGAGCATCACCGAGTATGAAGCCAAGTTTATGGACCTGTTGAGGTTTTGTCCTCACATGTCAGTAACGGATAATGAGAGGATCAGACAATTTGAGAAAGATCTGAGTGTTGAGCTGACCCAACTGCTGCTTTAGAAATTTGGGAGCGATTTGCCACATTTGTAGAGTCTGTCTGAAGGATTGAACGATCAGCTAAGGAGAAGAGAGAGACCATGTCCAAGAAAAACCATGCTCAGTTCCAGAGGCAGAGGTTTGATAGCTTCAAGAAGCTGAGGTTTTCTACACCTTCTGCAATGCAGAGCTCCAGTGCGCCGTCACAGTGGTCTCTGAGTAAAGGAAGAGGACATGGGTTTTTTTCCATCTAGACTCCACAGTACAACTTCACTAGCAGTGACAGGGCCATCTAAGTCACAGATATAAGACAGGACATGCTATCACTATGGACAGACAAGACATTTGAAGTCAAATTGCCCAAGGAGAGATGTCGAAGTGACGCAGCAGTAGAAGCAGAATCAACAGGGGTTGAATAGATAGCAGTCCAGTGGTAACAGAGGGCAAGGGCACGGTCAAGCATCGCAAGCAGGATCATCTGCTCAAGGAAGCAGAGGATGTGGACGACAACAAGAAACGGCTCGATTCTATGATATGAGTCATCCGGAAGCGATAGTCAACCCGCGAGTGGTGGCAGGTCAGATGGAGTTATTTCATTCTGATTTGTCTTCTTCTTACTTTATATCTGTTCTGGTTGACCCAAGTGCTACACACCCTTTTATCGCACATAATATGCTTGATAGCTGTCTTTTACCTGTTAGCTATAAGAAAGATAGCTTGTTGTTAGAAATCCCTCTTGTTGGACCCACGTTGCTTTGAGAAGTGTGTCCATCTTGTATTCTATCTTTTTTGAGACATAAGATACAAATGGATCTTATACCACTTGATATGCATGGATTCGACGTGATCCTTGGGATGTATACCTTAGAGAAGTATATGGTTGTGTTGGACTGTGGTTCCAAGCAAGCGGTGTTTGTTGACGGTGGTGAGAAGTGGATCTTCCAAGGGGATAGGAAGATTCTTTCGACGTGTTTAGTGTCAGCAATGGTGGCGGAGAAGTTGTTGCGGCAAGGATGTAAGGTGTTCTTAGCTCATGTTGTGGATACCAAAGCGGAAGGTTCTAGCCTTGAGGATGTACCTGTTGTTAGAGAGTTCACGGATGTGTTAATTTCTCGGTGTTCCCCCACCTTGAGAGATTGACTTTGAGATCAATCTAGTACCAGGGACACAACCAGTTGCTCAAACACCGTACATGATGGCTCCAGTTGAAATGGAAGAACTGAAGAAGCAGTTATAAGAGCTACTGGATAAAGATTTCATCAGACCGAGCACATCGTCGTGGGGTGCTCCGATCCTGTTCATAAATAAGAAGGATGGATCGATGCGTTTGTGTATAGATTACCGATAGTTGAACAAATTTATGATCAAGAACAAGTATCCTTTACCGAGAATAGACGATCTGTTTGATCAGTTGCGTGGTTCTACAGTATTCTCAAAGACCGATCTATGGTCTAGATATCATCAGTTGAGGATCAAGGATGAGGACATACCAAAGTCAGCTTTTAGGACGAGGTATGGTCACTTTGATTATGTAATTATGCCATTTGGGCTACTAACCAATGGGCCTGCTGCTTTCATGGATCTGATGAACCGAGTGTTCCGACCATTTCTAGATATGTTTGTTGTGATTTTTATAGATGACATCTTGATCTATAGTCGAGACAGTCAACAACATGAACAACATCTTTGACAAGCATTGACTCTCCTTCGCCAACACCAATTGTATGCCAAGTATAGTAAGTGTGAATTCTGATTGAAAGAAGTGACTTTCTTGGGTCATGTGATATCTACAGAAGGAGTCAGAGTGGACCCCAAGAAGGTGGAGTCAGTTGTGGAATGGGAGCAACTGAATATGCCGACTGAAGTTCATAGTTTTCTAGGTTTAACAGGATACTACCGGAGGTTTATAAGGAACTTCTGTGTAATCGCGTTGCCGTTGACAAAGTTGACCAGGAAGGATGTACCTTTTGATTGGGATGATTGTTGTCAGCAAGATTTCCAAAGTTTGAAGGAGAAGCTGACTAGTGATCCAGTGTTGGTGCTTCTAGAGCCTGGAAAAGGCTACGTTGTTTTCTGCGATGCTTCAATGAAAGGCTTAGGATGTGTGCTGATGCAGGAAGATCATGTGGTTTCTTTTGCTTTGCGATAGCTTAAGAAACATGAGGAGAGTTATTCGACACATGATTTGGAGCTGGAAGCGGTGGTCCATGCGTTAAATATTTGGGGACACTATCTTTATGGGGAGGTGTGTCAGATCTTTACAGATCATAAGAACCTAAAGTATATCTTCTCATAGAGTGAGCTTAACATGCGACAGTATCGCTGGATGGAGCTGATCAATGATTATGATTGCACCATCGAGTATCATCCTGGTAAGGCAAACATGGTAGATGATGCACTTAGCAGGAAGTCTTCTTCTCTTCCTATGAAGAAGGCATAGTTGATCTCTTTGATATGCCATAGATGGGATATGTTCATCTCTTTGCGACAGATGAATGTATAGTTGGAAGTATCCTTGTTGGCAGGACTGATAGCACACATGCAAGTGAATCATATGCTGAGACAGTAGATTAGAGAAGCACAGCAGGCAGATGCTACAGTTCAGTTGATCAGGACAGAGTTTGGCAGCAAGAAGCGTGATGGCTTCTATGCATGAGTCCGAGGATGGACTAGTTTGTTATCATAATAGGATGGTGGTCCCTGATGTTGATGATCTGAGGAAGTTAGTGCTCGAGGAAGAGAACATGTCAATGTATGTTATGCATCCATGTGTCACCAAGATGTATCATAATCTGAAGGACCTGTATTGGTGGCCTGGCTTAAAGAGAGATGTCGTCGAGTATGTGGCTAGGTGTGCAGTATGCCAGCAGGTTAAGGCTGAGCATCAGAAGCCGGTACGTATGTTGCAACCCATGCCAATACCGCAGTGGAAATGGGATCATGTAACCATGGATTTCATAGTTGGTCTTCCAAGGATAGCTAGAAATCATGATTCCATCAGGGTGATAGTGGACAAATTGAAAAAATCTACTCATTTTATACCTGTGAAGACGACATATACAGCAGAGAAGCTTTCTTAAGTGTATGTGGATGAGATAGTGTGTTTACAAGGTGTTCCAGTAACGATAGTCTCTAACAGAGGTCCTGAGTTCACGAGTCATTTTTGGGAACAGTTGCACAGAGCATTGGGAACGCAGTTGAGGTTCAGTACCGCTTTCCACCCGCAGACAGATAGACAATCTGAAAGGACTATTCAGACTTTGGAGGATCTTCTCAGAGCTTGTGTTTTGCAGTTCCTAGGCAGTTGGGACGTGCTTCTCAGTTTGATAGAGTTTGCCTACAACAACAATTACCAATGGAGTATCAACATGGCACCTTATGAGGCTTTATATGGCAGGAAGTGCATATCTCCTTTATGTTGGTATGAGTTCAGCGAATATCAGCTTTTGGGTCCTGAGTTAGTACAATAGACGACAGAGAAGATCAAGGTGATACCACAACATTTAAAAGCGGTACAAGATAGAGAGAAGTCGTACGTAAATAATCATCAATGACCTCTGGAGTTCCAGGTAGGAGACAATGTGTATCTCAAGGTCTCTCCATGGAAAGGCATGCTGAGGTTTGGCTGGATAGGAAAGTTGGCTCCCAGGTATATGGGGTCATATCCGGTGATAGCACGTGTTGTCAAAGTGGCTCACAAGTTAGAGCTACCGCCAGAGTTACACAGGTTACATCTGGTGTTCCACGTCAGTAGCTGAAGAAAAGTCATCTAGGCACATAGACAGTGATACAGCCGGTTGAGGTTGAGCTTGATGATGATGTGACCTACAAGGAAGGTCCAGTGATGATCCTTGACAGAAGAGTGAAGAAGTTGAAAAGGAAGGACTTGGTTCTTATGAAGGTTCTTTAGCATTATCGTGGCATTAAGGAAGCCATGTGGGAGCTTGAGGAAGAGATGAGGAGGAAGTATCCCTCCCTTTTCTCTTTGGATTTTGGGGACAAAATCATTTTGTAGAGGTTTCTGGCTTGTAAGGACCATAACCTTCGTTTTGGGCTTACCCTATTTGCTTTGCCTAAACCCTGTGTTTCAATGCTTGCTAATTACCTGAAGTTGTGATTAGTTGTTTGTTTGTGCTTTGTTAAGAGGTGGAGGTGCAACTTGCAAATTACCTAACTTTTAGGGTTGGTGTGCAAGTTTGTCACCTTGAGAGATGTCTTTCTCTGTCCCTGCATCCTCTAGGGTTGAGAGGATGGGTTGGACTCTTTTCTTGAGTAGCTTTGGGCTTTGTTGAGCTTTGTTGATCCTTTTTTAGGCTCGATATTGGGTTGGACCTTGGTGTATCGACCAAGGGAGTGCTGGTTGTATCAGGCAAGGAGGTGTATCAGCCATGGTGTGTTGGGTTGCCATCTTGGGAGACACACACCTTCACCTAGCCTTGTTTGTGTCACCTTCTTTGGACAAGTGGTTGTTTCTTTTCTAAGTGGGTGGCAACTCATGGGCGTGTGTTTTTGGGGTGCTAGCATGTGGCACAATCCTTGGACAAGTGTGCTAGGGGTGGGTGCCACCTTGCCTTGCTCTTCCCCTTCACCCCTTAGTATATAACGACCTCCCCTTGCTTTCTAGGTCTCTTTGGTTCCTTTAGTTGCTTCCCTTCCTTTGGTGGCCGAGCTAGGAGAAGAAAGGATCAAGTGGTGGCCAATACAGCTGGTGTCTTGGGTGAAACACCTAGCTAGCTTATCCATTTCCATCTCTTGTGGTAAGTATCTCTCCCTTTCCTTGGCACCTTCTCATTCTTCTTCTTCTTCTCCCTTCTCTTCGGCCATGGTGGTTATAGGTTGTTCTTCTTTGTGTTGGCCGAAGGTGGTGCCTTGGAGCTTGGAGCTTTAGAGCTTGAGGCGGGTTACATAACTCCTAACCCTACTATGCTACTTATTTATCATGTTGCTTTTCTATATGTTTCGGCCATGCCATCTTCTAGCTATGTTTCTTGCTTTAATGGTTATAAGGTTGCCTTAGATGTACCCTAGACCTTGTTGAGATGGTTTCCTTGGGTTGGTCAAACCATTGGATGTGGAGTTCTTTGGGAAAAACCCCTCTCTCACTTAGTTGTTGAGAGGTGAGCCTAGGGTCTCCTAATTCAATGGTGAGTGGATTTTTGGGTTGGATGGCCGATATGGTGATGGACCTCCTTGTTTCCCGATAGGTGATGGAAGTTGTACAAAACCCCTTTCTCACTTAGTTGTTGAGAGGTGAGCCAACTCTCTTGATCTTTTAGGGATTCTTGGTGGCTGTCTTGAGGTTGAAGATGACCAACCCGTCATGGCCTTTGTACCCTTGCACAATACCCTAAGTTGTGTTCTGCCTGATATCCCTCTTCTAAGGTTGAGCTTGGGCGATATGCTAGGTAAACACCTTGTTGACCTCTTGATTGATATGGACCTTTACCCAAGATGTAGTTGGGTGGTACGTCCTTGGCCGATATGGTGTTGCCCGATATGGAGTCTTGGTTGGTGTAACCCTGATGGGCGATATGGTGCCTTGACTGATAGAGAGTCCCAAACCCTAGCTTGGATGATAGGGCTGCCTTGGGCGATGTGGAAGATCCTTGGGCACCATGGTGGGCTTCCCATGATGTTGCTTGATGGATGGCAGTGGTGTGCCTTGGGCGATATGGTTTTGGTGGTTGCCCAACATGGAAAACCCTAACCCTAACTGTAGCAGGCGATATAGGTTCTTGGCCAAATGATGATAGTGCTGCCCGATACACTCTTGTACATGGCTGCATGATACCCTCTTGTGCATGGTTGCACGATATGTTGGTTTCCCCATATGTGGCATGGTGCCCTATGGTTTTGGTGGTGACTGATATCGTTTGGGTGAGGGATGGTGCTCTACCCGATATCCCTTTAGTGAGGGTTGGCGATACCTTCGGTGAGGGTAGGCGACACCTTTGGTGAGGGATGCGCCTAACCTGGTAACCCTAAGTTGGTGATCTTGTTGTCTTGAGCCCACATCTTTGGTTCTGATAAGGAGATATGGTAGTTGGGTTGTACCCAATAATGTGGTGGCTACCTAAGGTTGATAAGATGACAAGATCATGGTTGTGTTCATGGTGTTATGAGATATAGGACATGGTGGATGCTCATGGTTTAGTAGCAATAATATAAGTTGTTTGACATACCCTCTACAACTTTATGCTTCATGTGTTTATAATAATGGATGTTGTTCCAATCCTATGCACCTTAAATCTTAATGACATGATATTCATAATATGTTCTCTAAATATCTATATTTGATGATCAAGTTATCTCTTCGGATATGCATTCTAACCATGCAGGTATTATCAAATGAATTCATAGCCAGGTAATAGCTATGAAGTTTATGTGTTTTGTATGACACTAAATAATGATGTTCCTTGTTGATGAGATAACATGTATCACCAATATGATGATAAAGGCCTGGTGACCTGATAAAGGCTGAGTGCCTGATTGAGGCGTTATCCTCTGATGATGAGATAAGGGATTGATATCCCATGATGATGTATGATGATGAAGCCTTGAGGGGAAGTGGCATTATGTGATGAGGGATTGAGATCCCATGGCAATATGATAATGTTAGTAATGGTGTGATACAATGTTGTTTATGTTTTATAACATGGTTTCCTCAACAATTCACTTAAAATATACTAATTAATTATAGATGAACATTTCATGAAGTTTGCTCTGGCCATAGATCCATCATCGTCAGTAGCTGGTGATGGTGAAATAGGTTTTTCCAATGGGATTAACTGGAGCGCATATTGTTGAATATGAAGGGTTTCTCCCAGCCAAAAATAGGAGGATTAGAGTACAACTTTGGTTGTAGACTTAGTATGGTTAGAGCATGGTGAACAGGCCCATGGCTCAGTGTGATAGAGCATGAATGCATTCATGGCTCAGGAGCACGGTGAATATGCTCATGGCTCAAGGTATGCTAGTGTCGAGACCTTTACCAAGGCGGGCTAGAGAAAAGGGTAGCATGTGGAGCTAACCCTGTGGCTGAGGCCACTTAAGCAAGAGACTACGGTCCTACTTTAGATATCGTACACTGACCACGAGGAGGTGAGGTCATAGAGTACGGCTCTTCCATTGACCTTGTATGTCACCGGTTTTGGGCTTCGTAGCTGAAGGTTGGATTTGAGCGGTACGACTCACTTCCTCAGGGCATAATAAATTGTAATCCATCCGTATAGTATATATTGCTTTGGGTAAAACACGGAACATTGGTTGAGGCTTTGCTTGTATAGTTCTCCTAGTTATATCTTATAGTTAATTACACGTTCCTCATATCTTATAATAAGTTCTTATATAACTTGTCTTGTCAATCATGTTCCATAAGAAATATCTGGTTATATGCCTCCTGGATATCTTGGTAAGTTTGTTAATAAAGTTAGTATGAACTACTTATATCAGTTATCTACTTTATCTATTCTAGTTCTCCTAAAGTTTTATAGTTCGGCGGGGAGTTATGTTTCTTGTTGGGACTGTGTGTCTCACCCCACTAGTTTTAAACCTTTTTAGGTGATCGTGCTAGACGTGGTGGTGTTCGTGAGGTTGCGACCGGGCAACAAGAAGAACAATAGGAGGCAAGAGATAGATATGCTACTATTTTGGTTGTTTTGTAGTAGAGTCCTAGAGTCATCCCTGTACTCTCAGGTCCTTGGAGGTGTTTTGACGATGTTTCATGATGTATAGTTGATGTAGCTTGTTTATCCTGTTGTTGGCCTGATATGGCCTGTTCTGTATATAAACAGGTGGTGAACTCTTTGTGCCTATGGGACAATTAGGTCCTATGAGCTGTGGACATATATCAAGGTTTATGTATATTTATATAACATGTTTCCTTGCAGGATAAGGATCTGGATGTAATAGTTTCTTTATTATCTTCTTTCCGCAATCGGTTTTAATTAACTCGTGTTTTTGGTAATATGTGATTTATGGAGATTCCGCACATTTTCACGTGGCTTTTTGTTGTTTGTGTGATAGCGGGATGTCACATTTAGTGTGTTTTCATGCCCTCCAGACATATCTGCATAAACATAAGCTATGATCAGATATGTTGATACATAATAACAGACTCAAACCAAAGTCCCATGTCCTTATAGACTCAACAAATCCTAAGATATGATCCCAACTTAACTGTGACACCTCAACACACTAAACAAGATTACTCAAAACATAAAACATGATTAACTACTAATTTATCATATATCCAGAAAACTAGAAGAATTAAAACCAATTTTAACATTATAACAAGCTCTGAAACATTCACATAAAGGTCCATCTTTTCCATTCTCATATACCATAATAGGTAAGTACATCTATATCGAGTGGCCTCAGCCACATCCTGTATATAAAAGATATTCCACATGTACATGTCATATATATAAACACTGACATACTGTCAAAAAATCAAATTGATGCAAGTATGTCTTCTATAAAATACATCACATACCCAGACCTGAGAGTACAAGGATGACACTAGGACTCTACTACTAATATCTACAGCTGACCAACCTTCTAAGTCCATTGATCACCATGATTCTCCTCTTCAATAGCACATCCTCAACCTTGTTGTCGATGACCACCTAAAAAGATGTGGTGACCTACAGGTGAGACACATGTCCCAATAAGAGATATAACTCTTTCCAATAGATATTTATTATGACTAAGTATTTAACAATAGTAGAGTGATCAATTGGAATATTGAATAAACAATTTAACTGATTAGGAAATTCTAGTACACTAAGTAAGTTGAGTAGATAGGTTTAAGAAACAAACATAACTATTGAGATATATATAAGAAATAATGTCTATTCTTCTAACCATTACTCATTATGCTTGAATCATATTACATCTTAGTAGTACAAGGGGTATAGTAAGTGTTAACAATCAGTGTGAAATGCATTTAACCTAGCAGATATACTACACGGTTGTGATACATTTATTATTATTATGCCCTAAGGAGTTTGAGTCGTACCACTCAAATTCCAACTAATCAGTGTGAAGTGCCATTCAGTTACATATAAGATCTAGGAGTGTCGATATCCTAAGATCTCTTCCACTCACTCAGTACGAGTAAACTACAATGGCATATTAGTCAAAATGCCAATAAAGACACATAGTCAAGCTGATAACACCTAGTTTGTCCTTGGTGCAGGAACAATACTAGAAACCAGGGTATACAAATTCTATCATTCGTTGGTGAGCAGTATCCTAGCTGGTCGTAGCTTGGGGCCCCTCATGAAGGGTCCCGGGTTCGACTCTCGCTGGAAGCGCTACTCGGAAATAAAATTTCCCACAGCGTCAGCCGGCCTCTGATGCAACTTTTTGAGATACCAGTGTGCGGGCGCACGGGTCTCTCGGGTTTACCATCCCTACTATCTGGGCCTCCGCCTAGGGGGTGGGTTTCCCTCGGCAATAAAAAATGCTATCATTTGAGGTACAACCGTATTTGTCTTCATTCACATCATATGTAATAATATCTAAGGTATGACCATACTCATCCTCCATAACCTGCATTTGCGGATGACAATGATATTTAATCAACTTGCCACCCCTACATACTCTATAATATGTGCTTTGAGTTTTCCTTAGGAATACTCGTTTCACCATCCAGTAAGTTCTGACATTGAAGATGGTTCTACAACCTAGGGAACTACATGATTAGGGTTTCACTTTTTTATTTATTTCCAATTGAGTGCATTAAGGTTGTATCACACAAGTGGACATACAAACCCTAATTTATTTCTAGTAGGAGTATAAGTATTGCAACTTTAGAAGATATAAAATGTATAAGGTGCATAATCTTGATCACATTACCACATTATATTTATTCATTCCCAAAACAATGGTTCACATTTGTCATCATACCATTACAAGGTACAATTTCTTATCTAAAGTTCTAGGGTTCCAACCCTTATTGTATCATGAAGAGGATCATACTTTCATCAGGGCTCAATCATGCCCAAATGTCTTAAAGACCATCATATCAATCCCTATAAGATCATCATTCTCTTTCAATGCCTTAGAAAAAAGCTCAAAAGATCAACGGTTACCCATGTGGCATATAAGATTAACATAGCAAGAACTATAATGTTCGACTATCATCATATTAAGGCTTGAACACAAGAATAGAGTATTTCATTATCACATTTATAATTCAAAAGGTCTGATTACAATCAATCACTACCACTTAGCTAAGTTAGAGTTGGTGTAACAAGCCATGCTTCATTAGGGGAGCACATCCACTTGTTATGGTGATTTATCAAATATATTCATATGAAGGAAAAGGTAAGACTACATATTAAGGGCATTGGACCATCAAATTTTCATCACTACGACCACATGTAATAATACTATGGGATTCATTGTAATTCATTGGATGTTGAAGCATCCAATCTTTTGTCGATTATTCAATATCATCACTTGGAGTATAGGTCTAACCATTGAATCAATTAAACCAGGTAACCATTGGTTTAGGGATTAATTGATGCTACAATTGAAGCCCTGACTCACCATCAATTGTGATGACATGATTCACCATCAGTTGTGACAATTTGTGTCACTATCAGTTGATAGGGTCAGCCTTACCTTCCTTTGTCACCATCGGATGTTGAGTTAAAACCACCATCAGTTCATGCCATTTAGAGCGCATTAGACCATCAGTTAATAAGCTTCTAAAGGAACCTATAGCTGATGTATGGTGTGACCATTGGTTGACACCATCGGTTGTCTCCATGGATCATCATCATCGGTTGTCAAGAAGACAAACCATTGGTTGTCATAAGGATACTACCATCGATTCCTGTGTAAAGTGGAAAATGACCTATAATCCTAAGTAGAAACCATCATTTGATAGGTTCTTAGCACCATTAGTTGTCATCCCAACCTGAGATAAGTCATCTTCTACCTTAGGAAGAATGTACACATGATTTCATATTCCTCTATAGCTTCAAACTAAGCAAGGAACAACATAAAAATCAAAACACTAAGTGAACATAGCTTCTAAGTGCTTAGGTCTTTGTTTTCGAGCAAGAAAATGAGCAAGCAAGCTTGTAGCAAGTAATAAAAGTGAAGAGGGTTAAAACTTGCCTCTAGGAAGAAGAATAGACTTCTAGCAACAAGAAACTTGAGCAAAGAAGGTAGGAAAACCGTAGCTTTAGGTTTGAACTCGGTATATTTATCTAAGATCTATAATATTTTTAATATAGGGTACACATTAAATGATATACATCTAACTTCTTTTTTTAATAATACATTTAAGAACATAAAAATATACGAAAGGTATTCTAATCAATTGTAAGAAATCGTCAATTTAAAATGATTTGCACATAGTCAATAATTGGTAGTTTTAGTGTAAAAATACACAGAGAAAAGGCAATATCAATCGGCGTGTATTTGAAACTCACATCAAAATAGTTGGTGTTTTTAATTTATAAATAGTAACATTTAAAACACATTATGTTTGACACTTTAAATTTTCACTCAGCCAAAGGCGCCACTATATGTGGTGTGTAAGGTAAAATGTCAAGTCTATGGGTGTGGTTAATCTCAATACTAGAGAAACACCAACTGACGTGGTGTGTTTAGCCCCAATATCAGAAAAATGCCAACTAATGTTGCGTGTTTAGCCCCAATATTAGAAAAATGCCAACTAAAACGGTGCCTTTCATTGAAAGTGTGTTAGATCGGAAAATAAGTTGGGAAGAGTGCTACTTAGGTAAATACGATCATGAAAAGGTAAATATTATCACGTAAAGTATGCTATTTGAGTTTTTTTCCTATATAAAATTTATGGCATTGGAAGTATGAAGATGCAAGCCATATGCAGGTTTACGGGGCTTGATGAGACCAACCAGAGAGACAGTCAACATAGTGGGCTTTTTAGAAGTAGTCATAGAGATGATTACATTGATATATGGGGAGGATGGTCTCATAGTTGAAGTCGACTGACACTAGAGCATACATGATACGTGAATGATACGTGAAGGTAGAGCCTACCTACCTTGGCGATACAAAAGGCATTTTCTGCAGTCACAAATTTCTTTCATAATAGGAGTATCATATTTCAATTTGTACTAGGCACAAACCCATGCTATGCACGGGAACTTTGGTAGAAGTTTTAGAATTCAGAAGAAAAAAAAGATTCGAGACAAATATATATACTAATAAGTTTAGTTAAACTACTTATAGAAGAAACATGTATTTGTTTTCTTACAATCCAAAATGAGTTAGAACATCACTCTATAGAAGCGTAGTCTTAGAAATAGTAGTTACATGCAATTATTAATCGACATATAAGTTTTATATAATATTTTTGGATCCAGATCGAACAGTGGCACATATAAGCAGCAACAAGTGGTGCCTCGCCTTGAATGGATATAGTAGGTTAAAAGAGTAGACAACTTGGATTGCATTCTTCAGTAGTGTCTTGAATTTTGCAATGACGTTATGATAAGTCAAAATCGAGTAAAATCAAAGACTCGCTACAAATGAATAAATTGTTAATTTAAAATATTAAAACACACATTAGATATAATTGATTATCGTAGCTAATTTTCAATCTTCTTGATTTAAAAATGAAATAGAATTGAGGATTGGAATAACCGTTATATGTACACAGCAGCATTTCCATGTACTAATAATTATAATTTTTTGATAATCTTTAAATAGGTCATATCGATAATTTTACGAATTAATAACATGGCCTTTTGGTGGTTAAGAATATGTTTTGAAGTGTTCAACTATAAGCTGTCAGTAATGTGAATAGAATAAACATTCAAGATCATGTCAACTTTGGAATCATGGTTCCTGCCACTTATTTATTTACTACATGTACATGGAAAGAGCAAACATAGCAATGAGCTGGATGAAATGTATGTACTCTACTATTTAGTTCTTTTTGACAGAGTATTGTAAGGGTACCAATAATCAATGATTAAAAAATATCATCAGAAAACTACGAAAGTCTCTAACTTACTGCACGGCTATTATGCAATAACTATTCTGTTAATACTCATACTTATACAAAATAATATACATCTTGAAAATTAATTTAATCATGCTGGATAGTCTTCCCTGTGCATGGTGCTTACCTTTTATCATTTAGGCACGACGATGCTTTTCTATCAAATATGAAAATGGAACTTCATAAAATGTATCAATTGAGAACATCGTAGACGATTGATCCCTCCAATCAGTTTTGTGGAAACTAATCTATGAATACATCGGGTAAGCTACATATTATTCTTATCCACTCTGTAGTAGAAAAAAAAAGAATTAAGACATTGAGTAAGTTTGTAGGAAGAAGCACATTGAAAACAACTACAACTAAGTTAGAAGAATCACATTGGAAATCACCCAATGAAGCATAGGATATGATAGGCATTAAATTGTAAGCATAGTCGATAATAGATTATTAATAAAGATCTTACCGAATATAACTAATTTTTAGGTAGATTTATATGGACAGTTACAATATATAACAAACAAATATTTCATAGAATACAAAGTAAACAAAAGCTAGTTGTAGATAGATTTCTATGGACAAATTCACAGTGTTAAGAAACATAATTCATCATACTACCAATTTTTAAAGATAGATGGGGAGAGGTGGATGAGTAACTCATAATTGAATGCAGTTTTCTATCAAGGTATGACACATGGTCTATGTTTTACCTTATTCTTTGACTATAGTATCAATCACATGGGATATTTAGAGCTTATTGTTCCTTTTGAACATTGTGAATACAATTCCAAGATATTGGACTTAATGTGTAAGTTGTTGGGAACAAACTACATGACTACAACGGAATGTGAGGCAAACTCATTGGCCAGAAAATTTGCTTACATGGATCAATGAATTTTTCTGATTCAACAAAGGTCATTCAAAGCAAACGCAAAATGCATGTATATAGTTTGATGAACTGAAAGTAGGGGTTTTATAAGTGAAGTGAATAGCCTTTTCAGTATTTCTGAAGTCTAGCCTACAAAAATTTCATTTATAACATTAACATTTAGAACAATCTTAAATATCATGTCAAGCAAGTAAATGACCTAACAAGAAAGCAGAACATGTGTTCTAGCATAAAATTAGCATGAATATGTAGATTTGTTCAACTGGGTATAAAAACTAATGTCATATGGTATATCCAAACTGAGAGCATTTAGCATCACAATTGTAAGTTTTGTTTTGATATGCATAGGGTAATTTTATATGCCTATACAATACCAGATTGCTCTCATGTTCATAACAATAGTATCTAGAGTTTCTCTCATTTTGCTGCCACTAAAATTAACTTGGCTTGTAGAGTGGTCGATCTTAGAGTTTCAAGTTAGAAAAAGGACCTTACATCCATTGGGGGGGAAGGGGGGACAAGCAAAAGAACTGGATTACTTATAATAAATAGAACACATAACTCTTCCTCTTAAGATTACATTTTAGTAAATCCAATGTGATATCTAGGATCACCTTTTACAAATGTAAAGGTGCATTCTCGTATAATCAAGTTTGGACTTCTGCAGTCAAGCATTAGTTGCAAGTTAATAACATATTATTGCAGAGAGGGGTATGTAGTTGTTATTTTTTAGAATAGTACAAGATTATATAAAACAATAGTCTTATTTATGATTCCACGGTTCATCATTTTTTGATAGATTCAATGAATATAACAAAATTATGTATGGAATAAGGAAATCCTCGTAGTAAATCATCTAGTGATGTTAGAGTGATCTTAAGCCTGAATCCCAACTTTTTAAATTAACACCTCATACACTTGAGTACATTTTCAAAATATATTTTTCCTAACATTATCAAGTGAGTTTCAAGCTTTGTAATTGCATTTAAGCCATTGGTTGAACTACATGATTATAGTGAAAATCAGGACACATATCATATTTTCAGCCACACTGTGGTTAGTAAGAAAGTAGATGTGGCTCTAGAATTTTGTCAGCTAAAAATGGAATTCAAAACATTATTCTTGTGAGGCCAAAATAATAAATCATGCCCTATATGCCTATAATACTATTTTTAACATGAGGGCATTCAAATACAAAATTATGCAACAAACTTATTATATTTGGATGCAAAAGAGAAGCAACAACTCTTACTTCTATATGGTCTCAGTCTATGTTCACTGCATCAAGTTTTGGAGTAGTTTATTCAGTTTGTGATGTGTTATTGTGACTAGAGGTTAGATGGTGAACATGATCACTGCCAATAGAATACAAAAATTCATAAATAGCAACATGTAGAGAATTCAAAAAAGAATTGACTGAATCCATATACACAAAAAAGTTTTGTGAGGGTATTGTACATGAGTTGGAGAAGTGACTCGTGAAATCTAAGTTAGAACTATTTTAGGAAATAGTTTTACAACCATTCCTATTTATTCCATTGCAGTATCTCTATACATACCAATTGCATTTGCATTTATGTCCTCAGTAAATGGAATCTATAACAGTGACCCTATAATATTCAAATGGACATCCTTCCTTCCCAATTCTGGTGAATGTTAAGTATACATTTTAAAAAAGAGACCTTATAATATCATTCAAATCAAATAAGATATAAATGTTTAAAATGGTTTGTTCCTCATCTAAAATAGTGAAAGCATCATCTTTTGGTTCATACAACTACAAACAGAAGCATGCCTTTCCATAACTATGAGGTCGTTGTGTCTCACAAAAAAATTCCCTCTTTTATACCAACGACTTTAGGGTCAAGTTGAGCAAGGTAATTTCTTCATAGAATATATTGTATTAAAATTACATATAAACATATTTAGTAGAATTATAATAAAAAACATACATAGAAACATGGGGGAACTTCTTATCGTATGTGTATGCAAGTTGATAATTTAAAGAGAATAAATTATGTTAGGTTCACATACTGCTAAGAAGCTTTAACTATAAAGCTACCATTAGCTATTGAGTGTCTACTGATGGGGTCAATTGATGATATGATAAAAAATAGCCTGATTGAGTAAACCTTTACAGACAGTCCTTCTACTCTAATCTCAAGAAGATCATCCTAAATATTTCAAAGAATACAAATTTTAGCTAGACAAAATATTTAAGATAATAGAAAAAACATTTAACATAATGTACAGAAGGTGGAATGGCATAGAATAGACATATATTATCAGACTAAGGGCAAGTTTGGTTCCAAGTAAACCATTTGACCGTAGGAAATTGAAAATGTGTAATCAAAATAGACGAATCCAAAAGACATTGTTTACATTTGGTATAATGATGTGCACAAATCATATCATCTTTTGGATCATATTTGGTTGCATATCCATGTTGTTTTGACTCAATTATCACTCTCATTTATGCTAGATTCTATATTTTTAGCTATTCTTACTTATCTCATGGTTTGGATTGTAGGTACTACATTTTGTAAAGCAATGATGAGGAATATATCATATTATCACTTATTATATCACTCCTCAAGTATCTACATATTTTGGGGTTCGAAACTACGCAAATACCACTTTTTACGACATGTAAATCGGACCTACACGCTGAAAGTTATGAGCAGAATACACAACAGCCCAGAACAGCCAGGTGCACGTCGTGTCTTGAAAATGCACGTCGTGCACTTGGGAGCATCGGGCAGACTGAAAGTTTCTGGAAAGTTGCATGGCGTGCACCTGGGAGCTGAAAGTTTCTAGAAAGTTGCACGGCGTGCACTTTAGGTACACAGCGTGCACCTGGCAGTTTCAGTATTTTCTAAAAATATGAGTTTTTGTTTAAAACGAAGTGGGAACTTAATGGGCGGTTATGATCGGTTATTTGTGTCAGTTCTTTCGTCCCAGAGCAAGCCTAGAGCAGAGAAGGATGATTTGGAGGAGAAAAGAGGTGGTTCCTTACCAAAGAACTTCCATTCTTATTCTCTTCTTTCCCAAGCTTCTTCTCCAAGGTGCAACAGAGCTTCTTCACTCCACCAAGCTTCTTGGGAGGGAAGTTTGTCTGGTTTGGAGTAGCTGTAGAAGTGAGGTTTCATCCTCAAGTCGGAATTCTACCTTTCTTTGGTAACACCTTGAGATTGCTTAGCTTTTCCTTCTCTAAACCATGCTAAACTCTGAAATTTCTGCACATTTTCTGTTATACACTATCATGGACGAGTAGACTCTTTTTCTTGGGCATGGGAGAGTAACTCCCATGTCATAGCTTGTATAAACATATGAATTTCGTACTAAATGTTAGTTTCTTGCATGTTCCAAGAGTTGTTTCAGATCTAAAATGCTTGTTTGTGTGATTGGCCATCATACTTGCATGTTTTATGCTTTCTTTCATAATCTGAGAAGATGTGTTTGAGAGTATAGAGTTCCTCTTTTGGCAACTTGTCCTTGACTGCGAGAGTGGTTGTGATTATGTTGAGGAGCAAGGTTTGTGATTTGAAATGAAATACATACATGAGAGTGATGTATGGAGTTAAAATCATCATCACTTCATCGGGAGGTGAGTGATGACTACAAACCTCCTTTGCAAGTTAATTAACATGTTTACATTCATATTTTAATATAAGCTATGATGTGTCAGTGAAATCCCAAGTCTAAGATCCTTCCAAATTTGAATATTAACCTTTCTTAAGTGATAATTTACTATTTTGTTTTAGATCTATAATTTAGTTGTTCTAATCCAATCATCTTATGTGCAACGATCTAGATTATTGAAAATCATAACTCTTGTGCCTAACTAACCAACGCTCCTTGTGTTTGACCTCAACTACAACTACTCTCGTATACTTGCGGGATATAGCTAGTTGAGTAAAAGATCATTCTTATGATTGAAACTTGTTAGTGTAAATAACTAACAAGTTTTTGGTGCCATTTCCGGGGAGCATCGGTATTCTTATTAGAGTAAGAGTTGTTGATAAGTAAATGAGACTAGATCACAACCTTCATATCCACCATCATATCTATAAATCATAATTCATCATGATCATCATAATTTGTTGTATCTTCCATGTTTGTTTTTGTATCTCACTCACCTTGTTTATTTGCAAGAGCATATGGGGTGTTCATAAAAAGATCCTTGAACCATGCATATCTCTACATTCAGAAAATGAACACATCATTTGCAACCCTCATGGAGCAAGGAGTGAAACCCAAACATGTATGGAGGAATTACAACCCACACAACCATCATCCATGTCACCATCATACAAACGACTTTCACCCATGCCACCTTCATCCACATCACCATCATTCACACCTAATTCACCATCATCATATACACCATCTTCACCCAAGCATCCATCTCAACAAGAAAGAGCAATCATGGAAGATGACCGTCCCCTTAAAGACTTCATTGTTCTAGCTGCTACAAAATCACTAGGGCTATCAATATCCCACCGATCGAGGCAAATGACTTTTCTATCAGCCCCACAATTATACAGATCATATAGCAAAACCAGTTTGGAGGGACTCCAATGGAGGATCCAAACCTCCACATTGCTAAATTTCAGTAATTACTTAGCACTGTCAGGATAGACGGTGTTCCTACTAATGCAGTTTGTCTTCTTCTTTTCCCCTTCTCTTTGAGAGGCAGAGCCAAGGCGTGGCTCTATTCATTGCCAGGAAACTCCATCAATAGTTGGAATGAACTCCTCAATGTTTTCTTAGTCAAATATTTTCCACCAAGCAAGACCACACAATTGAGGAGTCAACTCATCAATTATTCTCAAAGGGATGGAGAGACCTTATATGATACATGGGATAGGTTCAAAGATCTTCAACATCTTTGTCCACATCATGGTCTAAGCAATTGGCTTCTATTGCAATCTTTCTATAATGGTTTATGCTACAATACAAGGATGTCTATTGATGCAGCTACAAATGGAGCTATAATGAACAAATCTTATAGAGAAGCCTATGCTATTATTGAAGATATGGTAGCAAATCATTGCCAATGAAGTCTGGATACAAGCTACCACCCATCCTTTTCACATACTACTTCCAGAATGCAAGTGGAAGATCACACGGTTGGTGCTATAGACATAATTGCAGCAAAGCTAGACACTTTATCACAAAGGTTTGAGAAGCTAAGCACAAAGCCATTTCAAGCAGCCAATATTATTTGTGATGCATGTGGGTTGCTTAGACACTCATCTTCTACATCTTATGATTCTTCTATTTATTATCCAATGGGATACACTCCATCGGACTTCTACAACAATGTGAACTCAAATTTCATTCAGCCACAACAACCACAAGTAACTTCTAGATTAGAGTCCATGCTTGCAACATTTATTTCAACTCAAATGCAGCAAAATGAGGAGTTCCATCAACAAATACAATCAATGAAGGGTTTCATTTGCCAACTCTCTTCTAAGGTGGACGATATTGCTACTCATGCACACATCTTGGAGAAACAAATTGCCCAGCAAGCTCTTTCTAGCAAAGAAGCATTTCCACCTTTCTTGCCTAGTCCACCGGAGATGAATCCTACGTATTTCAGGCAGGTGACATTGAAGAATGGTGTTGTCATACAAGTATATCCTTCAAAGTATGATGGTATTGATATCCATGATGATTATGAAGTTGCAACTAAAGGGGAGAAAGCTACAACACATGCTCTACATGTTGATTCTTCAAGCAAGCCAAATGTCCTTCATCCTCACACTCTAGATGACACATTGCTTTATAATGAGAAAACTCTTTCCAACTCATATTTTGATGAGAACTATCATTTGGAGAAATTGTAAAAGACATACATTAATCATATGAAACCTTTTGGCCATCAACATGTGCTTAACTCTAGTTTATGCTTCTAGCCTGAACATTCATCTTTCACATCCTTGATTTCTTAAAACATGTAATGGTTTCAATTTTTGTGAGTAAATCAACTTTACAACATCATTTGGAATACATGATGCCCTTGCCAAGCTCTTAGTGCATTTACAACCACTCTTTCAATGAAAAAATTTCAAAATAAATAAATGAAATCTAGCTAATGTTGCAATTTAGTTGACTCTCCTATGTTTTGAAGAAAAAAAATCTTTTGACATATCTCATCTTTATACCCCATAAAAGATGGCTAAACCGCCCACATTTCATGCTAGCCTAGTGTAAGTCCGATCTGGCCATGATGGTTAGATGGTATGTCTTAAAAGAGGGTAAAATACCCCAACTGACACTCCACATGTGCATAAGCCTACATTAGCAGCCGAGTGTCGGAACCCATAATCCATTATCATATCACTTTTGGGAAAGAAGGAGAGTAAAACTAAAATTGTTTATTTTAACTAAGATTTCATTAGTTGTATCCTTAATAGTTGAGAGTTTGAGTTGCACATCCACTAATTGCTTGGCTTGGTCATCCAAATTCTACGTAGTGTTGTTTAATTGATTGATTCATTTAATTGTGACCACCCCTGTTGAACTAAAAATCTCTTTCTTGGGTGTTTAAGTTGAATTTATGGCCATGAGTATAAACATGTTGATCATGGTTGGCTTGGTCTTATACACATATTTCTTTTCATTTGATCTATGCATGAACTTGACAATTATTCATTTGTATTTCTATGCTCTTTTTGCTTGAGGACAAGCAATGGTTTTATCTTACAGGGATTTGATGTGCACAAATCATATCATCTTTTGGATCATGTTTGGTTGCATATCCATATTGTTTTGACTGCACTGAAAGTTATGAGCAGAATACACAACAACCCAGAACAGCCATGTGCACGACGTGTCTTGAAAATGCACGCCGTACACTTGGGAGCGTCGAGCAGACTGAAAGTTTCTAGAAAGTTATACGACGTACACACAATTGCACGGCTTGCACCTCGGAGCTGAAAGTTTCTGGAAAGTTGCATTGTGTGCATTTTTCAGCGCACGCCGTGCACTTGGGAGCTAAAGGTTTCTGGAAAGTTGCACGATGTGCATTACTTCAGTGCACACCGTGCACAGTGCATTCTGGACCAAACTGGAAGTTTCTGGAAAGTTGCACGACACGCACCTAGCAGTTTCAGCATTTTGAAAAATATGAGTTTTTATTTAAAATGAAGTGGGAACTTAATGGGCGGTTATGCTCGGTCATTTGTGTCAGTTCCCTCGTCCCAGATCAAGCCTAGAGCAGAGGAGGGTGATTTAGAGGAGAAAAGAGGTGGTTCCTTGCCAAAGAACCTCCATTCTTCTTCTCTTCTTCTCCAAGCTTCTTCTCCAAGGTGCACCAGAGCTTCTTCACTCCACCAAGCTTATTGTTGGCTAAATGGACATATGTAAATCCCTTTGTTTTGATAATGACAAACATTTCATTCTTGTTAATCTAACGTGCTACTTGAGTGTTGCAGGAATAAGGTGGATGACAAAGCAATTAGGGAAATTCATATGCTTACATATTTATATTTTCATTAAATGTAATCGCCTTGTAAAAACTTGTACAAATACATAATGTACAAGTACTTATATTTCATGTAAATCAATCATTAGATTCTCCCTAGCTAAACATCACATTTAGATAGGTCATCCCCTTCAAATAAGTGTCACATATGCACACTCATACACACACTTAGTGCTTTAATTGAAAACTTGAAACAGGGTCAATCTCGGTCGACTAACTCCTCGACCGAGACACTTTCAGTCGACAATCTTCTCGACCGAGAAAGACCCAAGTAGCCGTTAGACATATCTGACAAGGTAGTTGGCAGTTGGAGATAAACGTTGCAAAACACTTGATTCAGAGAGCCTTTCGGTTGACAAAAATTCGACCGAGTAGGTGTCTCGGTCGACCATTTCTCGACCGAGATGGACTCTGACAGCAACTGAAGAATTAATCAATTAGCCATTGCTAAAGCAACAAACTTGTACCTAACGGCTAGTTAAGAACTTAGAAACCCCTAGAAGATGTCTAGAACATCCTTAAGCACTTGTAGGACATTCCTATAAATAGGACATGCCTTAGGACACCTAAACTCACTTGTTACACTTGAGAAATCTTTGAGCATACTTTGAGCAACCTGTTTGTGAGCAAATTGAGCATAGTGACAATTGGCTACTTCTTCTCTTAGCTCAAATTTCGTATCCTATAGGCTAGCATCTCCTATCCACTGCAATTACATTTCCATACACTTTGGTTAGGAGATCTACACGTTTGATCTAGGCAAATCAAGCCTTGTGCTACAAAAGGATAAGTTGTAATTTCTATTTTCTTTCTTGTTCTATATTGTTGTTTGTACTCTCCTTGCTACTCCTAGGTTGGAGGCTGCGGATTGGAGAGGTTGAAGATCTTCTTGGTGAAGAAGGGGACCTTGAGCTACTTCATGAAGGCTGGTGCAACGGGAGGTTACTTCTAGAGAGGAAGGCTACTTCAAGGGGGAGCTTGGAGTTACTTCAAGAAGGCTACCTCAAGTTGGTGCATCTACTTCAAGTGAAGGCTGTTCAAGGGGTGTAAAGAAAATATTGTATTTTGTGTAAATCCTTGTGAAGGTAATAAAATTAATACTTTCAAAATCTCGGTTGGGTAAGCAACCGGGTAGTGGACTGACAACTTTAGTATTTGCTAAAGTTGGAACCACTCTAAACACCTGTCTCCTTCTTCCATTTTCATTTGTGGTTGTTTGAGTCAAATAATTGCTAAAATATTTAAAAACTCTATTCACCCCCCTCTAGTGTTTTTCAATTGGTATCAGAGCAGGCTTCAAGGAACCTCAACAAGGTCTTGAAGAATGGGTGACGGGGTGCTTAACAACCTTAACCTTGAAGGAACACTTGTTGCTAGACCTCCGACATTTGATGGAACAAACTACACATATTGGAAGAGAAGGATGCAGTTCTACTTCCAAGGCATCAATTGGGACTTATGGAGGATGGTGTCAACCCCATACGAGCTTCCTCAAACACAATATGCAGAGTGGGATGCAAACACGGTAAAGATGGCTCAAATGAATGCCAAAGCTGTAAGCATTTTATATTGTTCAATTTATGTAGGAGAATTTAATAGGATATCAAACTGTGACACAGCCTATGACATCTGGCATAGACTGTCCATAACTTATGAAGGTACAGTTCAAGTCAAGAATTCTAAGATTAGCATGCTTAAACAAAAGTTTGAACACTTCCGTATGGATCCAAATGAATCTATTAGTGAAATGTTTGCAAAATTCTCTTCTATTTTTAATGGTTTAAATTCCCTAGGAAAAACTGTTCTTGAAGAAGATCAGGTATCAAAAATCCTTCGATCACTTCCTCCTAAATACAAGCCAAAGGTGACAGCCATTGAAGAAGCTAATGACCTCACTAGGCTGAAAATGGAACAACTCACTGGCAATCTAGAAGCTCATGAAGCAACCCTAGAAGAGGAAGAAAGAAGAGAACGTGAACTTCAGCAAGGAAAGAAGAAGGATGTGGCTCTAAAATCTTCAAAGATAATCACATCAGAAAGTGAGGAGTCAAGTGAAGAAGAAGGAGAAGAAGCATTGATTGTCAATGGTAAGAAATATAGAAGATTTAAATCTAACAAAATTTCTAGTTCTTCTTCTTCTCCTCCTAGGTGCTTTGAGTGTGGAAAGAAAGGACATTTCAAAAATGAATGTCCTAAAGCAAAGAAAGGAAAGAAAAGCTCACACAAGAAGAGAGGAGAAAAAGCCTATAAAGTTGCATGGGACAAGTCAAGTGAAAGTGAAAGCGGAGAAGAAAAGGTGGAATGTCTAATGGTAAGAGAAGATGATGAAGACTCTCAAGAGGTAAGCCTACTTGATCTTCCTAAAGAAGAGTTAATTACTAGTTTACAAGAAACTCATGATAAATATGTTGATGTCAAGAAGAAACTAAACAAGGTTATCAAAACAAATGATGAGCTATATGCTAAATTAAATGATCTCTCTTCTGAAAAGAACAACATTGATCTTGAAAATTTGTCTTTAAAAAAATCTTTAAATGATTTCACTAACAAGCTACTCACTCTAGAAACAAATGTTGATCTTCTCTCTCAAGAAAAGACTGAATTGTTAGCTAAACTAAAAGATTTTCAGACTCAACCAATTCTGTGTAACCATCTAGAATATGACAATGTTGTAAAAGAAAGAGACTCCCTATTATTTGATTTAGATCAAGCTAGAAAAGATTTACACAAGAAGATGGATGATATTGCTAAGCTACAAAGAAACCTACATGAGTTAAGAAGAAAAGATATCCTTGACAACATCCTAAAAGCTTCCTCTAGTTTCAATGGAAGAAAAGGTTTGGGATATGATCCAAAGAAAAATCAACCCAAAAGAACTCGGACTATGTTTGTACCTAAGAACACAATTCCTAGAAAGAGAAATGAAGTTGACTCTATTACTTGTCATTTTTATCTACGTCTTGGACATTATTCATTTTCATGCCCGTATAAGACCAAGGATTCCTACTTAGTTTGGGTCCCAAAATCCCAAACTTAGTAGAGTAGCTTGCAATTCAGTTGAGATATGATCAAATGCTTAATTTTGCAATTGATATTGTATTATCTCAACTTAATAAAAGGTTTTATGCATTGAAATAATTTTTTGAACTGTTGTACTGAAACAGAAACTTAGTCGGTCGAAGTATTGTCGACCGAAAATATAATCGGTCGAACTTTTGTCGACCGACCAGATGCTTGTGAAAAATCAAAATCAAACAGCAACTATTTCAGTCGAAAATTAGTCAACCGGCTGAATTTCTGTCTTTAATTTGCAATACAACAATCTTCTCAATCGACGATTAGTCGACCGAGAAAGATGTCGGTCGAACAATTGTCGACCGACTAAAGTTCTGAATCAGAAATTTTATACAGTCTCTACTTAAATGCTTCTAACCATACTGGACCATCACATGGGTATCAAAACCTACATTCTAATGCAGGATTGGGTAGTTGACAGTGGATGTTCCAAACACATGACCGGAAACAAGGATGCATTTCAAACCTTTGAAGAAAAGAAGAGTGGAACAGTCACTTTTGGAGATAACGGTAAAGGTAAAATTGTTGGAATAGGTAACATTGGTACAAACCTCGAAATAAAGAATGTTCTACTTGTTGATGGTTTGCATCATAACTTAATAAGTGTGAGTCAATTATGTGATAGTGGATATGATGTTTTATTTAACAAAACCTGCTGCAAATTATTAATAGAAAACACTACAAATGTTGTCTATGAAGGAAAAAGAGTTGGAAATGTTTATATCCTTAGACCTAACTCTATGAAATCTGTAGTAGGAAAATGCTTGCTTGCAAATGAAAATACTTTACAATCATGGCATAAAAAGCTAGGACATGCTAGTTCACATGTTATCAAAAAGTTAGTGAAAGATGATCTTATTCGTGGTTTGCCTACTTTATCCTTTGATCAAGTTGAAAATTGTGAACCATGTACATTGGGAAAACAAACAAAAACCTCTTTTAAACCAAAACATGAACTTAGCACCAGTAGATATTTAGAATTAATTCACATGGATTTATTTGGACCTATGAGGACACAATCTATCGGTGGCAAAAGATATTGTTTTGTTATTATTGATGATTATAGTAGATATACATGGGTACATTTTATTCCAACCAAAGATGATACTATTCATGCTTTTATAAAATTTTGCTCTATGATTGAAAATCTATTACAAAGCAAAATATGTACCATAAGAAGTGATCATGATGGAGAATTTGAAAATCATGTATTTGAAGAATTTTGCACATCTCAAGGGTACACTCACAATTTTTCTGCTCCATGCACTCCACAACAAAATGGTATAGTTGAAAGGAAAAATCGATCACTACAAGAAATGGCTAGAACTATGATGCTCGAACATAACACACCCAAAACCTTTTGGGCTGAAGCTGTAAACACCACATGTTATGTGTTAAATAGAGTAACCGTTCACTCTCATTTGAAGAAAACTCCGTATGAAATAATAAATTCTAAGAAACCTAGAGTTGACTATTTTCATACCTTTGGATCTACATGTTATATCTTAAATACCAAAGATGATAGAGATAACTTTGATTCTAAATCACACAAAGCATTCTTTTTGGGATATTCTACCTCTAGAAAATCATTTAGAGTCTATAACACTATCTCTAGAAAAGTTGAGGAATCTATTCATGTCTCTTTTCATGAAGAGTCCAAATCAGAAAATCTAGAAATAATTGATCTTACTAATCAATTTGAAAACCTAAACATACCAAATGACAGTGAGAAAGATACTACAAACAATAACCAAGCTGAAACACAACCTATACCTAGACTTATTAAGGATCATCCTCAAGAATTAATTATTGGAAATCCAAATGATAAAGTAAAAACTCGGTCTTCCTTTAAGGATGTTGCAAACATGGCCTTTGTTTCTATCATTGAACCTAAGAAAATATCTGAAGCTCTTAAAGATGATTATTGGATAATAGAAATGCAAGAAGAACTAAACCAATTCACTAAAAACGATGTATGGGATTTAGTTCCTAAACCACAAGATAAAACCATCATTGGAACTAAATGGGTTTTTAGGAATAAACTAAATAAGGCAGGAGAAGTAATAAGGAATAAAGCTCGGTTAGTAGCACAAGGATATAATCAACAAGAAGGAATAGATTTTGATGAAACGTATGCATCAGTAGCTAGATTTGAAGCTATAAGAATGTTACTAGCTATTGCTGCACATAAAAACATCAAACTCTACCAAATGGATGTAAAAAGTGCATTTCTAAATGGAATCATTCAAGAAGAAGTATATGTTGCCCAACCACCCGGTTTTGAAATACCGGAAAAAGGTGACTATGTTTATAAACTTAAGAAAGCACTTTATGGTTTAAAACAAGCACCTAGGAACTGGTATGAAAGGCTCAAGACATATCTTTTTGATAATGGTTTTTCTATTGGAAATTCTGATTCTACTTTATTTTTCAAAACATATACATCTGATTTCCTAGTTGTGCAAATATATGTTGATGACATTATTTTTGGAGCTTCTAATGAATCGCTGTGCACACAATTCAGTGACATTATGCAAAAAGAATTTGAAATGAGCCTCATGGGTGAACTAACTTTCTTTCTTGGTTTCCAAATTAAACAAACGCCTGCCGGAATTTTTATAAGCCAAGAAAAATATACTAAAGAACTCTTAAAATGTTTTGGGATGGATCAGTGCAAACATGCTACTACTCCTATGGCCACTTCTATAAAAATTGATAAGGATGAAAATGGGGAACCAATTGATGATTCCTTATATAGAGCCATGATTGGTAGTTTTCTTTACTTAACTGCTTCTCGACCGGACATCATGTTTTCTGTTGGTCTTTGTGCTCGATTTCAATCACAACCTATGCACTCTCATTTTCAAGCAGTTAAACAAATTCTTCGATACTTAGCTGGCACTACATGTTTTGGTTTATGGTATCCAAAATGACAATCCTTGGATTTTAAAGCTTATACTGACGTGGATTATGCTGGTTTTCAACTTGATCGCAAGAGCACTAATGGTGGTTGTTTCCTGTTAGGGAGAGCTTTAGTATCTTGGTTTAGCAAGAAACAAAATACGGTTGCCCTCTCTACAACTGAAGCTGAATATATGGCAGCCGGATCTTGTTGTGCTCAAGTGCTTTATATGCAACAAGTATTAAATGATTATGGTTTTACTCTTTCATCTACGCCTATCTTTTGTGACAACACAAGCGCTATAAACTTAGCACATAATCCTATTTTACACAGCCGAGCTAAACATATTGAAATCCGTCATCATTTTTTAACGGATCATATCTCCAAGAATCATGTTTCCCTTCATCATGTTGATACGGAAGATCAATTGGCTGATATTTTTACAAAACCGCTTCCACTAGACCAATTTAACAAAATTAGGAAGCAATTGCTTATCACTCCTTTGGAAGATGTTTTCTTTGATATTTGTGCTTCTTAAAAATAACTTTTACTTACATCATTTTGGCTTTTAATGGACATTTTTTTGGGACATCTAATTAAGGGGGAGTTTTATTCTTAAACGGATATCTTTTTGAAATGACAAAGGGGGAGAAATAAATATAAAACTTAGTATTTGTGAAAAACTCAATCAATGAGTTTCATAAACTCTTGGCTTTACATTGAAAGTTGCTATATTCCCTAAAGGATTGGATTTCATGTTCCATAATTCATGGGGAATAATAAGCACACATTTTATAAACAAGAGAAGAAATTTACAAAGGTAATCTTCAGGTATGAAACTCACATGTTTTTATACTTTCTTATTTTATATTTAGGAAATGTTCGTCATCTTCAAAAAAGGGGGAGATTGTTGGCTAAATGGACATATGTAAATCCCTTTGTTTTGATAATGACAAATATTTCATTCTTGTTAATCTAACGTGCTACTTGAGTGTTGCAGGAATAAGGTGGATGACAAAGCAATTAGGGAAATCCATATGCTTACATATTTATATTTTCATGAAATGTAATCGCCTTGTAAAAACTTGTACAAATATATAATGTACAAGTACTTAGATTTCATGTAAATCAATCATTAGATTCTCCCTAGCTAAACATCACATTTAGATAGGTCATCCCCTTGAAATAAGTGTCACATATGCACACGCATACACACACTTAGTGCTTTAATTGAAAAATTGAAACAGGGTCAATCTCGGTCGACTAACTCCTCGACCGAGACACTTTCGGTCGATAATCTTCTCGACCGAGAAAGACCCAAGTAGTCGTTAGACACATCTGACAAGGTAGTTGGCAGTTGGAGATAAACGTTGCAAAACACTTGATTCAGATAGCCTGTCGATCGACAAAAGTTCGACCGAGTAGGTGTCTCGGTCGACCATTTCTCGACCGAGATGGACTTTGACAGCAACTGCAAAATTAATCAATTAGTCGTTGCTAAAGCAACAAACTTGTACCTAACGACTAGTTAAGCACTTAGAAACCCCTAGAAGGTGTCTAGAACGTCCTTAAGCACTTTTAGGACATTCCTATAAATAGGACATGCCTTAGGACACCTAAACTCACTTGTTACACTTGAGAAATCTTTGAGCATACTTTGAGCAACTTGTTTGTGAGCAAATTGAGCATAGTGACAATTGGCTACTTCTTCTCTTAGCTCAAATTTCGTGTCCTATAGGCTAGCATCTCCTATCCACTGCAATTACATTTCCATACACTTTGGTTAGGAGATCTACACGCTTGATCTAGGCAAATCAAGCCTTGTGCTACAAAAGGATAAGTTGTAATTTCTATTTTCTTTCTTGTTCTCTATTGTTGTTTGTACTCTCCTTGCTACTCCTAGGTTGGAGGCTGCGGATTGGAGAGGTTGAAGATCTTCTTGGTGAAGAAGGGGACCTTGAGCTACTTCAAGAAGGCTGGTGCAACGGGAGGTTACTTCTAGAGAGGAAGGCTACTTCAAGGGGGAGCTTGGAGTTACTTCAAGAAGGCTACCTCAAGTTGGTGCATCTACTTCAAGTGAAGGCTGTTCAAGGGGTGTAAAGAAAGTATTGTATTTTGTGTAAATCCTTGTGAAGGTAATAAAATTAATACTTTCAAAATCCCGGTTGGGTAAGCAACCGGGTAGTGGACTGACAACTTTAGTATTTGCTAAAGTTGGAACCACTCTAAACACCTGTCTCCTTCTTCCATTTTCATTTGTGGTTGTTTGAGTCAAATAATTGCTAAAATATTTAAAAACTCTATTCACCCCCCTCTAGTGTTTTTCACTTCTTGGGAGGGAAGTTTGTCTAGTTTGGAGCAGCTGTAGAAGTGGGATTTCGTCCTCAATTCAGAATTCTACCTTTCTTTGGTTACACCTTGGGATTGCTTAGCTTTTCCTTCTCTAAACCATGCTAAACTCTGAAATTTCTGTACATTTTCTGTTGTACACTATCATGGACGAGTATACTCTTTTTCTTGGGCATGGGAGAGTAACTCCCATGTCATAGCTTGTATAAACATATGAATTTCATACTAAATGTTAGTTTCTTGCATGTTCCAAGAGTTGTTTCAGATCTAATATGCTTGTTTGTGTGATTGGCCATCATACTTGCATGTTTTATGCTTTCTTTCATAATCTAAGAAGATGTGTTTGAGAGTATGGAGTTACTCTTTTGGCAACTTGTCCTTGACCGTGAGAGTGGCTTGGAGGAGAAAGGTTTGTGATTTGAAATGAAATACATACACGAGAGTGATGTATGGAGTTAAAATCATCATCACTTCACCGGGAGGTGAGTGATGACTACAAACCTCCTTTGCAAGTTAATTAACATGTTCACATTCATATTTTAATATAAGCTATGATGTGATAGTGAAATCCCAAGTCTAAGATCCTTCTAAATCTAAATATTAACCTTTCTTAAGTGATAATTTACTATTTTGTTTTAGATCTATAATTTAGTTGTTTTAATCCAATCATCTTGTATACAACGATCTAGATTATTGAAAACCATAACTCTTGTGCCTAACTAACCAATGCTCCTTGTGTTCGACCTCGACTACAACTACTCTCGTATACTTGCGGGATATAGCTAGTTGAGTAAAAGATCATTCTTATGATTGAAACTCATTAGTGTAAATAACCAACATATAACATAGACCAAACGAAATGTTTTGCATTGTTTTTATTTAGTAGGACTAGTTTTGGTAAAAATTTGACATCATCCATCTACAAAAAATTACTGCCCAACAGCTGGTAGCTATCATCATATGTTTTCTAGTTGTGTGCTTTGCCATGGACATGTGTAGTACCCACGATTTAGAAGGTAATAAAAACAAAAAAGATATGGTGTAGACATGTGCAACATAAAAGAAAGTTACAAATCTATAAACTAAAATAGTTAATAGATCGAATAAATAATGTCTTTGTAGGTTACGTGACAATGTATAAACTTTATTTTGTAGCTATAGAGGTTGTATGTAGTTATATATGCAATGTCATTGGAAGTTGTGTCAATATTTATATTCCTATATGAAAAAATAGTATCTGAATTAGAATAATGATATACACAATTAAAGATGTCAATTATAAAATACAAACCAGAACTTTGAGGAAATTCTTTATATACATACATACATACATGTTTATGGACATATATATATACATCATAGTAGTATGTCCTCTCGAAAAAAGTTATTTTCCAGCATAATAATGATATAAGAATTAATTTACTTAGATCATGTAATGTGTAACTACATTACATACTATCATTTGAAAAGTAAATATTATGTTGTACCTTCTAAGAGCTTGTCATTTGGATAGATATTTTGAAAAAGAGGTGACAGTGAAGTCACAATTCATTGTGTAACGTTGGTTGTCTCTACTTAGACGCAATTGAAAAGTGAAAGTCTTTCCCACTGGCTCTGTAAATATTTGGTCAACATTGTTTTGATTTCATCCTAGTAAAACAAAGTTAACTTATTAGAGATACTATCATTTTGATTAGTAGTTTGAAATATAATGAAAAATTTCTTATGTAACTTATATTAAAACAATAATAGAATAACATTGGTGAAATGTTCTAATAGTCTTTCAGTTGTGACACCTACAAAAGAGTTTGTATTATCTCCGAATAAGGTGACATACCCATCTCCACTTTCATCAAATATTTTTGCCTTTATCTTCAACCTATTAGAAATGAATTTTTTAGTAAATATAATTATTATTTATTATATTATGTATTACTAAACTGTACATGTTATCATAAATACCTTATTATTGGAACGCATTCAATAACCCCACAATGATAGCATCGTGTCAGTTGCCAGTTTGTGTTTTTCTGAGCATGGTTGGAAGCAGTCATAAAATATTTCATCATTGCTAGATACACTCTTAATTTTCCCTTTGATTGCAAAGTATAGAGGTTATAATAACAAATTAATAGAAAGAAGTTATATGATATGTAAAAGTAAATTTATTTTTTTAATATAAATAAGTACGGTGTCAATTACATATTGGGCATAAAAGGTGACATCACTGATATTTATAAATTGAGTGCTATCATCCACTTGTTTCTTACTAAGTATCCGGACGGATGTTTATAATTTTCCCTTTAATTTATCTACAAAAAACCTATAAAGAATATGGTAATCATGTTCTGTTAGTAAGTTATATTATGTATTTATTGTGTTGCATGTATTTCTAATCCCATCATTACTAACCACTCTTCTAACATTTGAACTTCAACAAGTCCAGTCGGTTCTAAGGAGAGATCCGAATAGTCAGTGGTTACGATACAAAATTCATCAAAGACAACAATAATACAAAAGTTAGAACTATATTTGATACTGATGTATATCATATTTTTTTGGAGATTGCTTACCATTGTATGACTCAATTTTTACTTTCATTGCAAGAAGGATGGCATTTTTTTTGTAGAAATGACCAACTCATCGTCATATCTTTTGGCAAGTTCGTTCCCCACAGTCAACTGAATACAACAATTGCTATCATATAGTAGAATAAATATGTTAACCATGTAGAGGAAGAAATATATTTTAGAAATCATCATAGTATGCCTTTGATCCACAATATGGAGGCTGATATGAGCATTAGCTGACATGGTTCTTGGTTCTAATTTCCAAATGATACCAACCACATCTAGCAAAATAGTGATATATGGTTAATTTTGCTAAAAATAGGAAGTAAATGGTGGAATTAGGTACTAACATACCAACTAAAGCTCAATTTTTAGATGTAAATGGGATTAATTTATCCAACAATATGATGTTGTACTTAGGAAATGGTATTGTCTAGTCATCTTGTACTTCAGTAGCTATCAAACGATCATTGGTGAATATGATAGAATCATGGGGCACGATTTTGAAACTAAACTAATGTTTCCTAATGCTCACATGTTTTAGGACTAAAGTTTTACCTATAGTTAGCATTTCATCCCATTTATCTGGATTTGAATGGATGATTCTTGCTTGGATTTCATCTCCCTAGAAATAGTAAATGCTATATATCACATCATTATTTTAATATTATAGTAGTAATATAAAGAAAGTTAGAATGAAACCTTTGAATCTATGAAAGTAATTATGAATGATTCAGCCTTTCTTATTGGTCTGTCAATTACATGTCACCATTTGTTTGTAACACGAACCAAGAGGATCACTTCTTGCTTATTTGGATGAATCTTACTAAATAAGAGTGGTTTGTGTCATTCTAAGACATCAACTGATGATTTCTTGTCCTCTTCTATATATAATTCAACATGTAAGATGTGTATTCTTCTTAATTTGTAAAGAACTAAACTTGTTAGGAGTGATTGTAGATACAATATGGTGTACCATGATATGATGACATAGATGACATTGTTGAAGTTGCAGAAGAGGACTGATCAAACACAAATTTCAACTTTTTCATATTTGCACTTGTTTTTGCAGCTTCAGACTCATCCATTCTTTTGGATATCATTATCCCCTATGTTGGTGTTTTTGGGCTGATTTCTTTGAAAGCACCAACCTTTTCAACTAATTAAGTAAAAAAGGAATGAGGTGGTTGAAGTTGAAAGATTTTTTTTTATCAAAGAGAGTTGTTGTTTAGATTAGCCACAACATAATGTGTGATTAATAATATTTATAAGTATAGAGGAGAATATTGAGCTTATGTTCATCATTACATGTCTCAACCGCTTTCCCCGTCATAGTGGGAGTTGCACTTCCTGCAAATATAATAGTAAAAATTAAATTTTTAGTTAAACATAGAAAGATTTGAAATTTGAATGATGTGCAGTAGTACAAACTAAATTATAAAGTAAATAGTTTGTACAATTTACCTTTTGAGGCATAAAGACATGTTGCATTAGTACTCTTGTCGCTTGTAATTTTATTTAGACATCCTACAAGAGTTAAAAAAATGGAGATAACAAGTACGTATACAAATTTTAAAATATTGTATATATGACCAAAAAGGAAAAATGAATTTGATTTAATGTTCCCATAGTTTTAAGAATGAATATTAAACATTTATATGTTTATCTAAAACACTTTGTAGTATCTCTTTGTAGACTATAATCTTTGTAACATTTTTTGGAATTCCTTCAGGGTTAGATAGCAAAATTTTCAAGCCTTGTTTTAATGTAACCCGTGAAACAACAACATATAGTTGTCCATGAGAGAAAACAAGTATTTTTAAATATAGAACAACTGATTGTAAGGTTTGTCCTTGGCTTTTATTTATAGTCATAGAAAAAGCTAATCTGGTAGGAAATTGCCTTCTTTTTACAATGAATAGTGCTCCCATTTTTTTTAGTAAAAGTAATATGTGGGATATATACACGATCACCAACGTGACTTCCTGTAATGATTTCAACATCTAAAACTTGAAGGCTTATCATTCATAATATTAATCTTGTTACATTACAAAGTCCATTTGACTAATCTATGTTTCTAATTAGCATAAATGAAACACCAATCTTTAATGATAAAATATAGTTTGGAATACTTGAAAATTTTAAAGAATGTAAATATTCATCAGAATATATAGCATGGTCAATTGTTTTGCTTCTATCAAGAGTTTTAACAATATCAAAACTATAACATGATGAAGGAGATCCTGGTAATTAATCTAATAGCAAATAATTCAACTCATCAACATCATCATTCCTTGGTGCAAGTATAACACGAGTTTTAAAGTAGTTTGGATCTGTGTATCTTACATTAAAATTGGGATATATATTTTCAATTAAACTTTGTATAGTAGTAGGTTCATTTAGTAATATTTCAAAAGGTAACTCTATCCAATTATCTTGATATTCACTATTGACATGTGCACAAGGGATAGTGTCATCACCTACTCTTAATAACCATTCAATAAATTCCCTTTTGTCATCGGCAAAGTTTGAAGTCACATGTTTAATTCACATATTTGTTGAAAGCTCGTAGATATGACATTGATTCCAGAGCACAGATTGACTAATAGTTGCATTCACGATATCACTTTGTCCTCCTTTAGGTACAACAAGTAGAATTTGTCTAAAATATCCTCTAAAACAACGGTCATACCACCAAATAAATGATCATTTGAATACTCTTTTACAGGATGCAAAATGTTTTTTAAAGTTCTATCTAATGCTTCAAATGCATATCTATTCATCATAGGTGCTTCATCCCAAATTATTAACATTGTTTTTTCTTATTAATTTAGCTAAGTCTGAATCTAAAGGTATAACACAGGTTGAATTTTCATCTAAATTTAATGAGATTTTAAATCTAGAATGATCAGTACGCCCACTTGGTAATAATAGTGTTGCAATCCCAGATGAAGCAACAACTAAAATGATCTTTCCTTCACTCCACAATTTTGCTGTTAAGTGTTCCATAAAAATATTTTTTTGGAACCACCACTACCTCTTACAAAGAAAAATGATCCTATCGGGGAGTAGCATGACTAAATAATATCATTAAATATTAGAAGTTGTTTTGCATTCAATTTGCTAAATCTTTCATTAAATTCACTAGACAAAGAACAACGATCATACATAAGTTACTCACATATTAGTCTATTATTTAGTAATCTCTCATCTGAAAATATTGGCAATGGAAACCCAATAAAATATTTTAAAGACCTTCCATTTTTGTTTAGAATCTCTTCAATGTGTAGTAACCCCTAATTTTTCAATTCTATTTCATCATCTACTTGTCTTGATATATTAAATTGAGCTGGTGTTCTATTTCTAAAATCATAAGTCAAATTAATCCAATAGTCACTCCATATTTTTTTAGGATTGCTTATTTCGGTGCAAAACAATAGGGAACAAAAGAAATGGTGTAGTTGCCATGTTATTGCCCAGGTAACAACATCAACAAAAGCATGTCCCCATTCAGATATGTCTGAAAGTAAACCCAATGCTTGACAAGATTCTTTGAAACTATTGTATAATATACCATTTACTGTCTTTAATTCTTCATAACACCTTGCCCCAACAACTTTAGAAAGTAACAGTCTTAAATAATACAATTCTACTACAGATGGATTGATATGTGGTAGCCGACCAATGCAAAAAGCATCCTTTCGCATTGACCAAATTTTTTTATTACCATCCCACATCTAATGTTGTGGAAATTCTACATAAGTTAATCCTCTAGAAATAGTTGTCTTTCTATTTTTTTGAAACCATTCTGTCAATATAGTTTTTTGAACTAAAGGACAATTTATTACATTCTCAATTACTTCATGATCCAGAAATATTATTTGATTTTCATTAGGTAAGTGTATATCCAATCGTTACACGGAAGGATTATGATGATGTATATAAAAATCAAATATTCTCCATGATGCTTCAGAAGTAGAAATATAACGACAATTTAGATAAGTAGCTATCTCATCAACACCGTTGTCATTTCCATTATGTACAACAACAATACTTCTATCATGAACTTTATGTAAGTACTTGTACAGATATTTAATTGGTTGTGCTTAGTTACATATTTGAACATTTATGTGGGCATCGTATTTAGTCAACAACTCAACATTGTGAGGTACAATCGATCGATTATCTATAGTTATTGAATTCAATATAAATTGTCTCCCGTTGTCTCTTCTTCGGTATACCACATAACCATCGGTGTCAAACGTAGTTGACTGATTAAATTTCCTTGGATAAAATTTGTTGCATTTACTTTTAAACATGCAAGGGGATTTATCATTGTAAATGCCACAAGGACCATGAACCATACACGTAGAAACAATCTGAAATGCTAAAGGTTCAGTGTGAATATCAGGTATTTCAGTTGAAATGATACGATCTACATCTTAATCAGATCTAATTTTACTATCACAGTCGAGAGTGATCAACAAATGCATATGTGGTAACCCCCTCGTTTAGAACTCTATAACTGAAAGATCTGATAAAAAGCAAAACCAAAAATAATATGATACGATCAAAATACATAAGTACTTTTATACCTGAAATTATGTTTCTAAATAGTTGTTTTTGATAATATCTTCATTTAGTTATTTTTGTTTAATGTTAAAGACTCTAGATACAATATCTAGTCAATCTTCTCTGGCGTTTCCACCAGAATATTTAACGTATTCTCATATTTCAGGCCATTTTGGGTTACATGTGAATGCAATGAAAAGATCAGGAGGACCAGCCCATGCACATAAACTCATTACGTCGTGAAAATTTTGTCTGATATACCTTTGTCCCCCTGTAAAAGTTGATGGTAGAACAATACGTTTGCCAATATCTGTTGTATTTTCAATTCCAAAAGAAAATGCATCTTTGATATTAGCATATGTGTCTGGTCTAAGTTTATCTTGATTGTTTCTATGCCATTTATAAGCAATCAGATTCAATGCAAGCATAAGCATCAACTATAAATTGTTGTAGTAGTCGACCACGATTATGTAGCTGATAAGAATAAAATTCTAGCATGCTGACCATTTTCCTTTTAGGACTACCTTCAATTTGATTGCATTGTATATTTGGTCACCATCCATCTTCACTATATGGAAAAAGTAGTGGATATTGTAATGGCATATAAGCAGGATGTTTTTCATTAATTCTTCTTAATGATTCATCTTTTAGAGACATAATTATATCTCTAGGTCCAACAGTTCCCTCTTGTGCACCAACAACTAACATCACCAATTCATTTGTTGTAGGTAATGAATATTGGGGACCAATGTTATTTCTATTTGTAATCAAGTGCAATGAAAGTTCATTGATAGAATCACTCGATATCCATTGATTAATAGAATGAAAGATCTTGACATAAGGATTTATCTCATCGATCAATTCTCGTAGTCTAGTAGTGATTGGCATATTCACTTTAGACCGTTCTTTACTCTTTGAAAACATAGAACATCTGTTGATATCTTCATTTTCAATATCATATACATAGAGTTGAGCATATAGAGGTTGATTATTTTCAGATGGTAGAAGTGAACCGATACGGTGATATACTTGTCCATCTATACAAAAATTGTAAGGACTATTATCATCAATAATTGATGTGTCTTGTAATGCACCCATTGATGTAAAAGTAAATGCATTATTGTACAGTCGAATGTATTTACAAAAATGTTTTCCTTCTTTACAAATACCTTTTAGTAGATCATCCAGATAAGAAGGAACATGTTGCAATATTGATAGTTTAAATTATCCATCCCAACAACATGAATGAAAATGAGGAATCAAATCACCTTTACATATGACTCTTTCCTCATACCACATGTATGCACCACAATGAATACAAGTACATGATGGGAATAAAAAATGATGTCACTCTTTAAAATATGCATATGTGTAAGTCATTATTTATAAGTATGAATCACTTTTATGTGTATGTATATGTGAATGTCTATAAATTACTTTGATCTTGTGTTGAGTTCCTAGCATCTGATAAATAACTGCGTAATCTCTTCCTAGCCCTTCCATAATGATAGTCACCTATAACTAATATAATGTTTGTTGTTATAATTATCTTTTTTACTCAAATTTAAATCAATATGTAAATATCAAGAGCAAATATGGAAAACAAATTTCTATATAACACATATGTCTAGAAAAAGTGAAACAAGGAAAACTAAATTGAAGAGATACAAACCTGGAGAAGATGAGCTTTCCATACTTGATACCAATTATCTAATATGATACAATGAAGCAAAGAAGAATACTCAATGGGAAATTTGTCTAGACAAAAATAGTAAGCAATATATTCACTATGAGTACATACTGAATAGTACCACGTATGTTATTATTAGTTAACATATTGACTATCAATATGCTATATTTTCATACATTCAAGACTGAAAATATGTATCCCTAAAAATCAAACATAAAAATAATGAAATGTTGTCATAATACAATTGTAAAGTGATGATCATGTCAAAATATCAATTTTCTGAGGTACCAATACATTTGAGCTTGCCACTTTATGTCTATAAAAAAGTAATTGGATGCTACATTTTTTTTCTATAACCAAAATCACATATGAAACCACAAAGGGAGTCATCATACTTTATATAAACAAAAGCATATTCCTAGAGGAATTTTGAGTTTCTTATATTTTCTGGGGTGGTTGTTTCAGCCATCACAAACACATAATGAAAATGATGCCAGAAAATACAACAAATAATGAAAATGCTTACATCTAAGTTTCTTAATGTTATTCATTATATACCTAAAAGGGTCTTTTCCTCCCTAGAAGAATTTCAAGTTACTTATGTTTCCTAGGGAGGTGGTTTCAATCATCAGAAGCACATACCAAAAAATGATGCTAGACAACAAAACAAAGAATGAAAATGGTGATAGATCATGAATCGAGGTTGTACCTGTAAAGTTTCAATTCCACCGTTGAGCTCCTGGTGCAAAGTTTTGCACTACTCCTTTACCGAAGCTCTATGATCTACGTGACGACTTGGATCTCAAATAATAATAAAAAGCAAAACAATTATTAGAGATATGTTTCAAATCGGTCCATGATGGAAATGAGGGATGAATCTAGAAGGTTGTGATGGAAACTACAATCTAGAATAAATATAAAAGGATGACGGTGGCGAGTGGAAGTTGGAATAGAAAAGAACACAAATAGACATACAAATTTAGAAAAACCAGCTCATTCATATGGGGTACTAAATTGCTGTTGGTAGATAGTAGATTTATTGTAGTCATGCTGGAGTGAATTTAGAGAGAAAAAAATAATGTTAGTCATTATATATTGGGGTGTGAATGGAAGACGAAAGGTTTAAAAGAGGAAGATATTACAAAACAATAGAAGTAGATGAAGAGTTCAAAGGTTAACACCGGCCAATAGAACAACTGAGCAATTAAACTGTGGACATCTTTTTAGAGTTGAGAAAATTTCCTGTCCAACAGACACAAAATGAATAATATCTAAAATTGAGAAAAAATTTAGAGGGATCGCCTATTAGTTAGAAAGGTAAACGATCACATCACATGTATGGGGCTCATACTGTAATAGAGGACCTTGAGAAGTACTCATTGCATCTAGCGTAAATGCTTATAAGGAGAAGCAAAATTGCCATCTTGGATTAAAGGCATACCAGAGCTTGCTAGAGAAGCAAAATTAACAAAATATATGATAGATGAGCGGTAGAATAACAATTTGTCAAAGAGAAATAGATTGCAGACGAGCACTCCTCGACATGGATGAAGCAAGGAGCTATGACCGCCGATAACAAAGAAATGCAAAATCTAGATGACATCGGTGAGGATATTGATGATAGACAAATAAGAAAGAATGTACCTTCAAGTTTGACGATCTCGCCCACTACTTCTAGTGAAACTCGCCACACAACACCAACTAGAGTCCCTCCCTGCAAAACCCTATCACATGCATGATCAGTTGCTACGGATCCACTGACTCTTTAAGAAAACCCTAGACATTTTACAGCAGTAACCCCACATGTCGTTCTTGTGTTTAGTCTCTAAATAAACCAAACTATTGAGAAAATTGCACAACATCCCCGTACGGACTCTGTGAGCAATAAAGGAGTTATTTGTAATTCAATGAAATTATGGAAAAAAATGTAGGAGAAACCCAAAGAAGGCTTTCCCCGAACGGACTATGTGAGTAATAAAGGAGTTGTTTGTAATTCAGTGAAATTATAGAAAAAGTTGCAGGAGAAACCCAAAATGGGCTTTCTAAACAAATATTTCATAGAATACAAAGTAAGTAAAAGCAAGTTGTAGACAAATTTCTATGGACAAATTCACAGTGTAAGAAACATTATTCATCATACTACCAATTTTTAAAGATAAATGGGGGGTGGATGGGTAACTCATAATTGAATGAAGTTTTCTATCTAAGGTATGACGCATGGTCTATGTTTTACTTTATTCTTTGACTATAGTATTGAGAACATGGGATATTTAGAGCTTATTGTTCCTTTTGACCATTGTGAATACAATTCCAAGATATTGGACTTAATGTGTAAGTTGTTGGGAACAAACTGCATGACTACAACGGAATGTGAGGCAAACTCATTGGCAAAAAAAAATTGCTTACATGGATCAGTGAATTTTCCTGATTCAACAAAGGTCATTCAAAGCAAACCCAAAATACATGTACATAGTTTGATGAACTGAAAGCAGGGGTTTTATAAGTGAAGTGAATAACTTTTTCAGTATTTTTGAAGTCTGGTCTAAAAAAAATTTCATTTATAACATTAACATTTAGAACAATATTAAATATAATGTCAAGCAAGCAAATGACTTTGCACATTCTTAATAAGAAAACAAAACACGTGTTCTAGCATAAAATCAGCATGAATATGTAGATTTGTTTTAGTTGGGTATAAAACCAATGGCATATGGTATATCCAAACTGAGAGTATTTACCATCACAATTATAAGTTTTGTTTTGATATGCATAGGGTAATTTTATATGTCTATACAATACCATATTGCTCTCATGTTCATAACAATAGTATCTTGAGTTTCTCTCTTTTTTCTTCCACTAAAATTAACTTGGCTTGTACAGTGGTTGAGCTTAGAGTTTCAAGTTAGAAAAAGGACCTCACATCCATTGGGGGGGAGGGGGACAAGAAAAAGAACTGGATTACTTATAACAAATGGAACACAACTCTTCCTCTTAAGCTATGCAGTGTGATATCTAGGATCACCTTTTACAAATGTAAAGGTACATTCTCGTACAATCAACTTTGGACTTCTGCAGTCAAGAATTGGTTGCAAGTTAATAACATATTATTGCAGAGAGGGGTATGTAGTTGTTATTTTTGAGAAAAGTATAGGATTATTTAAAACAATTGTCTTATTTATGATTCCACGGTTCATCATTTTTAGGTAGATCCCATGAATATAACAAAATTATGTAAGGAATAAGGAAATCCTTGTAGTAAATTATCATAGCGATGCTAGACTGATCTTAAGCCTTAATCCCAGCTTTTTAAATTAATGCCTCATACACTTGAGTACATTTTCAAAAAATGTTTTTCCTAACGTTATTGAGTTTCAAGCTTTGTAATTGCATTTAAGCCATTGGTTGAACTACATGATTATAGTGAAAATTGGGACACATATCATATTTTCAGCCACACTGTGGTTAGTAAGAAAGTAGATGTAGCTCTAGAATTTAGTCACCCGAAAATGAAATTCAAAACATTATTCTTGTGAGGCCAAAATAATAAAGCATGCCCTACATGACTATAATATTATTTTTAACATGAGGGCATTTAGATACAAAATTATGCAACAAACTTATTATATTTGAAGAAACAACTCTTACTTCTATATGGTCTCAATCTATGTTCACCACATCAAGTTTTGGAGTAGTTTGTTCAGTTTGTGGTGTGTTGTTATGACTGGCGGTTAGATGGCGAACATGATCACTACCAATAGAATACAAAAATTTAGAAACAGCAACATGTAGAGCATTTAAAAAGAATTGACTGAATCCATATACACAGCAAAGTTGTTGTGAGGGTATTGTACATGAGCTGGAGAAGTGACTCGTGAAATCTAAGTTAGAAGTATTTTAGGAAATAATTTTACAACCATTCCTATTTATTCCCATTGTAGTATCTCTATACATACCAATTGCAATTGCATTTATGTAATCAGTAAATGGAATCTATAGCAGTGACCCTATAATATTCAAATGGACATCCTTCTTTCCCAATAAAGGTGAATGTTAAGTATACATTTTAAAAAATAGACCTTATAATATCATTCAAATCGAATAATATATAAATGTTTAAAATAGTTTGTATCTCGTCCAAAATAGTGGAAGCATCATGTTTTGGTTCATACAACTGCAAATAGGAGCATGCCTTTCCATAACTATGAGGTCGTTGCGTCTCACAAAAAAGCATTCCCTCTTTTATACCAATGACTTTTGGGTCAAGTTGAGCAAGGTAATTTCTTCAGAGAATTTACTATATTGAAATTACTTATAAACATATTTAGTAGAGTTATAATAAAAAAAACATACATAGAAATATGGGTGAACATCTTATAGTATATGTATGCACGTTGATAATTTAAAGAGAATAAATTATGTTTGGTTCACATACTGCTAAGAAACTTTGTTGATAATTTAAAGAGAATAAATTATGTTAGGTTCACATACTGCTAAGAAACTTTAACCATAAAGCGACCATTAACTATTGAGTGTCTACTGATGGGGTCAATTGATGATATAATAAAAAATAGCCTGATAGAGTAACATTTTACAAAATAGTCCTTCTACTCTAATCTCAAGAAGATCATCCTAAATATTTCAAAGAATACAAATTTTATCTAGATAAAATATTTAAGATAATAGAAAAAAACATTTAGCATAATGTACAGAAGGTGGAATGGTAGAGATTAGACATATATTATCAGACTAAGGGCAAGTTTGGTTCCAAGTAAACTATTTGACCATAGGAAATTGAAAATGTGTAATCAAAACGGATGAGTTAAAAAGACATTGTTTACATTTGGTATAACATGGATCAAACAAAATGTTTTGCATTGTTTTTATTTAGTAGGACTGGTTTCGGAAAAAAATTGACGTCATCTATCTACAAATATTACTGCCCAATAGTTGGTAGTTGTCATCATATGTTTTCTAGCTGTGTGCTTTGCCATGGACATGTGCAGTACCCGTGATTAAGAAGGTAATAAAAACAAAAAATATACGGTGTAGACAAGTGCAACATAAAAGAAAATTACAAATCTATAAACTAAAACAGTTAACAGATTGAATAAATAATATCTTTGTAGGTTACGTGACATTGCATAAACTTTATTTTGTAGCTATATAAGTTGTAGATAGTTATATATGCAATGTCAATGGAGGTTGCATCACGTATTTACATTCCTATATGAAAAAATAGTAATAGAATTAGAATAATGATATATGCAATTAAAGATGTCAACTAAAATTAAAATACAAATCCAAACTTTGAGGAAATTATTTATATATATATATATATATACATACATACATATTTATGGACATGTATATGTACATGATAGTAGTATATCCTCTCAAAAAAAGTTATTTTCTTGCATAATAATGATATAAGATTTAATTTGTTTAGATCATGTAATGTGTAACTACATTACATACTATCATTTGAAAAGTAAATATTATGTTGTACCTTCTAAGAGCTTGTCATTTGGATAGATATTTTGAAAAGGAGGTGACAGTGAAGTCACAGTTCATTGTGTAACGTTGGTTGTCTCTATTTAGACACAATTGAAAAGTGAAAGTCTTTCCCACTGGCTCTGTAAATATTTGGTCAATAATGTTTTGGCTTTCATCCTAGTAAAGCAAAGTTAACATATTAGAGATACTATCATTTTGATTAGTAGTTTGAAATATAATGAAAATTTTCTTATGTAATTTATAATAAAAAATAATAGAATAACATTGGTGAAAAGTTCTAATAGTCTTTCAGTTGTGACACCTAGAAAATAATTTGCATTATCTCCAAATAAGGTGACATACCCATCTCCACTTTCATCAAATATTTTTGCCTTTATCTTCAACCTATTAGAAATGAAATTTTTAGTAAATATTATTATTGGTTATTATATTATGTATTACTAAACTGTACGTGTTATCATAAATACCTTATCATTGAAACACATTCAATAACCCCACAATGATAGCATCGTGTTGTGTCCATTGCCAATTTTTATTTTTTTGATCATGATTGGCAACAGTCATAAAATATTTCATCATCGCTAGATACACTCTTAATTGTCCCTTTGATTGCAAAGTATAGAGGTAGTAATAACAAAATAATAGAAAGAAGTTATATGATATGTAAAAATAAATTGAAATATATTTTTGAATATAAATAAGTACATTGTCAATTACTGATTGGGCATGAAAGGTGGCATCACTGATATTTATAAATTGAGTGCTATCATCCACTTATTTCTTACTAAATATTCGGACTGATGTGGAGAATTTTCCCTTTAATTTATCCACAGAAAACCTATAAGGAATATGGTAATCATGTTCTGTTAGTAAGTTATATTATGTATTTATTGTGTTATATGTATTTCTAATTCCATCATTACTAACCACTCTTTTAACATTTGAACTTCAGCAAGTCCAGTCGGTTCTAAGGAGAGATCTGAAAAGTCAATGGTTGTGATACAATATTCATCTAAGACAATAATAATACAAAAGTTAGAATTATATTTGATACTGATGCATATCATATTTTTTTTTAGATTGCTTACCATTGTATGACTCAATTTTTACTTTCGTTGCAAGAAGGATGACATTTTTTTTACAGCAATGACCAACTCATCGTCATATCTTTTGGCAAATTCATTTCACGCGGTCAACCAAACACAACAATTGTTATTTTATAGTAGAATAAATACGTTAACCATGTAGAGGAAGGAATTTATTTTAGAAGTCATCATAGTATACCTTTGATCTACAATATGGAGGCTGATCCGAGCATTAGCTGACATGGTTCTTGATTTTAATTTCTAAATAATTCCAACCACATCTAGCAAAATAGTAATATATGGTTAATTTTGCGAAAAATAGGAAGTAAATGGTGGAATTAGGTACTAACATGCCAACTAAAGATTAATTTTTAGATGTAAATGGGCTTAATTTATCCAACAATCTGATGTTGTACTTAGGAAATGGTATTGTCTGGTCATCTTGTACTTCAGTAGCTATCGAACGATCATTGATGAATATGATAGAATCATGGGGCACGATTTTGAAACCAAACTGGTATTTCCTAATGCTCACATGTTTTAGGACTAAAGTTTTACCTATAGTTAGCATTTTATTCCATTTATCTGGATTTGAATGGATGATTCTTGCTTGGATTTCATCTCCCTAGAAATAGTAAATGCTATATATAACATCATTATTTAATATTATAGTAGTAATACAAAGAAAGTTAGAATGAAACCTTTGAATCTATGAAAGTAACTATGAATGATTCAGCCTTTCCTGTTGGTCTGTCAATTACATGTCATCATTTGTTTGTAACACGAATCAAGAGGATCACTTTTTGCTGATTTGGACGAATATTACTAAATAAGAGTGATTTGCGTCCTTCTAAGACATCAGCTTATGATTTATTGTCCTCTTCTATACATAATTCAACATGTAAGATGTTTATTCTTCTTAATTTGTAAAGAACTGAACTTGTTAGGAGTGATTGTAGATACAATATGGTGTACCATGATATGATGACATAGATGACATTGCTGAAGTTATAGAAGAGGCATGATCAAATGCAAGTTTTAGCTTTTTCATATTTTCACTTGTTTTTGCAGGTTTAGACTCCACCATTCTTTTGGATATCATTATCTCCTTTGTTGGTGTTTTTGGGCTAATTTCTTTGAAAGCACCAAACTTTTCAACTAATTAAGTAAAAAGGGAATGAGGTGGTTGAAGTTGAAAGATTTTTTTTATCAAGAAGAGTTGTTGTTTAGATTAGCCACATCATAATGTGTGGTTAATTATATTTATAAGTATAGATGAGAATATTGAGCTTACGTTCATCAGTACATGTCTCAACCACTTTCCCCGTCATAGTGGGAGTTGCACTTCCTCTAAATATAATAGTAAACATTAAATTTTTAGTTAAACATAGAAAGATTTGAAATTTGAATGATGTGCAGTAATACAAACTAAATTATAAAGTAAATAGTTTGTACAATTTACCTTCTGAGGCATAAAGACATGTTGTATTAGTACTCTTGTCGCTTGTAATTTTATTTGGACATCCTACAAGAGTTAAAAAAATGGAGATAACAATTATGTATACAATTTTTAAAATGTTGTATATATGACCAAAAAGGAAAAAATTAATTTGATTTAATGTACCTATAGTTTTAAGAATAAATAATAAGCATTTATATGTTTATCTAAAATGCTTTGTAGTATCTCTTTGTAGACTATATTCTTTGTAACATTTTCTGGAATTCCTTCAGGGTTAGATAGCAAAATTTTCAAGCCTTGTTTTGATGTAACCCATGAAACAGTAACATATAGTTGTCCATGAGAGAACACATGTGTTTTTAAATATAGACCGACTGATTGTAAGGTTTGTCCTTGGCTTTTATTTATAGTCATAGCAAAAGCTAATCTGATAGGAAATTGCCTTCTTTTTAAAATGAATGGTGCTCCAATTTTGTTTTTAATAAAAGTAATATGTGGGATATATACACGATCACCAAAGTCCATTACAAAGTCCTGTAATGATTTCAACATCCAAAACTCTAAGGCTAATCATTAGTAATATTAATCTTGTTCCATTACAAAGTCCAATTGATTGATCTTTGTTTCTAATTAGCATAATTGAAGCTGCAATCTTTAATGATAAAATATGCTTTGGAATACTTGAAATTTTTTAAAAATGTAAATATTCGTCAGAATATATAGCATGGTCAATTGTTTTGCTACTATCACGAGTTTCAGCAATATCAAAACTATAACTTGATGAAGGAGATCCTGGTAATTGATCTAATAGCAAAGAATTCAACTCATCAACTTCATCATTCCTTGGTGCAAGTATAGTATGAGTTTTTAAGTAGTTTGGATCTGTGTATCTTCCATTAAAATTGGGATATATATTTTCAATTAAACTTTGTATAGTAGTAGGTCCATTTAGTAATAGTTCAGAAGGTAACTCTATCCAATTAACTTTATATTTACTGCTGACATGTACACAAGGGATAGTGCCATCACCTACTCTTAATAACCATTCAATAAATTCCCTTTTGTCATCAGCAAAGTTTGGAGTCACATGTTTAACTCACATATTTGTTGGAAGCTCATAGATATGACATTGATTCCATAACACAAATTGACTAATAGTTGCATTCACGATATCACTTTGTCCTCCTTTAGGTACAACAGGTAGAATTTGTCTAAAATATCCTCCTAAAACAACGGTAATACCACCAAATAAATGATCATTTGAATATTCTTTTACAGGATGCAAAATGTCTTTTAAAGTTCTATCTAATGCTTCAAATGCATATCTATTCATCATAGGTGCTTCATCCCAAATTATCAACATTGCTTTTCTTATTAATTTATCCAAGTCTGAATCTAAAGGTATAAAACATGTTGAATTTTCATCTAAATTTAATGGGATTTTAAATCTAGAATGAGTAGTACGTCCACATGGTAATAATAGTGTTGCAATCCCAGATGAAGCAACAACTAAAACGATGTTTCCTTCACTCTGCAATTTTGCTGTTAATGTGTTCCATAAAAATGTTTTTTTGGTACCACCACTATCACTTACAAAGAAAAATGATCCTATTGGGGAGTAGCATGACTTAATAATATCATTAAATATTAGAAGTTTCTTTGCATTCAATTTTCTCAATCTTTCATTAAATTCAGTAGACAAAGAAAAACGGTCATACATAAGTTCTTCAAATATTAGTATATTATCTAGTAATCTCTCATCTGAAAATATTGGCAATGGAAACCCAACAAATTTTTTTAAAGACCTTCCATTTTTGTTCAGAATATCTTCAATGTGTAGTAACCCCTTATTTTTCAATTAGATTTCATCATCTACTTGTCTTGATATATTACATTGAGCTGGTGATCTATTTCTAAAATCATCAGTCAAATTAATCCAATAGTCATTCCATATTTTTTAGGATTACTTATTTTGTTGCAAAACTATAGGGAAAAAAATAAATGGTGTAGTTGCCATGTTGTTGCCCAGGTAATATCATCAATAAAAGCATGTTCCCATTCAGACATGTCTGAAAGTAAACCCATTGCTGGACAAGCTTCTTTGAAACTATTATATAATATACCATTTAATGTCTTTAATTCTTCATAACTCCTTGCCCCAACAACTTTATAAAGTAACAGACTTAAATAATACAATTCTACTACAGATGGATTGATATATGGTAGTCGACCAATGTAAAAAGTGCCCTTTCGTGTTGACCAAAATTTTTTATTACTATCCCACATCCAATGTTGTGGAAATTCTATATAAGTTAATCCTCTAGAAATAGTTGTCTGTCTATTTTTTTGAAACCATTCCGTCAACATAGTTTTTTGAACTGAAGGTCAATTCATTACATTCTCAATTGCTTCATGATCTAGAAATGTTATTTGATTTTCATTAGGTAAGTGTATATCCAATCGTAACACGGAAGGATTGTGATGATGTATATGAAAATCAAATATTCTCCATGATGCTTTAGAAGAAGAAATATAACGACAATTTAGATAAGTAGCTATCTCATCAACACCGTTGTCATTTTCAACCTTGTGAGGTATAATCCATCGATTATCTATAGTTATTGAATTCAATATAAATTGTCTCGCATTGTCTCTTCTTCGGTATACCACATAACCATCTGTGTCAAATGTAGTTGACTGATTAAATTTCCTTAGATAAAATTTGTTGTATTTCTTTTTAAACATGCAGGGGGATTTATCATTGTAAATGCCACAAGGACCATGAACCATACATGTAGAAACAGTCTGAAATGCTAAAGGTTCAGTGTGAATATCAGGTATTTCAGCAGAAATGATACGATCTACATTTTCAACGGATCTAATTTTACTATCATGGTTGAGAGTGATCAATAAATGCATATGTGGTAACCCCTCTTTTGGAACTCTATAACTGAAAGATCTAATAAAAAGCAAAATCATAAATAATATGATACGATTAAAATATATAAGTACTTATATACCTGAAATTACTTTTCTAAATAGTTGTTTTTGATAATATCTTCCTTTAGTTGTTTTTGTTTAATGTTAAAGACTCTAGATACAATATCTGGTCGATCTTCTCTGGCGTTTCCACCAAAATATTCAACATATTCTCGTATTTCAGGCCATTTTGGGTTACATGTGAATGTGATGAAAAGATCAGGAGGACCAGCCCATTCACATAAACTCATTACGTTGTGAAAATTTTGTCTCATGTACCTTGGTCCCCATGTAAAAGTTGATGGTAGAACAATATGTTTGCCAATATCTGATGTATTTTCAATTTCACAAGAAAATGCATCTTTTATATTAACATATGTATCTACTATATTAGCATATGTTATTTTTAAGTCTTAATCTAAATTTGTGGTTTATATAAAAATTATTTAGATTTTTCTTTCAATACAATTGTTATATGGCAGATGCGTTTTCTTATTGCATAACCACGCCCTCTAGCCTGAGGTCTTAACTTTTTAATAATAACACCTTTATTGACTTCGGCTTCCACAAGAAAATGCATCTTTGATATTAGCATATGTATCTGCTCTAAGTTTATCTTGATTGTTTCTATGCCATGATAAGCAATCTGATTCAATGCAAGCATAAGCATCAACTATAAATTGTTGTAATAGTTGACCACTTTGAAGTAAAGCACTATTTCTTTCAACGTCACGATCATGTATCCGATAAGAATAAAATTCTAGCATATTGGCATCAATTTGATTGCATTGTATATTTGGTCTCCATGCATCTTCACCATATGGAAAAAGTAGTGGATATTGTAATAGCATGTAAGCAAGATGTTTTTCATTAATTCTTCTTAACGATTCATCTTTTAGAGACACAATTATATCTCTAGGCTCAGAAGTTCCCTCTTGTGCACCAACAACTAACATCGCCAATTCATTTGTCGTAGGTAATGAATATTGGGGACCAATGTTATTTCTGTTTGTAATCAAGTGGAATGAAAGTTCATTGATAGATTCACTTGATATCCATTGATTAACAGAACGAAAGATCTTGACATAAGGATTTATCTCATCGATCATTTCTCGTAGTCTAGTAGTGATTGACATATTCACTTTAGATCTTTCTTTACTCTTTGAAGACATAGAACATCTGTTGATATCTTCATTTTCAATATCATATACATAGAATTGAGCATATAGAGGTTGATTATTTTTAGATGGTAGAAGTGAACTGATACAGTGATATGCTTGTCCGTGTATACAAAAATTGTAAGGACTATTACCATCAATAATTGATGTGTCTTGTAATGTACCCATTGATGTAAAAGCAAATGCATTATTGTACTGTCGAATGTATTTATGAAAATGTTTTCCTTCTTTACAAATACATTTTAGTAGATCATCCAGACAAGAAGGAACATATTGCAATATTGATAGTTTAAATTTTCCATCCCAACAACATGAATGAAAATGAGGAATCTGATCACCTTTATGTATGCCTCTTTCCGTATACCACATGTATGCACCACAATGAATACAAGTACATGATGGGAATCCTAAATGATGTCGCTCTTTAAAATCTACATATATGTAAGTCATTATTTATAAGTATGAATCACTTTTATATGTATGTATATGTAAATGTCTATAAATTACTTCGGTCTTGTGTTGAGTTCCTAGCATCTGATAAATAACTACTTAATCTCTTTATAGCCCTTCCATAATGATAGTCACCTATAACCAATATAACGTTTGTTGTTATAATTATCTTTTTTTAACTCAAATTTAAACCAATATGTAAATATCAAGAGCTAATATAGAAAACATCTTTCTATATAACACATATGTTTAGCAAAAGTGAAATCAAGAAAACTAAATTGAAGAGATACAAACCTGGAGAAGATGAGCTACTTGATACCAATTATCTAATATGATACAATGAAGCAAAGAAGAATACTCAATGGGAAATTTGTCTTGACAAAAATAGTAAGCAATATATTCACTATGAGTACATATTGAATAGTACCACATATGTTACTATTGGTTAATGCACTAACTATCAATATGCTATATTTTCATACATTCAAGATTGAAAATTTGTATCCCTAAAAAACCAAACATAAAAACAATAAAATGTTGTCATAATACAATTGTAATGTGATGATCATGTCAAAATATCAAATTTCTTGAGTACCAATAATACATTTGAGCTTGCCACTTTATATCTATAAAAAAGTAATTGGATGCTACATTTTTTTTCTATAACCAAAATCACATATGAAACAACAAAGGGAGTCATCATACTTTATATAAACAAAGTGTATTCCCTAGAGGAATTTTGAGTTGCTTATATTTTCTGGGGTGGTTGTTTCAGCCATCACAAACACATAATGAAAATGATGCCAGAAAACACAACAAATAATGAAAATGCTTTCATTTATGTTTCTGAATATTATTCATTAGATACCTAACAGGGTCTCTGCCTCCCTAGAAGAATTTCAAGTTACTTATGGGATTAAGAGAGAAAGATTTCTCCCTCCCTCCCATACCTGTGGCAGAGGCCGAACGCCTGGGAGGGTGGTAAATAAAGGTGGAAACTGGGATTCGAACCCAGGTCCCTTCATGAGGAGACACCGTGCTTGACCACTTGAGCCACTCCTTGTTGGCAATTTCAAGTTACTTATGTTTCCTAGGGTTTTGGTTTCAACCATCAGAAGCACAAACCAAAAAATGATGCTAGAAAGCACAACAAAGAATGAAAATGGTGATAGATCATGAATCGATGTTGTACCTATAAAGTTTTGATGCCACTGTTGAGCTCCTGGTGCAAAGTTTTGCACTACTCCTGTAACACCCCTCCCTAGGGTTTCATACGTAACCAGCGGAAGCACAACCTAATCCCCAACATTATCCATAATGTGGGGTACTTGGCATATCAGGGAGGGATTTTCACATGCATGATCTCATAACAAGATATAAATAACACTTGGCATTCATAGAAACTTAGATTCATACATGAGTTCTTGGAAAGAAAGCTACATCATGCTTCTAAAGATATACTAAACATAAACTAGATAATCATGAAAAAGATTGGATCTCCATAGATGGACGTCCCACCAGGCAACAACTCCTTAGATCTTTGGGTCCTTAGTACTCTCAAGATGATTCCTTCTCTTTAGCTCCAACATCTGTAGACATCTCATCCCCAGCCATGCAAAGGAAAAACAAACATGGTAAGTAAGCGACATTGGCATGTTATAAAGCATAAAAATTAACATATAAAGGTGGCTTGACATAAACATGAACATGCATTAACATTAATCATTTCTTGGCATCTTTTACATGAAGAATCTAACTAGAAGTATATGCTCCTCTCTTAATGCCCCATAAGGAGCCCATAATGCTCAGAAAGCCCATAATTGCTCGGAAAGCCCATAACAAGGTGCATATAAATCTAAATCAAATTCCCTTAACCATGATCTTTCTTAGACTTTACTTATCTTCTTAATAACCTAAACTTGATCTTAATTGGGATTTCTCCCTCTTGAACATAATTGGGATTTCTCCCCATGACCATAATGGGATTTCTCCCTCTTAAGCATGGATGGGAATCTCTTCCCTCTTAATCTTGGTTTCATGAATCTTAATCATAATTCATAATCTTAATGTGATTTCTATTCTTAGACTTAGATTATAACAATCAACATCCAATAATCATATACATTGAAGAAAACATGCATTAATCATGACTTTAACATAAAGTGCTTAATATAAATCATAAACATTCAATAAATGAAGTATTATCTATGACAAGGGCATGGTCCTCTTACCTTGAGCTAAAACACCTAAGTCAAACCTGATTTGACTGATTGGATCCTTTTAATCACCTGAAATTTACATAATTATCCTTCATCATATATCATTAAACCCTAATTTGTCCATGCAAATTTTGAGATGTGAAAACAACAAAATTAGTCGATAAAAACTAGAAAATGGTATTCCTCATCAAAAATCCTTTCCAAAACCTATTTTTGCGTATTTTTCTGATAACCAAGCGATTTACTATGAATTTTCAAAGATTCAGCCAATAGGAAATTCAAGAAAAAGCTATGTAGATAAAACACACCCAAACCAGTGGGCCGGCTTCTGAGTTGGTCCAATCGAGTTTGGCCAACTCAACAGTGAGACTTGCCTCAGCAGTCAGAGGAAATAGGGCATGAGATTCCTTATCTGCCCTTGCAGTTTAAGGCATCGGTAAAAACAAAACGCGGGGATCAGGGGTCATTGGACACCCTGGTTTCTTCCCCTGCGAGCCATGGCACAGACCAAGGTCGAGCGCCTACCTGGAGCTCCATGACCTTCACTGCAAAGGAGACCTGCGGTCCCTTGAAGATCGGATAGTGGTCCCTTGCCTTCGTGGTTTCCTGACAAGCTCAATGAACTCAAGGAGACACTCCCAGAGGTGCTGGAGCACCAAGACAAGGCTATGGCGATGGCTGGCTACTGCAAGGGGGGAGATATGCTGCTGAGGCTAGATGATGAAGGAAGGAAGGAAGGGTGAGGAAAGTTCCTTGTGGTCATTTGAAGTCAACAAAGCAAGCCTAGAGAGCTGAGAATATCCGTGGCCATGAGGCTCGTCGGAGAAGCAGTAAAACAGGGAGAAAAAGGACTCAACTCGGAATCTACCAAATTCGTTGAGAACCCATCGAGTAAGGCTCGCAAAACCAACGTATGGGCGAGACGAGGTCAAAGCACATGTTTTCACAGGCGAAAGACCACTGATGCACCGCGGCAGTCTGCGCCGGCAAGGTCCGATGGCGGCCCTATAGGACCCATCGATCAGGGGGGTTCTCGCGGCAAACTGAAAAAAACCAAAACGTAGCTTAGGTGCCGAGGATGCTTACGACGCTCACGATCGAGCCGAGGTGGACCGAGGAGGCTGGACGAAGCCAAGGTCACCGGAGAAGACAACTCGAGTAGGTCGGTGAGAGTAGGGGCTTCAGAGATGAAATTAAAGGTGGGAGAGGTCTGTGCAGGGCCCAGTGGTGCTCTTGAGATCCTGAGATGAGGAGGAGAGGGAGTAGGTAGGCGGCTGTTAAATACGGCAGAGAGGAGCCCGTAGGCCCTATTGGGCATTTCGCCTACAAAGCGCGAAAGGGAGCGATGTGAGGCTCGTCCAGATCGGGGTGACTAGCTGGCTGCGTTGGCGAAGAAAAGAGGAGAAACCGTAGAGTAACATGCGAGATTGAAAGCTCGCAATCAAGCCAGTCTGTAACGGCTGTTGCTCGCGAAAAAAGTGGAAGAAGAAGAAGACTGAAGCACTGCTGGATCCCGATCCAACGGTCACAGATGTGCGGGTCAGTAAATCAAATCACAGGCACGTGACAGGAGGAATAAAACGGAAATCTTAGGGAAATCAATGTGATCACTGAAATTGGATTAAATCCTAGGTCAAACAATATTCAAATCTCTCCCAATTTAATTGGGAGGTCAAACATGGCCATAATGGGTTCAAATTTGAACCATAGGTAGGTTAGAGTGTCTAGAATATTCCTATGCCATTAGATTTCGTGCTTGTACCCATTTAGGCCTAAAAATAGCAAAACCCTCATGTATACTTAAATAACCATGATGTATGCAAATAAAGCCACTAATTCTTCAAATAAGAATTGCAAAACATAAAAATGTGCCCTAAATATTATTTCTTTTCAATTAACAAGATGGGGGCCATTAAGCAAATAATTAAACATGTAAATCACTAATTATCATATGAGAGCGAAAATTGAACATAAAAGCATTTATCCTCATTTTCTTAAACAAAGGGGCATGGATATATATATATATATATATATATATATATATATATATATATATGAAAACATTTTCTTTAAATAAAAAAAAGATAAGAGATCTATTGAGCATAATAAAATGATTTTGCAAAACTAACATGGGCAAATTACATTTAAGTCCTCAACAATTATCTAATTTAGAAAAAGAGCATGCAAGGAATAAAATAGTTTGAAAATTTGCATAATAAGAGTGGGATGTTACAACTCCTTTACCGGAGCTCTGTGATCTACGAGACGACTTGGATCTCAAATAATAATAAAATGTAAAACAATTGTTAGAGATATGTTTCAAATCGGTCCACGATGGAAATGAGGGATGAAGCTAGAAGGTTGTGATGGAAACTACAATATGGAATAAATATAAAAGGATGACGGTGGCGGGTGGAAGTTGGAATAGAAAATAACACAAATAGACATACAAATTTAGAAAAATCAGTTCATTCATATGGAGTACTAAACTATTGTTGGTAGGTAGTAGATTTACTATATCATGTTGTCCGGAGTGAATTTAGAGAAAAAATAATGTTAGTCGTTATATTATATATTGGGGTGTGAATGGAAGACAAAAGGTTTAACATCAGATTTAACAGAGGAAGACATTACAAAATAATAGAAACAGACAAAGAGTTCAAAGGTTAACATTGGCCAACAAAACAACTGAGCAATTAAACTGCAGACATCTTTTTAGAGTTGAGAAAATTTCCTATCCAACAGACACAAAATGAATAATATCTGAAACTGAGAAAAAATTTAGAGGGATCACCTATTAGTTAGGAAGGTAAATGATCACATCGCATGCATGGGGCTCGTACTGTAATCGAGAACCTTGAGAAGTACTCATTGCATCTAGCACAAATGTTTATAAGGAGAAGCAAAACTGCCATCTTGAATTAGAGGCTTGCTAGAGAATCGTAATTAATAAAATATATGATAGACAAGCAGCGGAATAACAATTCATCAAAGAGAAATAGATTGCAGACGAGCACTTCTCGTCATGGCTGAAGAAAGGAGCTATGAGTGCCGATAAAAAAGAAATGCAAAATCCATATGATATCGGCGAGGATATTGATGATAGACAAATAAGAAAGAATGTACCTGCAAGTTTGACGATCTCGCCCGCTGCTTCCAGTGAAGCTCGCCGCACAACACCAACCAGAGCCACTCCCTGCAAAACCCTATCACACGCAGGATCGGTTGCTACGGATCCACTGACGAGCTATTGGGGGTAATCGACTCTTCAAGAAAGCTCTGGACATTTTACAGCGGTAACCCCATATGTCCTTCTTGCGTTTAGTCTCTGAATAAACCAAACTATTGAGACAATTGCACAACATCCCCGAACGGACTCTGTGAGCAATAAAGGAGTTGTTTGTAATTCAATGAAATTATGGAAAAAATTGTAGGAGAAACCCAAAACGGACTTTCGCCGAACGGACTCTGTGAGCAATAAAGGAGTTCTTTGTAATTCAGTAAAATTATGGAAAAAATTGTAGGAAAAATCCAAAACGGTTTTTCCTATATAGTATAATTACATAGAGGCGAATAGGCTGTCCACTCGGCTTGGCGGAGTATGATGCGGGCATCATATATAGATACTACTTCACGGGCCTAGCGGGAATGCCCCACCAGTCAGATATCTTTATATACTTGAACTCTGGGAATTGTCATACATCAGTAGAGGATATACTGCAGGCTAACTGATAGTGTACAAAGATACTTTATAGAAGTTTGTTATACATACCAGAAAACTGAATCAAAAATAAAATCAATTTTGTAAGCATAACAATAAAAATGGAGGAAAACACTGTTCTCTTCTGTTTTTGTTGTTATGCATGCATAATGACAAAATGAGTTCCATTTGTGATCCAGCTTCTATTCTATGTATCATTTCTCTACTTTATATGGGACTGGTGGGTGTCCGTTTTTGTAGAGTCCGCCCATCTAAGCTATAGGTGGTTATCCGGTTGGACTCCATTTTGAGGAGATCCTTTTTTTCTTGGAATTAGAATTAGAAATGCCTACTGGGGAACGATGATTAATAGAATTCCCAACTTAAATTAAAAAAAAAAAGCCATACCCGGGTTCGCCAACTTCAAATTTCATGTAAAAACTGGAAGTATAACCCACACCTTCAAAGTGAAAAGGGGTTAGGGGACACTACCGTTAACGTGTCCGTCGTTTTCCTTCCACCAGATCAATAAGCCATCCACTAACTCTCACTTAGATGGAATTACTGTGCTGCGTTGAGTTTAATGGGAATTGATAATGACCCATCATCCACGTAGTAACTAATGGAGTTCCCGCGAGCGTCTAGAAGCTCGTTATAAAGAGAAATGATTAATGCTGGAACATAAAGCAGATGGGGTACAAGTTACATCATGAAAAGTAATCTCCAAACAAAACTCACGCAACATCACACGGCCACACCTATCAATATCATACCCACTCCGCTTGTTTTTATAAATACACATACCTACCCCCTTTTAAGTGATTTATATAAACTATCAGAAAAACGTTTCCATTGGGTGCAGCATGAAGTGTGCAGTGTGTAGCGTCTTTGTCCTCAAATAACGATCAAAATTGAAACGGCCCAAGTATGCAAAATGTATTTTAGCTTTACTATTAACTAAGTAACAATGGTATTTAAGCTATCTCCGAAGATCAAGTAAAAAATAAGAGGGTATCTCCCGTCTGGCGATCACGACGGCGAGCTAGGGCTCCCCCCGCGTGCGGCGCTCAGGCTTGGGGGAGGGGGTCAGGCGTCCTGCTTTGCCGTCACCTTCTCTCCCCGGGCCTCCTCCTCGACTTGCCTCTTCTTCCGGTTTCCTTTTACAGGTGTCTCTCCGAGCTCCTCATCTCTCCCCCCTGGGTGGCGGCCGTGCGACTTGGTTGTGATCGGGTCTTCTCTTCGGCGTGTTGCTTGCATGAGGTGGTGGTTCTCTTCTCCTGGCAGAGTCTTGCTCAGATCTGCCTTGAGGCTGAGGCGGGTGGCTGGTGGGGGTGTCCTCGCAGGGGTTCCGGAGGAGGGGGTTTCCCTCCTCTGTTTCTGCCTTGCAGGTTTCTCACTTGGGTGCTAGTTTCTAGCAGGCTAACTGCCTTGTTCCACCGTATATCGGCGTTGTTTCTTCCTTTGAATAAGGATTATCACTCCTTCCTCTGTGAAGGTGGTGGTTTTGTTGGGGTTTCCCCCAGTAATTCAACCTTAGTACGGCTATCTCATATTTGTTCTGGATTGATCTCAGTACTCAGTTGTATAGCTTCGTTTGAGTTGATATGCGAGCAGAATACCGTCTTGTTCCAGCCCCTCTACCACTACTTAACACTCAGGTTGAAGGAATTCTTCAGGAAAAGCTGCTTAAGACAGCCTCAAGGAAGAAGAATCAATGCTGAAATGTCTCTCTCTCGTTCCAATATGAGTTATAGTGCCCTAGGGTCACTGAACGTGACGTTTGTATGTTTTGTTTGTATCTTTCTTCCCAATTGTAGATGCCGTATGGCTAACAAGTAATGAATCGATCCTTTTGCTCTAAAAAAAAGTCACTTGACGTTAAGTGCCCATATTACAAGTGTAACCATATTGACGTTGATACTAATTATCAGTTTTTTATGTTGACTTCGGAGCACTCAACTTGTATGACTAATATGACAAAAAATAATGGTTACCATTAGTGTTGGTGAACTCTTGTCGCTAGAAAACATTTGTGGCATTGCGTTCACATCTCTTTATCCGGGATAATGTGCCCAGTTAATCTCGACGGTACACTCTGTCATGAGCCTCACATCTGGACATGTGACACTCTTTTCTATACTTGTACCCCTTGATAATACAAAATCCATGTGGAATTCGAAGCGACACTCTCACACTCTGCTTATGCTAAAGGATTTCTTGGGTCTAGTACATGGAGTTAGAACATAATATGACTAAGAGATAATAAGTGGGTATTGATGTTGGAGGATAGAGGGATTGGAGATAGAATAGACTAATCATAATACATAATCTTGATCTCCTTTCAAAGAGATAGAAATGAAATGACATATAAGTAACACACAATAAACAACACATAGTACACATATATGTACTAAACATTACAATCAAACACTTCATACTCTATGGAGGCAGATGTGAATGTGATCATCAGCAAAAACGAGCTACTTACAAAGATTAGGTCAAGGCAATCCAATCTCTCCTAATTTATTTGTTAAGTGTTTAGAATATTAAGTCAACTCTTTGAAGCAAAAGTTCTACTAAAGCAATGGGAGCCTCTACATTGACAAATAGAAGGTCACATATTTAATATATATCATTTTGTGATTACATAAGCATTTTGCAAAGGTTGAAATGTTGCAAATTGGTTGTGTGTGATTTCAACCAAGTAAGGAAGGCTAGGGAGAAATTGGGGGGGGGACGTCCAGTTCCAGAAAATATCTTGAACAGATTCAATGATGCAGTTGATGTTGCAAATCTTTTTGAATTAAACATGAGAGGCGGGTTGATCACTTGGCATAATAAAGGGAACCCCATTAGACGTATATCCAACAATCTTGATCGGGGGTTAGTGAATGAGGCTTGGTTATATGTCTTCCCGGAAGCTTCCCTTAAGTTGGGGGGCCATCCTAACAGTGACCATTCGTGGATGGAGGTCAAACTTTCTAAACAATAGCAAGCGAATAAGCCGTTCAGATTCTTGAATCACTGGCTTATGTGGCCCTCCTTCGAAGAGGTGGTGAAAAACAGTTGGAATGAAAGGGTGGAGGGGAATCCTCTCTTTGTGGTGGCGGAGAAGCTGAAAAAAGATAAAATCAATCTCAAGGCCTGGTCCAGTAAATTAGTGGATCTGCCCAATCTAATCAAACAAGATAAAGAAGAGTATGATGGTGATGCGGCTGAGATTAGAATGCATCCTAATGATCTCGGGTGTATGGAAACCGAGGACAGGTCTGGCAAGAGACTCACTCAACTCGAGAAAGCTCATGAAATATCTGGATGGCAGAGAAGTAGGCTGAAGTGGCTAAAAGATGGTGATTGTAATTCTAAAATTTACCATGCTGCAGTTAAAGGAAATAATATGAATGAGTACATTCACAATTTGATTGGCGTAAATGGAGAGTTGGTGGATGAAGTGACCAAGGTGGAGGAGTTGGTTGTTGGGTATTTCACTCATTTATATAACAGAGGTGGGAATGATACGAGCAGTAGGTTATCTATGCTAGATAAGAGGGTAACCGATGAGATGAACAGAGATCTTATCAAGCTGGCGTCGGATGAGGAAATCAAGGAAGTTGCTTTCTCCATAGGAGCTTCTAAAGCCCCAGGACCGGATGGGTTTAATGCAAAATTCTTTCATAATTGTTGGCATATTATTTGCAGGGATGTTTGTAATGCTGTGAGGTGGTTCTTGGTCGGTGGGAGAATGGTGTGCCAAGTTAATCATGCCTTCATCAGATTGATACCAAAGAAGATGGGAGTTGTTGAGATGAATGATTTTCGGTCTATTTCCTGCTGTTCTATAATCTATAAAATCATATCAAAGTTTCTAGCGAGACGTTTGAAGAACATCTTGTCGGTCATCATATCTCCTAACAATGTTGCTTTTTTGAAGGGTCGTGCTCTACATGATAATGTTCTCCTTGCAACGGAGTTTCTTCGGGACTTTCATGTGAAAGGCAACAATAAGCAGACATGCATCAAATTAGATATAAGAAAAGCTTATGACCACATATCTTGGAAGGGATTGTGGAACACTATGGAGGCATTGGGGTTTTCTAACAGGTTCATTAATATCCTCATGCAGTACGTACAAACAACCTCTTTCTCTATGCTTATCAACGGGGTTCTCAAAGGCCTGTTTAGAGCTTATAATGGTCTCAGGCAGGGGGATCCGATATCACCCCTATTGTTCACAATGTTTATGGAAAATCTCTCATGTCTTGTCCAGAAAGCTGAAGATGATGGGTACATTAGACCGTACAAGATGCATGGAATTAAAGTGCTAAACCATATGATCTTCGCTGATGATTTGATGTTTTTTTTGTTGCCCATGCTAAAATTTTTAGAGGGGTTAGAGTCATGTTGGGGAGATTTGCAGACATGTCTTGTCTATACATTAGTGATATCAAGTCACAGGTTTTCCTATCCAAATCTTGTGATGCAAGGAGAGGACGTTTGAAGGCTGCTATTCAATTGGAAATGGGTTCCTTCCCTATTAGATACTTAGGTATCCCCATCTCAGGAGGTGTTGAGAAAGGTTCTAACTTCAACATGTGCATGGATAATCTAAGGCTCAAGGTTGATAAATGGGTTGGACTTAATATGTCCATGGCGGGGAGAGCGGTGCTAATTAAAAGTGTCCTTCAGAGTATGGTTGGCTACAGGTGTAGACTGGATGATATCCCAGAGTTTATTTTAGGTAGATTTAGATCTACTTTGGCAAGTTTTTTGTACAGAGGAGGACAACACGTTGTTTCTTGGGCAGCGGTTGCACAACCAAGGCATGTGGGGGGGGGGGGGGCTGGAGTTGAAAGACCATGCTGATATCATGTGGGAAGCAACTGCTAAAAGAATATATCAATTTTTGATGGAACTGGACAGCATTTGAAGTAGTTGGATGAGAACCTGGTACGGTTCTTCTCTTATCTATGGAGCTAAAGATTTGGTGGGATGCTCTAGGATCTGGTGCAGCATGTGTAGAATTTGGGATAACTGCAAACAATATTATGAGGAAGAGGAGGGGAACTGGAAGCTGGTGGCGGGGAGTAAACCTTGGCGGATTCTGCGCACCCAACCTCAAGTTCCTTGGCACCAGCTGATATGTTGCGAGACACATTGTCCCAAGTGGAGTTTCAACACTTACCGTGCTCTGTTGGGTAGACTTCCTACTAAAGATAGGCTGAGCAGATGGGGGGCTGTTGTGAATCTGACATGTCTTCTCTGCCGACAAGAGCCTGAATCATACACGCATATCTACTTTGATTGTACGTATACAAAATATCTATGGACCTGATGCTCTCTCAAGCTGTTGTGGGGTGGCACTCCACCCCTCAGTCTCTAAGGTTCCATGCTCTGGATGTTGAATAGAACTAAAGGGGATAAGCATATGGAAAGGTTTGCGGGACTTGTTTGGTCTAGTCTAATATACCTGGTTTGGTAGGAGAGAAATGGTAGGTTGCATGGGAAAAAGGAAAGGGACAAGTTTCAACTTTTTGATGATATTGTTTATAGACTGATCTGGTTTTGTAAGGCTTACCCTGGGATCTTGTGTAGGATCAAATCTGAGGTTACATTGATGTGGGGTCTGATATGACCTTGTATAGTATACGGAGTGGGTTATACTCCTATACGCTTTTGTAGGCTTGATGGTTTAGTAATATTTTACCTTATCCAAAAAAAAAATGTAGCAAATTGAAATCACAATGAAATTCTTCACGAGTTTTGAGAAGGCATCCTTGCAACAAGTTTTAGTGTATAAGACCATGGTATTTTTCTTCAAAAGTGTTCCACGAGGCACAGGGGTGGCGGTGGGGGGAGCATATTCAACTTTGTAGGTTTTCAAGCGATCAAGAACCTTGGCATGTACCTTGGGGTATCATCAATCCATTCCAACATCAAAAAATCTACATGCAATGATGTGTTACAAAAGGTTGAGGTCACAATCTTAGGATGGAAATCACACACCTTGTGTTAGTTATTGGACGCATGTGCTTATTTAGATTGATGATGTCCTCAATCCCAACATATACCTTGCAGACAAGTCGGCTACTGATGAGCATGCACTCTAGGATTGACAAGGTGACATAATTCTTTTATCTTGATGGTATATAATGCTATCCTTGGTAACTTGATACCATATTACATCATCTAGACAAGATGTTTGTATGGGAGTGATGGTGAAGTAGGAGTGGAATAAGGCCTTGATAATGTGGAGTGTGTGGGAAGCACAAACAAGCCAAGATGTTGTGTGATGTGAGGGTACTATAAAGAAATATAGATCATATAGGAGACAATTGGGATATAAAGCCACAACTTTCTAGAGAACATTGGTGGATTTGCATCCTCAATTAGAAAACCACAGTTTCTAGGTACTCCTTAGAGAGACAAGTCTATTGTTTGTCTTGACAACTAGGTAATAGAAGTTAGCGATGCATACAATAAAAACATTAGTAAGGACTTCAAATATTTGAATGTTAGGGTACCAATTTCCTTGAATGTTGCCTACCTATGTGTTAGGATCTTGGGAGTGACAATGCAGCTGAAACAAAAAAGTATCCAAGAATCATACGAGTAGGATCCCTGCAATGCACCAATATTGGGTTAGGGTTACAAGATTATACCATATCATGGAAGAGGTTACAAAAATTACACCTGAATTTCTCATTGTAGATATTAAGCACCCAATCTATGTTGCTTACTAATCTCCTTACATCAGAAGTTAGAACTCAATTTTGGATTCTCAAACACCCTAAAACTCTCCTTAGTATGCATGCAAAAAAATTGTGATGGAACATGTGATTCCATAGTTATATCTTGGTAGAATGTTTCTTTCCTCCGTGAAGGGGAATGGATTCCAAGGTGATATAGTTGGCCTTGGTGACTAAGGCACACAACATTTTTATTATTTCATATGCTATTTTATGTGATTTTTCATGATATTTATTCCCAAAGATATGTGTTTTCACTCCATATTATGCAAAAATAATTCGTGAGACTCTTTTGCATCAGTTTAACATTTTTTCATATTGTTTGGTCGGAGTTATCATTTCATATCTCAACCTAGTGAAATCTCTTTGCTTTTGAAGATTTGGATATATAAAATAAGTTAGTACCACTAAGATGCATCTTGGTACCATCGGCATGCATCAAGAGTTGGAATTTCCATAGAGAAGTTGAGAGCATCTAGATCAATCTTGATGCTAGTGAGAGGGCACATAAATAATTATAGCATCTACTTGGTGCCACCGACACACTTATCAGTGGTATCGACACATTTTTGAGCGGCAAAGGAACTAGAGGAGTTTGCGCCACTGACATAAAAGTATGAATGATCAAGATTATTAACCTAAAATCAACAATCCGTACCCTTCCTTGACAGCTTAGGATTTCATAAAACCCAAGTCATGACAACCGTCAACAACACATCAGATAGAAGTAGATAGTTGGTCATAGGCCAGAATGAGGAGAGAGAAAAAGGCAGAAACATAGAGAAAAGATCATCCTAAAAAGTTTGATAAGCAACTTGAAGGCCCAAACATTGTCTGTTCATGCCCATATTTGAAGGGAATCCTCACTATATACAGTTTCCCGATTTCATCTAATTATTTTCATGTTTCTCTTCTCCTCTGAAATATACTATGACATCATGTTCGATATATGTGGCTAATCCCCTCTTCTCTAGGACCTGGGAATATCCAGGTGTAATTTTTACTAGACAATTTTAACCTAGAAATAAATTTATTTCTTGGAATTTTAATGATAAAAGGCTTTATTGTGACATGAACATAAATGATCACCTTGTTCATTCTTCAGATGCCTTTTCAATTCAAAAGATGGTTTAAGTATTGGAAAATTTATTAGTAAGATAATTAATAATGCACTATAAAAGCGGGACACAATAGTGAGGTTAAGAATCCATAGAGAGATCATTAATCATTTAGTTGTATTTGAACACTACGAAAGTGGATTTCGGACTGGGTTAAGTAGTGCATTACTCTATAAAAGTGGGTAATGCAAACTACAAATCTGTAATTTCTTTAAGAAATGGTTTTTGTTTTTGGATAAATTGAAATCAACTATAATTTTCATTTTGGTGAAAATGATTATCCTAGAGAAACCATCTCTTTTATTTCACAACTATTTTCTCAACCGCTTTGTTAACTTCAATTTTTAATTTATCCACTCAATTATTTCCATCGGCTTAGATGATTTGGTCTTGGTTAATAGTAGTCTCTATCCTCCCTTTTCCCTAAGTTTGATACCTATAAATCAAATTTGTATATTACTTTGACACATACACCTATTTTTTCCACACACAAAAAATGCATGGTAGTGACTGCATATATGACCATGAAGTCACCTCTAGAGGAGCATAATCTTCAACTGATGTCACACTATAGAACACAATCTTCAGCTGATGTCACACTATAGAACTCATTGTTTTGTGGGTGGTATCCTACTATTGAACATGCATTTCTATAGAGGATATCTTCAACTCAAACTTTGTGTCACTGATCATCCAAAATGAATTTGTTCCACAAACCGACTCTAAGGTATCCACAAAAGTTCTTGAGGACAGCCAAAAACTTCTAGTCTTCTCTATCTAGTTTTTGTTAAGTTTCATATACCATGGAGGCAATAATGAGAAGACAAGATTGCTTGTTTTGTCCGCCTCCTCTCATATCATATATATAGAAAAGTAGATAGGTTAGGATTTCTTAACCCTATTTGGCTAGGCTATGGACTCCCTCATGGGATGAGGCACTCCACCACCCACTTGGTCTACAAAATGCAACATCCTGCCAAACCTAGTGTGGTAAAAACTTCCTACTTCTATGAGGAATGAGTCCTGACTTATGAAAACAAATTTCTTAAGTCTAGATCCATAGTTTATTTAATTTCTTGAAACTTACTTTTAGGTCCTTATAATTATTGTAACAATTCTAGAATATTTCAATTTGACCTTTCTTTTAGCTATATCTATGTGCATGACCCTGCAAGAATCGTAATACATTGGCAATGGATTTAGTAATCAATTTAGAAACCCATAAGCAATGAATAATGTGTAGACACATAACATTGCTACCCAAGTAGTAGGATTAGTCAGACAAGACTAAACCATGAATGGCCAATGTTACTATGTCATATAATCCTTTTCTTATAGACATTGAGATTGAACTAGAGGCATGAAGACATCATTCTTATTACATACAATTAAGGTTCCTTTGTCTCCAAGTAGACTAGGAAGAAACATATGATCTTAGTATCACATACAAACTCACATGAGGATGGCCATGTCTCACATACTAAGAGGCATATGGTATTAATCTATTATATGGGAGGGACGAATTCCTTATACATCACTCACAATATGTAGCATCATTCTCACCATATCCAATCACTACCTTTATGGAAACCTTCTTCAAGATCACATTGGAAGTGTAAAACCATGGCGATTATCACATCAACATTGTAGTGACTCTAGTTCAAAGGATAATGACACCATTGTCACATTTGAGAGATGATTATGACTATCATATAATGGTCCATGAATCACTCTCAAGGTAGGTATGTCCAATACACTTATTCTCTAACATATAACTATGTATCTGACTTGGTATTCAATACTTATGAACATGATACGTCATCACTCAACACACATACTACTCTCACATGCATTTTTTTTCCAATCCACAGTAGTACTCGTGCAGGGACATTTAAGTATATCATTGTTACAATCCATTAGGATCTCATGTTCAAGTCAAGTACTTGAAAGCATGTGGTTTCAAATAGGTCACTCTAAGGACACTAATTATGTACATGAACTGTAGTAATCATATCTGAATCAATAAATGGGATCACCTTTATTAATCAAATAATAAGTATAAAATATCCATATAATCATTATCTAGTGATTGGTTGTTAGTGAATATACACCAAGTATCTTGCTTGCACTAAACCTAAACACTAACATATCTTATACCAAATGATATAACATGACCATCATGCTTATGCTGGGATAGTGCCTTAAACAAGGATAAGAAACTTGATATGTGTTGATGTCCTGTAGATCTTCTTATCACTTTGTTGAATGACCTCTACAATATGGAAGTGCCAAAGAATACAATTAGATTTCATATGTGATTCAGGAACCTTGTCTTGAAAATTTATCCCCATTACATCACAATAATCTTTGTTTCATCAACAATGTTGAGAATAACTCCAACATCATTAACTAAACTTCCAGACCCAAATGATTTACTTTGTATCATCTAATGCAACATCATATTTGGCATTTGTTATGGAATTGTCACAGTATCTGGCTTAGAAACATTGCAATTGAAAATTCCACCATTAAGGAAAACAACATAACCATATTGTGATCAATAATCATCCTTGTGGGTTTTAAAATCCTAAATTTGTTTTACTCATTACACCCAATTATTCCTCACCTTTTCCTCATAACTATTTCTTAAGTACTTGAATATGTTCTTTACTATAGTTTATTGACCTTCAACTATTTTCTTGACATGCTCATTATGATCAAGGCACATGAGACGTGTATACATGTACATAACATTTCAAAGTATCAAAAATCCAATTTTTGAGGCATATAGAATCTTTTTTTGGTCAGCAAGGCATATAGAATCTTAGTTATGCAGTCCCTCTCTTCCAAATATATGGGATAAATGGCCTTAAAAATAGATGTCCCATGATCATGGGTAGGTTATATTTCTTATACTTTTGCATGGTTAAACACTTCAACACCTTGTCATTCTATATACCTAGACTCAAGCCAAAAATCCTTGTATATACTTCTAGATCATTCTCTGTAGGTCTTAATACCTAGCGTATAGGTATCTTTGCCTAAGTCCTTAATTGAGAACTATTTCCCAACAATATCTTCACCATTTATAAAGTTGAAATACCATTTCCAATGATTACTACTTCATACACATACAATATGAATAATGCTAAAATTCTCCCTCTAACCTTCTTGAAAACACAAGGTTCATATTATTTTTTTATGAAGCCAATCCCTTTAAAGGACTCATCATAATGAAAATTCCAACTTTTGGATGCTTGTTTCAATCCATAGATTGAATTTTGCAATTACATAACTTTCCAACATCCTTTGGAGATTTAAATGTCTCAGGTTGTGTCATGCACACATATAGATTCCCATAAAGGAATGTGATTTTGACATCCATCTGCAAATTATCCTAGTCATGATATGCTTCAATTGGCATCTTTCTAACAATCTTGACCATATCAACCAGTGATAAAGTTTAATCACAATCAACACTTGGAACTTATTTTACACATTTTTCAACGAATAACTTATGGAAGGTCTAGACATTGGTTTTTTTTCCTTAAAGACCCATTTGCACCCAATGGGTTACCCCTTCAGGTGGTTCCACCCAGGTCCATACTTTATCAGTATACGTGGAGTCATTTCAGATGTCATGGGATCAAGCCATTTACTAGATTTTGGTATCTTCACAACTTCCTTGTAGATGGTTGTTTCATATTGATCCCTAACCCACACCTCACCATCTTGAGTGATGAGAAATAAAATCCTCTAGGTCATGGAAAATCCCACAGGATCTACATGACTTCTATGTTTGTTGAGGGGTGGATGTGCCATAATAACTTGTGGTGCCTCCTCATGTTCCTCTTTAGGTTCATTGTCAACATGTGTACCACAAAATTCTTTAAATTCATTTTTTCTCCCACTAGTATTTCTGAATATGAACTCTTTGTTCAAGAAAATATTGGTTCTAAAAATAATACCTTTGTTCTGAGATGGAATATAGAAATAGCTTCCCTTAGTTTTCTTAGGATATCTTGCAAAATAACTTCCTTAGTTTTCCTAGGATATCTTGAAAAATAACACTTGTCACATATGGGTCCTAATTTATCAGGAATGAACACTTCTCATAAGATTCACAAGTCCAAACCTTCATAAATAAGAATTTGGATGCTTATAGTTCATATCTCATGCATCATCTTCAAAATTGATTTACAAAGAACATGGTTAAGTGTAAATGAAGTAGCTTCTAGAGCATGTCCCTGGAAGGAATTAGGAATTTCATCTAGGCTCACCATGAACCATATGACATACAACAATGTGTAATTAGTTCTCTCTCATTAATCATTGTTCTATGACATTCTAGGTGAATTCAACTTAAGACAACATCAAACTCCCTAAGAAGTTCCTCAAAATCTTGGCTTATATATACACACCACCTCAATCTAATGGAATCATCTTAATATTCTTGAAAATTGGTTAACTTCATTCTTCAATTCCATTGAATATTTATTCTTATGTGTGTATCATAGAAATCCACATTTATTGGATCCATCAATCACTAGGATGAAGTATTGAGATCATACTCTAGATGTCAAAGTAAAAGAATCACATACATTAATATGTATGTGTTCTGTGTTCAAATTTTATCTTACTACTTCCAATAAAGGGTTGCCTTTTGCATTTTCCCTAGAAAATGATTTATATGCCTTGAGGGATTTAAAATTGAATGAGCCTGAGTATCCATACTTTTGGATTTTATAAACATGTATCTCTTATTCATGGATCAAGCAACAATGTGAAAAGTATGCCATGTTTGAGTCGTGTAGCTTGAGTTGTTTGATGTATGTGCTATATACATGTCTCTCTAGATCCAACATCACATAACATAAGGAAATTTCATATAGGTAGTCATATAAGTAAATTTAACAACAAAATAGGCAAATCCCACTGATACTGCTCTGTAAAAACACTCTAGCAGTCAGGCAACTAGGATAGGGCTTCGGCATAGAATTCTCTCCACTAAGGGGGAGGGTGGCGTTCGGCGAGTGCTATTCATCTACCCTTAGGCTACCTCTCCCCAATTCCTACTTGGTTGTGGAGGCTGAAGTTTGAAGAATTTACAACTTGTACTGGTGGTTCCTGCATCAGTGTCGGTGGGCAACCTCCTTTCTTGTAGCTTCAGCTATTGGGGTTCCAACGAGGCCACTCCTCTGGTTAGGATGCACCGAATGCAATAGCTTGTGTTTGGGTGTGATTTCCTCCAAGCGAGCCTGACCACCCCATAGATCTCTCCTCTTTGTTGAAAAATAAGTGCCCTAATGAGAACATAGTACTTTTGTTCCCAAGTATTAGTGAAGTTGTCGTAGACCCTTGATATGAAGATGTTGTTGGAGTGCCTGTTTCAAAACTGAAATCCCATGAGCATCACTACCAGTGATAACAATATCATAAACATGACGGGGAGGATGATGATTCCAGGTTGAGATGAACTAAAAAAGAGGTTGTGTTCACTGAACAATCTTGAAAAACTTAAGCTAAAAAGGACTCCATTAGTTTTTGTAAAATAGGATTGTGGTGAATTCTTGAGACCATAAAAAAGCGTTTGAGATGACATATTCTTTGTGAAAACTCCCCTTGAGTACAAAAACTCAGAGGTTGTTGCATATATACGTCCTCTTTCAAATCACTTTGAAGTAATGAATTTTTAGTGTCAAGATGGAATCAAGGCCAGACCATTTGAGTGGAAAGGGAGATTACAATATTAATAGATGCAATATAGTTTCCTGGTGGTAAGGTTTCAAATAAATCCACACTATATGTTTGGGTGAATCCTTTGTTAAAAAATCGTGCTTTTATCTATTCCATTGATCCATATGAACTAAGTCAGTCCTACTATATCGAGGTCCTCTTCCCCTATTCTTTTATCTGCATTTTATTTTAGTGGTTTGGGTTTTTTGTATTCTCTAGTTTTAGGTTTTCAAGAAGGTTACTTCTCTTTTCTCGTCATTCAACGATGCTTTTCTCCCTCCTTATTGATGGTTTATCCATTTATGGAGAGGGGAAGAGTGTGGGTTGTTCCTAGACCTCTATCCAGTGTTGGAGTTCCCCCCCCCACCCTAATACCTTATTTTGCTTACAGATTGGTGGATTAGTTCTCATCGCCATGTTACAAATAGAAGAAGTTTCCTCATGATGTATCTGATTCAATTCACTCATGATGTATCTGATTCAAGAATTTGGATATGAACTTGGGGTCTCTAGCTAAATGAATGGCTGGAATTCCATGGTATCTTACCTCCTCATATATATAAACTTGGCTATTTTGGATGCATCCAATGTTCAATTATCACAAAGAAATTGAGAAGACTTTGTGAGTATGTCCACAAATATGCATATCAAGTCAAAACCATGTGATGACTTAGTAAACATAATTCAAAGTCATGGTGATATGTTTCCACTTCCATATAGGATTATAGAGTGGTTACGAAGATCCAGTTGGCTTCTAATGGTCAAATTCAACTTTTTAACACACATTATACTTGGATGCATGATCAACAACATATGTCTTCATGTCTAACTACCAAAATAATTATTTAAGACTTATATAAATATTAGAACTCACAAGGTGCATAACATATACAAAGAGTGTTCTTCCTCTAGAATTTGATTCCTCATCTCAACATCATTTAGCATAGATAATTTTTCATGTTGAGATAATAAACTGTCACCTAAATGTATGAGTTATACTCATTTTCATTCTCTCGTATCAATCTTGATTTGTATAAAATCAATGTCACTCTTATAAATTATTTTATTTGGTCATAAAGGCCTAACATGAAGATGTGTAATTGGTCCACCTTGTTTAAATACATCTATATCTAGGATCATATCTCTCATCTTAATCAATAGATCACTCTCTAAACAAGTGATGGAGAACATTTGTATATGAAAATGAAGAGTCTTTTTTCTCTCATAGCATCTTCCACAATATTGCCTTACCACAATGAAAATAAATGGTGGAATCAAATCCTTAACAAGATTCAACCATATGTGTTGTATGAGATTCAGTTTATTCATAGTGAATTTATACTTTAGACTCTCATGGTTGGTATACCCAACATGACTCGTCATAAATGTAATGATGACATCTTTTTAAGAACATACCAACATTTCTAACTCAATGTCATGTGTGGGATGTTTCTTTTTCTCTTCTTTACATGTCTAGATGCATAAGCCATTAATTTTCCATTCTAAAAAATAATGCGATGTGATGATTTGATATCCTCAATTTTCTAGAATAAAAATATTAGATTATCTGAATATATCAATATGAAAGATCACCTATAAGAGGATGAATAATATTTCTATACAAATTTAGGCTTGAATCCCAAAGGACATCTAATTTAAGAATTGAATTAATGAAATTAAAAAAATTAGAAATAGTATTTATGAGAAAAAGAGGATTTGTTTGATTAATTAATTGCAAGATTAGTAGGATTGAATAAACATTGAATTATCAAATGATGGAAACGCTAGGGTGAATGGTTACAATACCACTACCTATGTTCTCTCTCTTACCGAATCACCATAAAGCATGAATAAATGACCATTGAGGCCATTTATAATCATGCCTTTTGGTATGAGGATTATACAAAAAAATATCACTATAGGATCACCATCACGCTACCTAGATATCATTTACCCATTGCCTCAGAAACCACATGTTCATAGTTCTTCTCAAGGGGTTAACTAGAATTAACTGATATTGTAGATTCTAAGTTTAGATTCTATACATCCTAAATTTTATAGACAATTGAATATATTGGTTAAACAATATTAAAAAACAAAAAAATGTATTAATATTGTAAATGGTTCATTCAAATAGAGAGGGAAATAAGAAATAATAAAAATTGGAAGTATGGATACTCCATGTGCCCACGCAAGGACTTCTCACTTCTCATGGAAATATGAACAAAAAGGGAAAAGTGAGAGAGAGTCATCTCCTATGGGTCAAGAATATATATACACATGATCTACAACAAACAATCTTCATGACTAGATATATTTACTATCTAATTCATCCAAAAGGACCTCAAATGACTGTCAGGGTGATTCCATCCTCTCTCTTCCTTGAAGTCAGGAAAAGTTGTAAAAATTATACATGGTGTGAATCCTTGCACCACAAATAGGCCAACTTTTTTTATATGATATCCATAGGGACCGCCTATCCATGAGATAAGCGGATGAGATACCCTTTTATTTTTGTCTAGTCACAGAAGTGAGTCAATTAGCTAGATGGACAACTAACCATCTTAGAATTGGTTGCCTACCTAGTTGAATAGCCAGCTGGATGGCTGTTGTGTCTAGTCAGATGTTTGGGTAGAAGTTATGTGGGGATCTACTTAGTTGTTTGGGTGATCCAATCAGTCGATTGGATCATGCTATGATGCATGGAAGGATGGTGTCAACGATTGGCTAAGTGAGTCATTTGATTGCCTGAAAACCATGTTGGGGTCTTATCTTCTTAATGGACTGGCCTGACCAATTAGTCAAGCCAATTGATAAGATCATCCCTTGGTTGCATTACTATAAAGTGCAGGCATCCATCCAATAGATTGGAAGTGACCATTGAGAAACTAGAAATTTTGAAGGTTATTCAACAAGTAGTCATTGAGCTAAGTCATCACTTCCATGCTTAGGTTTGAGGAGTGATTCCTAAGATTCAAGGCACTATCTTAATTGACTTTCCATACACTTAACAACAAAAAATTCAAAGTTAAGACATTATGTAATTGTTTACATAGTTTTTACATGCTTTCCAATAAATAGTTAATGTAAAGACAAAGTTGAACTACAACACCATGTGTGCCAAGTGGGTGTTTGAAATGATTTAGAAAATAAGATTTAGAATAAAATCTATAAGTGCAATAGGTTGGAAAGAAATAGCAGACCATAAACCTAATGACAAGTATAGTTGGACCTATGTGTAATGTTGAATGCTAAATATCACATGATTGGAAAAAAAATCATATTTCTCTATTCACAACTTGTTGAAATCAAGTCCCTAAGATTAATTGACCCATATCTCTTAGTATTGCCTTCTGGTTCCATTAGAAGGCTTGCGTCAAACATGCATGCTGGCCCAACCATTGTTGGAGGAAGCAAGTTGCTTGAAATTTAGATAGCACTCCAACAAGACATTGGTGAAAGTAGAGGAACATAGAAGATAGTAGAGCATGGATTTTGGTTGAAGAGGAAATTATTATATTAGAAGCTAATAGTTAGAAGACAAAGAAAGAGAAGAAAATCTTGAGACCATTAGTAATGCACAAAGTATAGGGTCTAGAAAATGTCTAGATGTATCTATTTCTATAAAGGTCTAAGATAAATCCTTGGAATGTAAATGGTATGAAGCAACCCAACCCTAAAATCAATATAACATGTCACATTAAGGTGATTCCTATGCTAACATTTTCATTTTTAATTTTAAAAAAGTATACTTTATTATTTTCTAATTTGTAGTGTAGATTACCTTGAACAAAGACAAAATAAAAATACTAAAATACAATTATAACATCATGTGCTTCAAAATTATATCACAAAACAATATATTAGAATATAAAATATTCTATTGAATCAAATGATGAATTATTTAATAGTATCATCTCACTCTTAATCCCAATAGGCGAATAGCCAAAACATTAGCTAAGGTGTCACTATAAGTACTATAATCACTATACCTTTGCTAAGAAAATCATGATCATGACTCTAATTTGAAAACTACTCCTTAAGTTGACCACAACCTAAAAATGTTTCTAGTAGAGTTTGAGCTACTGGGATAGTGAGTAAGTTTCTCTACTTAACCAAAATTAAATATATAAATAATAAATAATAAATAAAATACAATATATATAGAAAAATTATGTAGTTCATGATTGTATTGTCAGCATGATACATATAGAATAGGTTAAGTATGAATAAACAATGCAAGTGATTGTTAAGAAATAAAGCTTGCATAAGTAAGTACATAATGATATAGTTTTGTACATGTTCAAACTATAGTTTAACTTCTTTCTTATACTTACTCACATGAGGTCATGTAAAATCCTCAGAACTAAGTTGAGTAATGATCCAACAAGTCTTCAGATAGAACTTTGGATCTTGAAAAATAATAAAAAATATCCCCTTTCCTATCACATGGCTCACCACATTTGGCCTTAGTGCCTAACCAAGTAGTCAATAAAGACTAGACTATTCAAACCATTGATACTTAGAAGTTTTTCAACACTATCTTCTAAAATAAATCGTATATGGTGGTTTGAATAGATATAATGCACTATATGATGACTACATAAATGGATCATGCATATCCTCATAATGAATGCATATTTATCCCAATTTTAGTTGAATTCGTAGTCTAGTTTAGCATTCAAATCTCTTGACTTTCACTAGAAATTTCTTTATTTTGATCTACTTAGGTTTTTATGCTAATTTGTAGGAATTAATACTTTTCTTGACTCCCCTTGTAGGTTTCGAGTCTTATCACTCACAACAAGTATACCTAGGGGGTCCTACTACCCTTCAATGAGTGGGAGTCAAGAGGAGGATGCCTTTCATAGGGTACGGGGCAGTGCACTAGATCGAAATGGATTTGAGCACTTCTAGAAGGCAGATCAATCAACAACTTTTATGTCTACAGTCAAAATCAACCCATCAATCGGCCAACCCATCAATCCTCAAGGTTGATGACCCATCAACCACCTAGTGGAAATTGAAAAGCTCGACTTCTAGACATCTCGACGATCAATGTTGATGACCCATTGACCCACTTGGTCGACATTCAAACTCATCAACACTCAATGTCAATGACCCATTGACCTCTCCCCATCGAACAACCTTTAACATCGGTATGTATCCGACAAGATACCAGCCATCAATGGAAGGCCACAACTCAAGCATGTCATTGACCTTCAAGTTTGATGATCCATCGACCTCCTAGACCGATGATTTGAAGTCTAAGAGTCAGCACCATCGCTCGACAGACAATTCTCGATGTCGATGGGAGGTACCAGTGGTTGACATCCATGACCCTATAAATAGTCCCTAAGTGCATCACTTAGAGTCGAACAAGCTGAAAGGTTGATGTCGATATCAGATCTAAAACCTATGAGACCATCAACCTAGTTAGTTACATCAACCTAGCCAAACCATCAACCTATCAACTTCCATCGACCTCCACAAATCTACAGCCACTAACCTCCCTCTCCAAGGTGATCGATCTCTTCACATTGCTATTGTCCATCCAGCTACTTCAACTACAAGTTAGGGTTAATACCTAGAAGAGAGAGAAGGAAGGAAGTCTTCCAACTACTTCTTCTACCATAATGAACATGATCGTTTCCTCTCTACCAAGGATATTAGTATCAACAATGTTGAGGGAGTACTCTTTTAACTGGGATGTGGGGATTATCCCTAATACCCATTTCTTACAATTTTGTTCATATTATAATTCTTGTATGAACTCATTTAATTTATAGCTAATAGTTTATCAAATGTCTTGTTGATTGATCACCCACTTTACGTGATTTATTATAATCTTATGCCATAAGAACTTCAATGTTGAAGATTTGAATATCAATTAGCTTTGGTTGATGCCCTGATGAGAACTTCTAAAGGGAAGTTTCTAGAGTAATGATGATCTGTAAGTAATGAGACGTCAAGCTTATAGGCATATCTACTCGTGCAAGTTTCTAATGTCGAAAGGGGAAACTCAAATAACTCTAATTATATCTTCATACATATTTGGATTTGAATGAATGCATAGATTTGAGTGGTGGTGGAGAAACCCAATTCCACCCTAGTGTTTTCGTCCACTGATAACTAGAACCTTAATCTAGTTTTTTTTTATTTCAATCTTAGATAAACAAACCAACTCAAATCTTGTGATAATTACTAGTTCTTTATAACTTACTTTGATCAGATAATTCTTAAAAATGTTGTCCCTTGGTATTCGACCATCAACTATACTATAGTAAGATTCGTCCGCTTGCAGGTGACATTATTGTATGATAGTTTTGGTAAACTTTAGGAATTCCAATCCTAATGAATTTATAACACATTAACACCTTGTTAGTAACTTATTAACACTAGAGTACCCCAAGATATTTGGATATTGTTGGGCACTTGTAATGACCATCAAATGTACACCTATTATTTTCTGATGATAATAAACCCTAAATTTCTCAAAAAAAAATTAGATGAACACCCATAAAACTATTCAACCTTAATTTGACATATTCGACAAGGTATACCACTGCCTGTCAGGCCTCCCAAACTGATTCTACCATAGAGGCCTTTAATGACCTAATCTAGAAAACTCATTTGTAGATTAGTCTAAAATGATAGTAAATGACCTAATAGTATTATTTAATCTGATTAATTCATTATCAAACAATGTGATACATAATTCACATCATTTTAAATAATTTTACAAACATGTTCATATTAATAGTAATAGACGCATTGGATTGTGTAAAGTCCCAGGATTTCAGGCCTCAAATAATATGATCTTAAAAGGAATGATTAGAGTACCCATATCACCAAGGTGCACCTCCTTTTTAGGGAGCCCATCACTAAATAAATATATGGTAATATGTGCTCAACCCATAGTATTACTAGGATGGGTGACTAGTCAGGAAGTTTATCCTGGCTTACGCATGAGTGAGGACAAAGGGTATAGTTAAGGTTAGTGGTGGTCTATGGGGCCAGTTGTCATTCTTGTAACTCTAATGGAGCCTTGGGTAGGGGACCAAGGTGTTATAAATGGGATCAGAGCCAAAACCCTTCCAGTAGGTGGGGTCCACATGGGCACGTGGCATGTCAATCTTGATTTGTATTGTCCAATCATGTTGGAAAGGGCTTTCCATGGTGATTTATCAACCCTTGTGTCGGTAGCCATGATTGGGAGATGGATGTCCATGGGCCATTCTGGGTCTGCACTCAAATGGGGAAATATTATGAGGCCATATAGTTAATCCTTGACATGGACGTCAATAGTCTAAGAGGGGGAAATTCCAACGTCTCAAAATTCCAGGCCTCAGATTATATGATCTTAAAAGGAATTATTGGAATACTCATATGACCAAGGTGCACCTCCCTTTCAGGGATCCCATCACTAAAGAACTCCATCGTTAACCGTGCTCAACTCATAGTAGTACTAGGATGAGTGAACAGTCGAGAAGTTTATCATGGCTTGCACGTGAGTGAGGACAAAGCATGTAGTTAAGGCTAGCGGTAGTATGTGTGACAACTCATCATTCCTTAAACTGTAATGGATCCTTGGGTAGTGGACTTGGGTGTTACAATTGGATGTAAAGTTGACCACTAATTATTGTAAGATTAAATATAATAAAGGGATTGTGTATCTTAGATTGTTCAATTAAATTCTAACCAATCTAAAGCACATATTTATATTATGTAACAATAATAATTTACATTTAACCATGACTCTAAAAGAAAACTATAGCTTAGACCCAAAATTTAAATGAATATTTAAAATCCAAACCCCAAAATATCTAGGATACCAAACTACCTTTCTATTTGAAACTCTCAGAAGACTTATCAAGTCTATAGTCATTACCAGTTCTTATGGACTTGTGGATAACTAAAACAATAAACATTATCTTTTGTTATAAAGCCCTACAAAGAAAGACACAACAAAATAGACTCTTGTCTTCCCACAATTCTGATACAAGTATATTGACTAATACAATAATAAATAAAATATAAATAAAATACTTAAAACTAAAGAGTATCTATTTAAAAGATCTTCTCACATTTTTTATTATACCAGTAGTCGAATTCAGTTGTGGTTTATTCTCCCATGTCCATCCTGATTGTGATTCGGGTTGGACTCTAAGTATAGGTAAGACAATGGTTTCTCGTTCGTTCTCATTTCCCAATACCCCATCTAAATACTTGCATCCTTCAACTTCTATTTCCCTATGTCGTCCATTTGTCTTACAAATACTCTCCATCCTCCTTTCTTGTGAACTTTTCCTAATAGGAGTGAAAGTCTTAAAGAGAGTGAAATGTAGACAAATGGAAGAAATTGCATCAATATATGAAAAGTAGAGACCAGTTTCAAGAATATAAAGTATTATATAGTTTTTAAAACACATCTCTCAAGGATAAAAATGACATGGGGTTATAATATCCTTTCTCCAAGAAACCTTAAAGGTTGGGCACACTTGCAACACACACACAAACCCTCTTAATGACTATTTCAATCAAAAACTACACTCATATTCCACACCACTCACCATAAGCCAAGAATGGCCAGAGTGCTACACCATCACATTTATATCCCTCCTATAGGAGTGGGTGTGTGATGGATAAATGCACACTTGTAATGATCATGAATTTCATCTCTAAAACCCTAAAACTAGAACCAACTCATATAGACCCTCACATTATCACCAAAATTTTGATAGGGAGGTTTGCTTCAACTTATTATAAGCAAAACTAGTAGACTTAGAATCAATTTTCCAATCATAGTTTATCATTAGTTCCATGTCCCATTCAATAATAACTTCACAATAATGTTTTACATCCTCCCCCATGTCGAGCGAGACCTATATTTCCATTAAAAAGTTAGAAGGTAATCGAAATTCATAATGAACTATGTTCTGGTACCATCTTGGTGTTGTAAGTCATTTGATAAAACAAAAAATAGAGTGATTTTATCAACAACTCCGAACATGATAAAAATATTTACTTTCTGTATTTCATATGAATGTGGTGATGGATCAAAAGGATTCCATTTCTATAGCTGAAATTTAATTGCCACTAAATTTCACACATACTGTCAATTACATATATACACATGTCAAGTTGTAGGATCGCACTTTTATTCTTCAAAAAACTAAAATTCAGCCCTACTTCATGTCTCCAAAAGTCAAAATGTAATTCTAAAAGTTACTAATTATGGTGACAAAATCCACTCAGATGCTCCAAGTACTATACAAAGTTGAAATACACATAGTCAACTTAAATCTACATAAAAATTACTTGAAATTTACTATTTTTATGATCTTTCTTCAAATTTGATCAACAGTGCAAGGCATATCACTAGAATTTCTAAAATCAACAACTCAAATTTTGGTGACCACTATCAAACTGATAACGAAATCACACAAACTACGTGGAAACAACCCTTAACAGTGGATAACAAAAATCACTAAAAATTAAAACCATTTATCATAAAGATCCATTGCCAGGAAATTTATTCCAGAAAGGCCCAAAGATTGCCATATACAACATGATGCATCACACATGTGTTGTCTCAGCAACATCCATGTTTCACCTAATATTAGTTTCTAATTGATTATGTATCTTGTGCCAAGATAGACAGAATTATGCATTAACAAGTACGGATTACATCGAAATAGAAGACAAGCGGGCAACAAGCTGCGCCGCTAGTCCTTTCTGGATGGCAAAACCAATCCTTTGAAACACTACATCCATACACTTAGGAGACATTACATTACTATTCATAACTTTTTGGACCCTCTTCAGAAGCTCCACAGCTTCTGGTACTAAGAATCTAAAAGTATCAAAAGCAAACGGAATAAAGGCGTGTTGATTCTCAATACATGCTTTCTCGTGCTTGGCTACTTTGGTTGAAGCAGCTTTAAGAATAGCATGTCCTGCTGTAAAAGTCCCACTTCTCAAGCTCACTAATGGAGAAACCCCTGTCAGATCCACACATGCATATTTTCCTCCTATCCATCCAAAAACCAAAACATCAGCAGGTCTAAGTGTCAACCTCCCCTCTTGTGGATCGGTTAGAAAGTTCACCGGTGCCTCTTTCTTAGAAGCAACACTTGCACGTCTGAGAACATCAAAGAGAACATATCTAACAAGATCATGTCTGTACTTAAAACCTGGAAGTTCCCTGCAATGAACCGCATGCTCCCCAAAAGACTCCAAACACGCCTTATGACAAACTGGACATATCTCATCGACCGGAAACAAGGGAATCATGAGACGATATTTGAGGATACTACGATACTCCACTAGGGACATGTGCAGACCAAGTCCATCAATAGGAATAGTAAGAAGAAAATCTTGAGCATGATCAGCTTGTAGGCACTCCAAAACTGCCTTTTGTCAAATGGTCATAGCAAACTTAACTTCCATATCCTCAATTATTTTACTAAAAAGAGCACTCGCCAAAGCATTTTGTGCCTTTGGGGGGACGGTGTCTTTTTTAGAAAAACAACTGAGATCAAAGGAAGGAATCATGACACGAAGATGATCTAGGGCGAAATCAAAGTCAGTGTCCATACCGTGAATCCCACTACCTCACAAGATGTGATCCTGAAGCACCTAAGATTGGGCCCTAGATGCCATAAAAGCATACGAAGAAGCTTCAACAGTTGAACTAAGTCCCAAGCCACCAAGACGGATTGGAAATGAAGCCAACCTCCATTGGAAGTCCCCAAAAAAGGGACCTCCACAGACTGCAATGTCTTCAATAGATGCTCGCAACTCTTTATCAAAACATGATGCTGCCTCTTCCATGTACCTAGGTGGACAAGTCCTCAAGCCAAATAGAAGCTTTGCAATTCCCATACATGAACAAAGTAAGAGGAGCTCACTCTGACGATCACCTAACTGGGGAAGAAGATGCATCAACTCAATAGACTTCAAAGCCCTCTCCATAGCCAAACCTCCAATAAAATTGTTGTCTTTGCTAACAACTCCTCCAAGCAGCTTCACTCCAACTAAAGGTCACCCAATATCTTTCGGGAAAAACTCATTTTGAAGCTTTCTACCATCACATGTAGGCCAAAAAATCTCTGTTTTATGGATATTTAAAATCAAACCTAGATATGGTCCACACTGCTGAATGATATCCAGAACCTTCACCACCTCCTTAGTGTCTCCAATGACTATTCCATCATCAAGATACCATGCATGAAGAAGAAGTTTGCAGTTTTCTCTGATATGATAGATAAGAGGATGCAGTACAAGAGAGAAGAGAAGTGGGCCCAAAGGATCACCTTGTTGCACTCCTGTAGATGACCAAATATGTTTGTCCCCAAGGTATAACCTAGCTTCCTGACCATACAAGAACTCCACCCACAAGGAAATGGATGGACACCTTGATCTCACCTCACAGAGTAAGGAAGACCTATCAACCAGGTTGAATACATTAGAAAAATCCACTGTAAGCATGGAAAGGGAACCATCGTTGTGTCGCGCATTCAACACCCTGTTGACACTGTGCAAGATAGCTTCTGCCCCACCAGATACACCAACTCCAAACTGAAAGTCATTGAGATATTTGGCCATAACTTTACTCACTCCTGTCATAGCAACTTTGGACACTAGACATCTCCAAATAGTTCCAACCACAATAGGTAGTATCCCGTTGTCTTTCTTAAGAAACGGCGTAAGTGGTGCAGAAGCTATAAACTCTGCCAAACACACGGGACATCTTCCCCCCAACCATAAATTGACAACACGTGTGATGGCATGTAAGAGGTCAGTGGCTACAACAGACCCCTCCCCACACATTGCATCAAAGATATTTTGGGCTCTCAACCCGTCTCTACCACATGAAGTTCCTTTGGGAAAAGACTTGATACACCCGAGAATAGTATCGACTTCTGCTACCATAGCTACTTTAGAAAAAGAATTATCTGGCATGGAAGGAGGTGGCGTGTACGGGTGTTTTGCCTCCAACAGATTAATGGTATCTTCATTGTACGGAGCCACACCTAATGAAGACAACACTTTAACTACTGTTGTAAAATGACCATCTGCTACTTTGCAGAGACAATGCCTGATGTTGGTATTTATTTTGGTATCTTCCTCATTAGAGTTACCACCATCATGGTCCACAACCTCATGTACAGGAAGGTTCAAAACCTTATCAACTAACTTGGAGATACCGTCCGCTTCTCCCCACGTAGAAAGTGAACTAAGAATGGAGTGTTGTTGTATTGACTTTCTATTGATAGATCATCTATCTCGTCTGTTCTAAGGGCAAAACACCTACAAAGTACAGCGTGGGAGAAGCAACAGTCTCACCCAAGCAGCTATAGAGCCTGGCCCAGCAATCACTTTGTAAAGAGAAGTCTTCAACGCTTGAGAGAAAGCAAGTCGACAATTATGAGGAATGCTCTTCATTGTAGTGATTGGGACTCTAAATACCTGATCAAGAAGCCCCGTATCTAGGACATAACCTTCCCTGGCAGTAGAGATCTCAAAGCTTTTAGGAAGAGGCTTTAAGATACCTATAATGCGACTATCAACCTCTCCCATGTCATTAGTAACCCTGACAATACCGTCATCATGATGGCAGGTGCGACTCGTGGCTTGTATCTTCATACACTTTCCGCACAACCACTAATCAAGGACCCTCAAAGTCTCATCTACGGCCAGAAAAAGATTATAATCATTAAGAATAGCTTCACGCAAAGTAGAACTGCGCTCCTCACTGCAGAGATGTGCCCTCTTAAGATGCGAGATCATATGTGTGAAGCCTCTGCTTCCCTCTCTACCATCTGGGCAATAATGAAAATTACGAAAAGGACAGTAAAGAGTCCCTTTAACAGGATTCTCCTTGGTGCACATGGATCTCAATTGATGTGACCGACAATAGAATCTGCACAGACGATCGGAATTTCTCCTTCTTCAAGATCTTCCATAACCTGTAGTCTTCTCTCTTACTGTGCCTCCAAAGAACAATGGCCCCTCCAAATAAGGAACCGTTCGAAGCAACCAGGAAACGGATGCCCTAGTAACTCCCCACCGGCCAACAAAGGTTGAGAAGGGATGACTTCCGGAACTGTCCAGGATAGGAGGGCTGCTGCCGAATATGGCAGGGACTGCCCGATACCAACAGCCGGTGCCAACTTTCCCCTTTCTGATCTTCACCACGGAGACACCCTTGTTGTGCGTACTGGAGGTCTCTCAACGTCCCAAGGATCCGAGGAGATTCATGGCATCAGAGGCCGCTACTGATACCCACCTCCTTCCTACTTTTCAAGTGCAGAATACGATCTCTCGAATATACAGGACTCGTGGTACGAGGTTGCTTCATCAATCACTTTCTGGCCAATCCTTCCCTCACGCCACCAAGCTCTGTCCGCCTGGCACCCCCAGGCACCACGATTGTGGCTTGTCATCGAGGTCGGAACTAATGCAAAACGGCCACAGATGCGAGATCCTGCTTGGCGGCGATGTGCTTTGTCCCGCCCATCAGTAGCACCGAAGTCCCTTGGCGATCGCCCGCCGCCGCTACCTCCTCAGGGGACGGAGCTTTAATTGATTTATTACCATGAGAAAACTATTAGCAATAATCGCCTTTTAGCTAAAAGCAATAATCACAAAACTTTAGTTTTCTTTTACCAAAAACATGCACATGAGCAAACTATTAGCAATAATTGCCTTTTAGCTAAAAAACTTAGATCGAGCGTAAAACCAAATATGAAACTATCCCCCAAGGACCTGAGAGTATAGGGACAACACATAGGACTTCTTTCTACAACAAGACACAACTGACATCACACCACCTCAAATTTTAGGTCTTCTTCCTGTTGTTGTCCTATATCAACTTACACGATCTCTGCTACCTTATACACGTCCACCTAAAAAGTTATGGAACCCATAGGGTGAGACAAAAGTCCCAGTGGGAAATATAACTCCCAACCAACACTATTATCATCACAGATATATTATTATTAGAACAGAAAGTAAAGTTGCACTGTGCTAAACAGATCTGACCATATATTATGGGCATGGGAGAATATTATCATAATTGAGTAGTTTAGATAACTATAACTGAATAGTAGGTCAAGTAATCACTTTATAAGAAACATGAACAACATGTATGACAACTACCAATTATGTCATACAAATACAACTACAGCCTCATTCAATATTTCTGTATTCCATTCTCAAGAGAAATATGTTGCACAAATAACTAAATCTTTCAATAATCAATCTCAAGATTATGAACACACTTATGCACACAATGATCAAGCTTATGATGCACACACTCACATTCAAGCACGAGCTTGTTATAATCACACACATTAGATCTTGTTAGGCCCTTACTTATGCCCTGAGGATTTGAGTCGTACCACTCAAATCCAACTGCCCTCTATGAAGGGTTACTAATGGTGCCATACAAGGTCCAATGAGAGATGGACTCCAAGACCTCACTCACTACTCCCAGTCAGTACGAAAGACAACACAGAGACATATTAGTCATATGTTGATAGTGACATATAGTCAACTATTTAATCAACTAGCCCACCTTGGTACAGGTCACGACGCTAGAGAATAGCTCACTCATGGCTATTCGGATAAATAGATTTGGCTCACTCATGGCCATTCTAATATATAAAGAATTGGCTCACTCATGGCCATTCTCATAAAGGATTTACTCAGTCATGGCCATTAGGCCATTATTAAAAAAGAATTGGCTCACAAATGGCCATTGTTTAAGGAAAGGATTGGCTCACTCATGGCCATCCATATTATAAAAAAATTGTCTCACACATGGACATTATTCGAAAAAGGATTGGCTCTCTCATGTCCATCCATATTATAAAATAATTGGCTCACGCATGGCCATTATTCAAGAAATCACATAATAATTGTAACACATACTTGTTACTTTATCACAATTAACCGGGGATCTCAATCCTTTAAACACACTACTGAGAATCTCATCTCATCATCATTATCAAATGCTATGGGTTTTCAATCCCCATAGTTCATTATTGAACCATGTCACCTCTCACTAGGCAACAACCATCTCTTAGGTCATAAGACCCATATAAACATCATACTTGTTGTACAAGTATTTCACTTGGCTCACAAGGCCCATACAATCTATATAATGTCACATCACCATAGCCAATAGTTGTATATGCTCATTATATCAAAACACTTGCATGGTTAGGGTCTCACGGTAAATGAGATATCAAATTTAAATATCAGCACCATGCCATAAAAGGAAAATCCCTCAATCAAGCTACAACCGTCTCATAATTAGGGTTAGGGTTTCTATTGTAGCCGATTTGGGTTTCTAGGGTTATATTCAACCACCAAACACTAATTCGTAACTTCTCTCATTTAGGAGATTATTTTCTTGCCATAAGTATTCAAACATACTTGATTACTTTCATCAAGTATCATTAATTGATTATCAACATGAGTGATACAAATTCCTCTCTCATCCTTACTAGAATATTGTTTTCATCTTAACTTGTGGTATTGACTTGACCCTCTTTAGAGTGTATTGGCCTACACTTCTCAAAGTGTATTCATCTCGTCACATCATCATGTATCAACTTAATTATACTCTTCATGTATCGGCCTACACTCATCTAGGTGTATCTTCCTACACACTAACCCTTGTGTCAGCCTAGATACATTCACTTGTGTCGGCCTAGACACTATCACTTGTGTTGTCCTAGACACTTGTGACAACAATGACACTTGTGTCGGCCTAAGAACATTCTAGTGTATCGGCCATACTATCATCTTTGGGTGTGTGTCGACCAAGGCATCAAAGGATGTGTCTCCCTAGACACCATCAATTGATATTGGGTTAGGGGTGTATCAGGTTCTAGGGTTAGGGTTAGATGATATTGGGTTAGGCATCATCATCTCCCTCACTCCCGTACTCATCAAGGTACCGACCTCACTTATCTTTTGGTGTATCACCTTCACCATTTCTTGGTGCATCACCTTCATCATACTTTAGTATAACATCTTTACCTCACTTTAGTATAACATTTTCACCTCACTTCGGTTTAACATCTTTACCTCTCTTGCGTGTAACATCTTCACCTCACTTGGGTGTATGTGTCAGTTATGACACAATCACTTGTGTTGCCCATGGCACATCAAAGTGAAATCTATTTTGAGGTTCTTAAGGTGATAATGGTCTTGAGGTGCTTCAAAGCGCTATCAGTTTAGAGGTGCTTCAAAGTGATATCGGTTTAGATGTGCTTCAAAGTGATATCGGTTTAGAGGTGCTTAAGGTGATATAGGTCTTGAGGTGCTTCAAAGCAATATCAGTTTAGAGGTGCTTTAAAGTGATATCAGTTTAGAGGTGATTCAAAGTGATATCGGTTTAGAGGTGCTTCAAAGTGATATCAGTTTCTATGATCTTCAAGCTCCAAACCTTTGTCCATTAACACTCTATTTCATGGAAAATAGCCCCATATATCCATTAGATCTCATAGATTCATCATTTAATCAAGTTAAATTGAAATTGAGAAGGAATCACCAAGTATTGTACAAATGAAACTGAATAATAATAAAATTGAAGTAGAATTATATAACCCACCTCAAGATCACCAGTAGAGATTCAAGCTTCAAAGCTTCATGTTCCCAAGGTTGAATATGACTATCCAAGGGTCCAAGATTCGGCTATATCTTCACCTCCATCAAGAAGAAGGCATCATAGTTAGAAACTTGGTGAAGAAGAAAAGAAAGAATTATGATCCAAGATACACAATTCTCCAAGGTTGAAGATGGTCATGGCATCACCGTAGGCAAGATGTTCAACCTTCATCTTGCTCCTTGAGCTCCTAGGGTCGTCCAACAAGAAGATGGTGGTAAGAATAGTTGAAAGGTTTACTTGCTTGTGAAAAGAGGGGCTTATATAGTTGAGTTTCAAGAGAGAGAGAGTATATGTGAGGTGTCATCACCATATGTAACTAGGTGACACGTGCCCACGCATGGTGGCACCATGAAACCATAATTATCTCATCATGCAAAACTCTTGTGGATAATTCAAGGAGGATATATTGTCCATTAGGTATCTTGCTTGGCAATATATCACAACTCAACATCACTTTATATGCAAACTGATACAACTTTTCCAAGGAAGTCCTAAACCGATATGATTCACCTACTTGAAGTGATTAGCCAGATATGAATACTTCCAAAAAGTTTCTAAACCGATATGGGACATCCTCTATTATTTCTAAACTGATAGACACTCCCATATACTCTTCATAACTCGACACAACCTCATCTAAGTTCAAGATACTCAACATTCTTTAATTCTTTCACCACCAAGAGTGCTATCACTCAACCAAGACACAAACAAGGGGACACATCCTTTATCTTTCCTCTAAATGATGCTAAGAGAGATAAGGTGCACTCTAGAGGTGGTAATTTTACATCAACCTCATATTTTGGGTAAATTTCAATTTGCACCAAAACTATCATATATAACACAAACAACCTTCAAACAAGCTCAAACTTGAAACTTGAGCTCTCCTTAAGTCTTAATTACTTTTCAAAAGATTAAGACAAGGTTCTAATTATCTTACTTAGGCAAAAAATCTAGGGTTACCTCATAACCTAGGTCAGGGGTGTTACACAAATAGTTGAGGCCAACATAGAGAAGATGAGATCCAATTCACAATGAATTTTATCCATACCTCCATCTCAATACAAGCTCGGTGGACAATAGTTTTTTTCAAATTCAACCCTCATACAAAAATTATTTGAAATTTACATTGTTTCTCATTATCCAAGCTATTTTCAAAAAAGGTATTCATCTCTAACAAATGCCAACAACATTCACAAAATTATATGAGAATCTTTTGGATATTCGTAGACCCAAAGTTCTCACAAAACTCAAGATCAATGATCATCACAAATTTTATGAAAGGTGTTTTGGATTTTTTTTGGTTAAAAATATGTACATTAATGAATAAAGAACAAGAGGGTGGTTTATATATTTGAATTTATATTAATAAAAATATAAACCCAAGTGATATATTAATCCTAGCATGATAATTTGAGGCATTGAATCAATTGAGATTAATTTTTCTAGTAAATGCAACAACAGATAATTTAGAATATTGAGAACAATTAAGTATGCTTAATTTGATAATATCTTGAAATCTAGGATTCTTTTTCATCTTGAATTTGGAATGGTCATAGATGATAAGAAATTATCCTTAATTGCAAAAAAATAGATGAATGATTATATTATGATTTACTAGGAATTACTAAAATATAAAGAGTATTAAATTATTTCATTGTTTTCCTTGCCAAAATGTGAGAATTGAGTGAATAATTTGATTCCTCATATCCAAATTAGAAAGTACGTGAAGGTAACCCTAACTATGTCAAAAGTAACATATAAACATATTAATTTACATAATTATCAAATTTAGATAGCTAATTATCTTTTCTACTTAAGTTATATAGGCACATTTAGTTGTCACAAGCTTTCTCACAAGTTAACCTTTGCATGGATTTTTGTCCAACTGCCAGATGGTGATTCGAGGGTGTATTTCCCATCACCTGCCTCTTGCAACTGGATGGACTCTGAAGTAGTTTTCAGACTCCAATATCCTTTGGGTTTTCTCGTTGTTTTGACTATGGTTTTAGAAACTGATACTTCCACCATATTTGGGATATGATTCCAATCCATAGAAACCCCACTCGAACCCTTGTTCTTCTTATACAAGAAACATCCAATTCTTGTGAGTTTCCTAGCATTACCATTGTTCCATGTCCCTTACCATCTTCCATTAATTCTTGGTGTATGTACCATACCTTGACATTTGTGGACCCAACCTCTCTCATGGATGCAGTTACAATTTACTCTTTGGGCCTCCTGAAAAGACCACTCTATGACAAGATAGTGGAGCCTCATCAACGATGAGCCCTGTGTATGTGGAGATCATAGAAACTCAATGTAGGATATTTTGGAGATTGATCAAATCTTCCCTAACTCCTTTTCTTCCTTCCTAAGAGGTAATTCTCCTATTTCCATTTCAACATGGTTGTGCTTGAAGTAACATATAGGGTCTTGAGGACTCAGATACAATGATCTTAAAAGGAATGACTGGACTACTCATATCACCAAGGTGCACCTACTTTTCAAGAAGCCCATCACTAAGAACTCTAAAGTTAAGTGTGCTAACTTGGAGTAGTACTAGGATGGGTGACCATACAAGAAGTTGATCTCATATTGCACGTGAGTGAGGACAAATCACACAGTTAATGCTAGTGATGGTATGTGGGGCCATTCATCAATCTTTAAAATATATTAGAGTCATGGGTAGTGGGGTTGGGATTTACAATGATATATGAGTCGATCCCCTCTTAGGTTCCACTCCTTACAAAGGGAATCAAAGCCATGGACCCTCCAGTAAGTGGTTCCCACATGGGCATGTGGCATTTTAGTTTTGGATCATATAGTCCAGGCATGTTGGAAAAGGTTTTCCAATGTGATGTATCCACCCTTGTGATGGTATATATGATTAGGAGTTGGGTGTCAATGGGCCATTTTGGGTCTGCATTAAAATGGGGGAATATTATGAGGCCTTATACTTGAGCCTTAAAGAGGATGTAAAGAGTCTAAGTGTGGGGGATTGTAACATCCCGAGTCTTGAGGCCTCAAATAATATGATATTAAATGGAATGATTGAACTACTCATATCACCAAGGTCCCACCTCCTTTTCAGGGAGGTCAAGAGTCTAAGTGGGGGAGATTGTAACATCCCGGGTCTTGAGGCCTCAAATAAAATGATCTTAAAAGGAATGATTGAACTACTCATATCACCAAGGTGCACCTCCTTTTCAGGGAGCCCATCACTAAGAAATCCCAAGTTAAGTGTTCTCAGCTTGGAGTAGTACTAGGATGGGTGACAAATTGAGAATATGGTCCCAGCTTGCACATGAGTGAGGATAAAGTGCATAATTAAGACTAGTGGTGGTCTATGGGGCCAGCCTCCATTCCTAAAACTATACTAGAGCCTTGTACAGTGGGACTGGGCTTTACACTTGGTGTGTTCATCGATGACCATGGTTTTCTCTACTTTTGCCTTGTGGCATGTGTAGTTAACTCTGCCTTGACCTTTTGGATGATTCTGACTTGTTATGAAGGGTCCAAGTCTCCCACCTCACTTACTACCTTCAGCCAACTAGATTCCCCCTATTGCTACTCTACTTCATTTGCTCTCTATCAACCATGGAGTTTTCTTGCCCAAATTTGATCACACGACATGTTTGTTGACTTCAGTTTGGTCTAATGTTTTTGTCTGATTGATTCATATGAGCACAAGACCCTTTCTTTCTCCTTGTCTTGCTTCTACTACTTATCCCCTGATTCTATCTCCTACTCGCTTAGGATTTTTCTTCATTGGCCACCTTCATACATCGTGAAAGAGGTCATCGTGTCCAGTTTTGTCGTAAGTATTCAATCCTTCCCTCAATTTTTGTTGAGCGAGCTTTTTCGTCGAGATCATGATTGAGATCGCTCATGTTTGAAGCCAAAATCCAAGTCTAGTCTCACTTCCCCCTTTCCTTTGGGATACTATGTTCTCATTGAACGAGAACAAGAGGGAAGGGAAGAATATTGTGATGCCCATGTGTCATGTATTATTTTTATAACATTATTAAGGGTAGTTTGTGGTTTTTAATTCATTTAAATCGCATGACTACTTGATTTAATTTGGACATCACATGACCCTGTCATGCCCTAGATCAAGGTTTTAATGTCAGTGATACGTTTGTATTTCCACCATCCATGTAATAAAATTTCAATATTCAAAGAAATATGTTTTTATCATAGTCCTTATTGGTAGGATAGTGATTTATCTTTGAGAATTCATAGTAACTAAAGTAGAACTCTATTTAAGTCAACCCATATATGGATTTTGATTAGTTTTTTGATATCTAGATGATAGTATAAGTTTTAAAGAATGTTTTGACTCAAACTTTCCCTCTTTTATACGAGATCCATGTAACCCTAGAAATTAAAATGAAGATTAATTATTAATGAATTCATCATCATCATCATCTAAGCCTCAGTCCCAACTATGTTGGGGTCAGCTACATGGACCCTTCATTTCCATTCAACTCTATCATGGGCCATATTCTGATTGAGATGTAGAGATTCAAAATCTCTCTTTATAAGCTCATCCCATGTCAATTTAGGCCTTCCTCCTTTTCTATTTATTATGCTTGACTCAATTGCACCGCTTCATATATGTGCATTAGTCAGTCTGTGTTGCACATGTTTGTACCATCTGAGCCGGTCCTCACACAACTTGTCCTCAATGCTTTCCACTCCCCCTTTATTCCTGATATAGTCATTTCTCAAGCGATCTTTTCTTGTCTTCCCACGCATCCATCTCAGTAAACTCATTTCATCCACATTCATCTTGTTGAGACCTTATTTCTTAACCGCCCAATATTCACTCCCATAGAGCATGGCTGGTTGTATAGCTATTCTATAAAACTTACTTTTAACATGAGAGGGTCTTCCGATCACATAATACTCTAGTTGCACTCCGCCATTTCAACCATCTTGCAGTGATCCTGTGACAAACATCATTTTGAACATCCCCATCTATTTGAATAATAGAACCCAAGTTACGAAATTTATCAAATTTTGGTATATTTCTCCATCCAACTTGGCTCCATCATTCACACTGTGAGATTGGCTAAAATTGCAATGCATATACTCCATTTTTCTCCTACTAATCATCAATCCATTTGATTCCAATGCCTCTCTCCAATGTTAAACTTTATCATTCAATCCATCTTTCGATTTGTCAATCAAAACAATATCATCAGCAAATAACATACACCAAGGAATATCCTCTTAAACATTCTTAGTCAACTCATCTAAAACAAGAACAAATAGATATGAGTTGAGTGTGGATCCTTGGTGTACCCCAACTATGATAGGAAAATTTGGTGTCTTTCTTCTAGGAGTCTTTTGATGCAGCCCTATTTTAGGGCTTCATCCTGTGTCTTTTTGCATTATAATCACAAATAAATAGTATATATTACAAGCTATTTCCTCCAATATGATCTTTTATGATAAATGCATGTATGCCTCCTTTAGTGTGTTTTTCAAGGCAATTATGCATGCAATGATTCATGAGAGAGAGATGAAGAGCATCTTTGGGTCCTTGCACCCTAAGATTGGACCCACCTCTTCCCCGAGCTCTCTTTGGATGCACAAGAATCAATTCAAAGCAAAAGGAGGTTAAATGAAGAAGTTGAAGTGGAGATTAGTAACAAGAAGCCCCAAAATATTGGTGGCAAATCACCACAATCGTGGGGAATTAAGCTCCAAAAGTTACACGGAAGTCTCCAAATTTGTACATGAATGACCCCGGATGTGGTCAGCAAAACGGCCATGGACACTGAAGACACCATGGTTGTGATCAGCAAAATGGTCGTAGATAGGAAAGCCTAACTCACTCGTGGCACATGTCATGGTCGTGGTGATTAATTCATCAAGACAACAAAAATCAACAGGGACTCGACTCATTTTACATGTGAATGGCCACAGTTGTGGCCATCAACACAACTGTGGCCCTTCAAGGCCACCTCTCCCGTGGTGAACACCATGACCGTGGTGAGATGAAGACAATATGACCTTAGAGCAACCTTGCCCATGGCTACCTCCTCCAACATGGTCATGGTTCCCAACACGACTGTGGTACCCTCTACCCAATACCACCATGGCACCCGCCATGGCTGTGGCCACCTGTAACATAATGAATCTTGGGTTTATTTGCAATTTAACCCATTTTCAAGATTTTCATTTCCTTCATATCCTTTTTGGCCTTTTCCCTAAGTTTTCCTATCTTTTCTATCCTCTTTGGCCTCAATGTTGAAATTGAGCAATACTTAATGGTGTGAATCATATTTGACCCACATTTATTACAATGAATGGGTTTTTGCACAAATATCTCAACTAATGTGTTAATTAGAGTCTAATAATGCAAAATGACCATTAATGAGAGATAATTAGTAGATTATATTAATTTAGAGTTTTTTTGGCTTTTTGGGACAAGAAATGAGTAATGATGTGGAATTGAGTTATTTAATGAGGGATGATCCTCTTTTGTTTTCTCTCTCCTCCTAAATGTTAATAAAGTATAAAAAGGAGAATAGGAGGTATTGCATGACTATGGAATGAGTGTATATTGTATATCTCGAATATTCACCCAAAGAATAAATCAGAAACATTTTTCATATTAGTTCACCCTCTTTAATACATTAATAGTATATATATAAGACCAATATGGTGTTTAAGGATGATATCTCATGAAAAATGAAAATCTAATTCCATAACATTATTCTAGACATTAATATGGGTATGTGGTTCAAATTTGGGATTAATTGGTCAATGTTTGACCCCTCCAATTGATATCAAATGAATTGTTTAAGGTTTTATTAAGATTTTAATACAATTTCATTAATATCTCACATTTAACCAAAAGTCTCAGTTATTACTCCTATCACACGTTACATCTCAGATTTCCTCTCACACGCGCTGATCTAATGGCTCTATTTTAATCATCCCGCGATCAAACGGCCTAGGGATCGTCAACTACCTTCGCCTTCTCTGAGTAACCAGTAGTTGTTCACAGCAGTTACTCCCTGATTTCCATTCATCCTCTTTAGTCATTCATTTTGTGAAATTCCTTCACCAGTGACTTCACCTTGCTATGCCATTTGCAACAATCCACAATTTACCTTCTCATGTGACCAATCCAGGAAATACCCTTACCTTCCTCTTCTCTATGTGTTGCATAGGTAACATTATCTTATGGCATTCCTATATAACTGGTTAGGCAACATCTTTGGAATCCCAACTTCATTCTTGCTCATCCAATTTCACCTATCCTAGCCCCAAACTCCCAGACCTACTTCTCCTTCTTCTCCAGTGATGGCGGCTTGATACACGCCACTCCGACCACCTCGGCCCAATTGCGATCCAAGTAAGCATCACCGACACCTATTGGTCATCTTCGTGTGGTTATTTTGACATGGCTAGCCCTAGTTTGCCATGCCCTACAGAGCCCAATACAGGTGCTCATCAGCATTTGTCATCTCAATACCACAATGCTCCTCTGACCCTAGTTTCTCTTCACACGTGTTCTCTAGAACCCAACGATGTGTTGCCTAGCTTTTATCATGACTTTTTCTCTCTGTTTCCCTACAGTTGGCCTTGAGTAGCCTCCTCCCCTATTCTTACCTTGCAGTGGGGTGATCCTGAGCTCTCGTGCTTACCTGACACTGAGCTTTGGCTCTACGAGCTCGGGTTGGTGTGAGGAAGTCTCCAGTAGTGTCAGTTCCCCGTGAACGGCCTTCCTCCACAAGCCTCATCGCCCCATGATTCTTTTGTTGATCTGTATGGTTCCATGGCCAGAAGGGGAACAAACCAAGTCATCAAATGACCTCAGTGCCCCCATCACAATGATCAAACGATTTTGATTATATGGGTAATTTAGGGTTTTCACATGCATCTTTGATTTACAACCGCAAGATTTATTTCATTATGAAATGACTAAAATTTCCCCGCATCTGTGATCGATGTGTCATGCATGCCTAAAGTCGTATTTTCATTTGGCATCTTATTTACATCGATTTTATTTTCTGATCAATTAATGTCACGCATATGATTACTTGGATTTTGATTGGTCACTTTCAATAATTCATAGTAAATCGATACGATATCAGAAAAATACGAATAAATACTCGTTGGAAAGGATTTTTCACAACAAATACAATTTTATGATTTTTAAGTATTGTTTTGCATCCATGTTTTTATTTTAATATAAACACCATTTTAATTATATAAAAAGCCTTAAAATATGTAACTAATTCATTTTAACTCCATATTTGAGAAATAAATATATTTTCTTAATCAGGAGAATCCAAGTAATTGATTGCTCCAGGTTTTGGGTCCTAAATTGATGGTTTCCATAGAAGGTCCAAAATTAGGGTTTCTTACACATTATGCTTTATAAACCCTAATCCATATGTATAAATTTGTAACTAGGATAAAGTTGTCTTGGATACAAGCTAATTGGTGAAAGTGATGACTAGTACTTTAAATTGAGGTATGTGAATTCTAAACCGTAAGTTGGGTATTTCATAATCCAACCCTAAATTCCTAATGAGGCATAAACTTATACCATGTTCCCGATTTATACTCTTTTGGCACATTTATTTCACTTCTTGTTTGGGTTTTATACCCCCTGCCATGTTACAATTAATTTGTTGTTTGATATTGCCATTTTATTTATTGAGCATGATAACTTGATGACTTATTAGCTATTGTAGTGTACCTATGTACTAGCCACCCATAGTTTGGGCATGAGCCCTGGGGAATGTGACCACTCTCCCCACTTTTATATATATTTTTTGTAGGTGTTTGGGAATGTGACCACTCTCCCTCACCTATTTGTTTTGGTTGAGGTTGGTAGGTGCCTCGGCCCTACTTTAGACAATGTAGCCATACTTTTATCATGCATACTTCAATATTAATATGTGATGTTATGGCAAGTGTTCTCTTTTATGTGCCTCATACTTTTGACATTTCCTTAGCATAGTGGAATCATTACTCCGTTTTTGCATTTTGCTATACTTTATTTATCCTTATTCCTTTAATTGACACATACTTTATTTCTCCTCTTGTTGGGTGATCCCAAACACGCAAGTTTAGGACCAGAGTGCACAATAGTAGCATGGTGAACCAGACTAAGACTAGGAAAAGGAGTTCATCCTTCCCTCATGGACTTATTTGCTAAGTTATTTTGTTGGAGACATATTGATGTAGTTTAGTTTCCCTCTACCTTAGATCCTTTATTTGTATAAAGCATGTACACACTTATCGGGAAAATTTTGATGTACTCTATATTAAATTGAATATAGTCAAAGTTTTAAATTCTACTGCTATTCATTGGATTTTTGTTTACCACATTTAGTAGAGAGGTGATTTCACTTCTTTACATCATGGTATCCTACAATACATTGAAATTTAGTGACTCTAAAATTTAGAAATTCTAACTCCATAGATAAGAGATTAGTGAGCTTATATGATTAGTATTGAGTAAAACAAATTATAACTATAACTTAACTTGTTTTTTTTATATACCAATGAATATATAATATGTCATCTAATAAATAGTTCATATACTTGAACCCTAACAAATACTTGATGCACATAATATGAGTAACTCACTAATTGTTAATACACATAATGTTGACCACGTCACCCTAATGATAAGATAAATTCATAACAAGGAATGGTCATGTTGACCTAAACCCTAAGATGTAATTATCTAACCTTAACATATATATATATATATATATATATATATATATATACTTAATGCTTCCTGATATATTAGTGACATTAGGTGTCATTATCAGATAATATACTTTGATACATAAAAATAGAATATAATTACCTAATCATAATTTATTCAAGTTTTCAATATATGTAAGGCATATCACCTTTTTCTCTAATACACACCTCATTAATCACTTAATCATAACTTGGTATATGAATCAACTCATTAATATTTAATGTGTTCCATCTTATTCCCTAAAATACATATAATGACTCAAATATGATAATGAGTAACTATAATTATATAAGCATACATGAATGCCTAATGTGGTGTTAAAAGTTCCTAATCACTAATAAGAAGTGAATAAATATGATTAAAGATGACATTAATATGAGTATGAAAGGTGATGTGACAATGTGTAATATATGTGGAATATTTGGAGAAATTATAGACTTAATAACTTGTAGGATAATATTATCTATTTCACACAAAACAATTTGATATAATCCAATATGATGATAATATGAGGATAATGGAGAATAAATTCAAGTTATTACGGATTGTGACCTAATACATTAATAAATATTGAAATTACTTAGTAAACCTTAATTGTGCTTAATATTCTTAATTAGTAAATGAGAACTACATATGTTTTGTGCATAATGTTGAGATGTAATTCTTTTTACAACAATGTGAATACAACATGACACAATTAATAGCATAATAAGGATGATGTAATTTTACAATAAAGATAATGCTAATAAGCAAAAATGTTAATTGTGTTATATTTGATAAAAGGTAATATGAATAGTGGAAACCTTAAAAAACCTGACTTATGAGTAGAGCATGTGAAGTACCATATATTAGAAGTAATCACCTAGTTGCTTAATGTTGGGAAGTTACGTACTCACCCTTCTCTCTTATTGAGATTTCGGGGACAAAATCCTCTTTAAGGGGTGGAGTGATGTAACATACCTAATCTTGGGTTTATTTTCAATTTAACCCATTTTCAATCTTTTCATTTCCTTCATATCCTTTTTGGCCTTTTCCCTAAATTTTCCTATCTTTTCTATCCTCTTTGGCCTCAATGTTGAAATTGAGAAATACTTAATGGTGTGAATTATATTTGACCCACATTTATTGCAATGAATGGGTTTTGCACAAATATCTCAACAAATGTGTTAATTAGAGTCTAATAATGCAAAATGATCATTAATAAGATATAATTAGGAGATTATATTAATTTGGAGTTTTTTTGGCTTTTTGGAACAAGAAATGAGTAATGATGTGGAATTGAGTTAGTCAATGAGAGAATGATCCTCTTTTCATTTCTCTCTCATCCTAAATGTTAATAAATCATAAAAAGGATAATAGGAGGTATGACATGACTCTTTAATGAGTATATAATGTCTATCTCGAATATTCACCCAAAGAATTAACTAGAAATCTTTGTCATATTAGTTCACCCTCTTTAATAAATTAATATATATATATATTAATGGCCAATATGGTGGTTAAGGGTCATATCTCGTGGCAAATGAAAATCTACTTACATAGCATTCTTATAGACATTAATATGGGTCTATGGTTCAAATTTGGTATTAATTGGTCAACGTTTGACCCCTCAAATCGATTTTAAATGAACCGATTATGGTTTTATTAATATTTTAATACCATTTCATTAATATCTCGTCTTTAATGCAAAGTCCCATCTATTACTTATGCCATGCTTTACATCTCAGATTTCCTCTCACACGCGATAATCCGTCAGCTCTATCTTAATCATCCTGTGATTGGACGGCCTGGGGGTCGTCAACTACCTTCGCCTTCTCTGCGTAACCAGTAGTTGTTTCACAGCAGTTACTCCCCAATTCCGTTCTTCCTCTTTACTCATTCATTTTGTGAATTCACCAATGACTTTGCCTTGTGATGACATTTGCAACGAGCCATCATTTACCTTCTCCCGTGACCAATCCAGGAAACACCCAATAGGGAAGTTACCTTCATCTTCTCCATGAGTTGCATAGGTCCCATTAGCTTCCCTCATTCCTATATAAATGGTTTGGCAGCATCTTTATACTCCCACCTTCATTCCTCCTCATCCAATTTCACATGTCCTAGCCCCAAACTGCCAGACCTACTTCTCCTTCTTCTCCAGCGACCATGGTTTGATACATGCCACTCTGACCACCTCGGCCCAATCGTGAGCCATGTAAGCATCATCGACACATGTTGGTCATATTCATGTGGTTATTTTTGACCTAGCTAGCCCTAGTTTTCCGTGTTCTATAGAGACCAGTAGAGGTTCTCATTGACATTTGTCATCTCGGCACCGCAGTGCTTCTACAGCCCTAGTTTCTCTTTCCACATGTTCTATAGAACCCAACGATGTGTTTCCTAGATTTTCTTGTGACTTTCGCTCACCGTTTCTCCATAGTTGGATTTGAGTAGCCTCCTCCCATGTTCTTCCCTTGTGGTGGGGTGATCCTAAGCTCTGGTTCTTCCCTGACACTGAGCTTTGTCTCTATGAGCTATAGTTGGTCTGAGGAAGTCTCTAGTGGTGCCAGTTCCCCACAAACGACCTTCCTCCGCAAGCCTCAACACCCCATGATTCTTCTGTTGATGCATATGGCACCATGGCCAGAGGGGGAACAAACCAGGTCCTCAAATAACCTCAGTGCCCCCATCACAATGATTAAATGATTTCAATTGTATGGGTAATTTAGGGTTTTCACATGCATCTTTGATTTACAACTATGAGATTTATTTCATTGTGAAATGATTAAAATGCCCTTGCGTATGTGATCGATGTGTCACACACGCCTAAATTCACATTGTCATTTTGGATCTTATTTACATTGATTTTATTTTCTACTCAATTAATGCCACGCATAGGATTCCTTGGATTCTGATTGGTCAGTTTTCAGTAATTCATAGTAAATCGATTGTATATCAGAAAAATACGAATAAATACTCATTGGAAAGGATTTTTCACAAGTAACATGATTTTATGGTTTTAAGTACTGTTTTGCATCCCTATTTTGATGTTTAATATAAACACCATTTTAATTATATAAAAATCCTTAAAATATGTAACTAATTCATTTTTACTCCAAAATTAAGAAATATGTTTTCTTAATCAGGAGAATCCAAGTAATTAATTGGTCCAAGTTTTGAGTCCTAAATTGATGGTTTTCATGGAAGGTCCAAAATCAGGGTTTCTCACACATTATGCTTTATAAACCCTTATCCATATTTATAAATATGTAACTAGGAAAAAGTTGTCTTGGATACAAGCTAGTTGGTGAAAGTGATGACTAGGAGTTTAAATTGAGGTATGTGCATTATAAACCCTAATTTGGGTATTTCATAATCCAACCCTAAATTCCAAATGAGGCATAGACTTATACCTTGTTCCCCATTTATACTTTTTTGGCACATTTGCTTCACTACTTGTTTGGGTTTTATACCCCCTGTCATGTCACTATTAATTTGTTGTTTAATATTTCCATTTTATTTATTAATCATGGTAACTTGATGACTTATTAGCTATTGTAGTGTACCTATGTACTAGCCACCCATAATTTGGGCATGAGCCTCGGGGAATGTGACCACTCTCCCCACTTTTATATATATTTTGTAGGTGTTGGGGAATGTAACCACTCTCCCTCACCTATTTGTTTTGGTTGAGGTTGGTAGGTGCTTCAGCCCTACTTTAGATAATGTAGTCATACTTTTATCATGTATACTTCAATATTAAAATGTGATATTATGGAAAGTATTCTCTTGTATGTGCCTCATACTTTTGACACTTCCTTAGCATAGTGGAGTCATTACTCCATGTTTACATTTTGCTATACTTTATTTGTTCTTATTCCTTGAATTGACACATACTTTATTTCTCCTCTTACTGGGTGATCCCAACCACCTAGGTTTAGAATCAGAGTCTACAACAGGAGCATGGTGAACCAGCCTAAGACTAGGAAAAGGAGTTCATCCTTCCCTCATGGACTTATTGCTAAGTTATTTTGTTGGAGGCATATTGATGTAGTTTAGTTTCCCTCTACCTTAGATCCTTTATTTGTATAAAGCATGTACACCCTTATTGGTAAAATGTTGATGTACTCTATATTAAATTGAATATAGTCAAAGTTTTAAATTTCACTACTATTCATTGGACTTTTGTTTACCATATTTAGTAGAGAGGTGAATTCGCTTCTTTACACCACCATACACACTTGCACCTCAACTCCACCTTCCACCTCGGCCATTCTAGTTCCCTCAATGTGCCATGCAACCCCCACCACGACCGTGGCACCTCACCACAGTCGTAGTGACCACCTAAACCTACCCATTTTCTCCATTGTTTTCCCCTTTTTCCCCCACTTACCCTAGTGCCTCCCCACCACCTATACATACATAAGTGTCAGGAACAACACGAAGGTTAGCTTCCCTTAACCTCTCCCTAGATACTCTAGACTTCCCTCATCGACTTCCTTGCATTTACCCCACTCACCTACCCCCCACTCCATATTCAACTCTATTTCCACCAAACAAACCTAGGTTTCTAGGTTCCCTACCATAATACCCCATATCTCCATGCTTTTCACCCACCTTGGAGGAGGATCCACGCCCTACAATAGCTTGGAGGTGAAGGAGAAGAAGCTTCTTTGAGCTCCATGGATTCCTACCCCTTTCTTCTCTTTTCTTTTCTCTTTTGTATGAGCATGTCTAGCTAAGTCCCTAGTGGTGGGTTGTTTGGGGTTAAGATGTTACTTTGATACCATGTTGGGGAAAATTTTGTATTGAACATATTTCCATTCTATGACGATTGCCTCTTGCTTCTATCTCATTTCCCATTATCTTGCATGTGGTTTATGATTTTAAAATAGATTGTGTGTTTTATGATGCTTGATGACACTTAGCTTCTAGGGGGAAATGGAATGTAAGTGGTTGTCTTAGGAATGACTCCTAGGTCCAATTAGTGGATCCTTAGCTAGCCCCCTTTGTTCCTACATACAACTCCCTTCTCCTACAAGTAGGTGTGATATCTAAGTAGATAGTTTAAGTGTGATTAGTGCAATTTCCTAGAGTTTCCTAAAGGCTAGATAGAAAATAACATGCGGTGAAACACCCTCATCTCTACTCCCATTTCTACCCTTGGCTTTCAATTACCCTAATACCACTTACCCTAGAAACCTAGGCTTGCCAAGTCCTATTATAATTACACCTAGCCTTAGTTCTCCAACTAGTAGTATAGGATATATTCTAATAGTACTTGCCTTGTTGTTTGGTTTGGTGATCTAGATTGAGGATATAAAGCTTGCTTGTTATGAAACCTCCCCCAACTAAGATCAAAGTTTCATTCCCAAATGGCCCACCTATCCATCTTATTGCTTAAAATCCACCCTTGCCTTATTAGCTTATTAATGCTAGCTTAGTCAATTGCCTTTTTTAGTTAGATCTTGATAGTTAGTTCTTGCTTAGGTAGCTAGGGCTCTTTTGAGCTTATTTGTGCTAGTCTTGTTATCTAGTGATAACTTAGGATCTTGCTTGCTTTACTACTTAGCTTGCCTTTTAGTTGATAATTTGCCTTGCTAGTGTAGTGTAGTTCCTCTTGCTCTAGTTTTGTTAATTGTCTTGCCTTGTTCTTAGTCTTAACCTACTTAGGGTAATCTAGGTTTTTATGGTAATCTAGTTTCTTTCTTGCTATTAATTGCTTGCCATCGTAGTGTAATCAACCATAACCAACCTTGAAATCCTCAAACCCTACACTCCACTTTAGGAACATAGCTCACATTAACCTAGCTATAGTGCCCCCTCTCTCCCTGAGGATCGACCCTAATCTTGCCACTTTCCTATACTACAGCTCGACCCCGTCTTCTTGTGGGTATGTGTGATTAGTTAAGCTAGTGTGTTGGACTAGGTCCATATATAAATGTTGAGAGATCCGTACATTTTCCCTTAGGGTTGCATCTAATCACCATCTAGTTGGCTAGTGTGTGGCCTTGAGAAGATCACACCAAGCTTTCTGGTGTCATTTCCAGGGATAGAGGTGCTCAACCTAGCTAGTTAGTGTAACTTAGCTTTTCCTACTACCCTCACATTGCTATTCTTTATTCTTTGTTTACTTTTGCATACTATCTTTCTAAATTGGCTCTTGTTGCTTGTTTGTATATTTTGAAGGTGACAACTGTGCATGATCAGTACACATTTGACTTGTACCGACTTGGTGCCATACGACCCCGAGATAGGTAGAAGGAGATGCCAAAGGAGCTGCAAACAACACCAATCAGCCAAAATGAAAGGCAATGGTCCTCATGGTGAAACTCATGGAGATGCTAAACCACAACCCAACCACTCTCTCCATGAGTAATTCACACCGGGGAACTACAACTCCCCAATTTCCATCCTTGTTGACCAAATTTTGGGTCAGCAATTCTCCATTCCACCAGCCCTTTTTGGACTCCTTTCTACTTACTATGGGATGGAGAACGAGAATCTCTACCACCATATCGATGCCTTTCTTAAAACTTGCTTCACTTTATGCACACCCTCCGCCACTGATGACTCAATATGAAGAACCCTTTTCCCCTTCTCTTGAAAGAAAAAGCCAAGGAGTGGTACATCTCCAAGCCTAAGTTAGTGACATGGAACACGATAAAGAATTAGTTCCTGAAGAAGTTCTACCGGATCACCAAGTTGACCCAGATGTGGAGGTGTATTACCTCCTTCTCACAAAAAGAGAATGAACCCTTCCATGAGGCGTGGGAAAGGTTCCAAAAGCTGCTATGTGACTTCCCTCATCATGAGGTGCCTTTGTGGCAGCTTGTTCAAGCATTTTACATCGTGCTAGTTGAGTTGAGCTAAGCCAAAACAATGTAGATTCCTCATGTGGAGGCACATTCATGGCAAAGCCACCAGAGGAGTCTTGGCCCTTATTTGAGCATCTTGCTAAGAATTATCTCCACTGAGCTTCAACTAAGGGGGAGCATTGTGACCAGAACTACATTCCTCCACCCCCTCCTACATCTCCAGTAAGGATTGAAGCCAACCCTCAAATGATGAAAATTATGGCGGATATGATGAACATGATGAAGAATCAAGCTGGAGGTTCTTCTAGCCAATCTACTATGACAATTGATGTTGTGGATGAAGAAGTGAACCCTTAACATGCCTTTGGCAACCACAACAACCAAGGCCCGATGTCCAACTCCTATACTCCAGAGTGGAGGAATCATCCAAAATTCTCATGGAAACAACAAAATGAGGAGGGAAAAGGAGGCCAAGGCAACATCAAGGGCCCAAGTACAACTCCAAGTTTGAATAAGAAGTTCTAGGAAGGATAAGGAGCCTTGATGAAGTGAAGAAAGAGGTGTCCTATCAAGGGAAAAACATTAGCTACCTTGAACAAAGGCTTGATCAAATTTTCCTTTCACTTACCCATTGTGAAGAATGGAGACTCCCATCTCAACCTATGTCCAACCCAAACAATGATGGCGGTTATGTATACACTACTCAAGGTTCTTATGTCCCAACACAAGGCCAAATTCAATACTAAGGACCACCAAATCCTTATGCTCCCCCCTCAACAACCCCATTTCAACTACCAATACCCCCACCTCACTCATACCAACAACCCCTCTACAATATCACCCCCATCCAGCACAACCACCACAACCACAACCCCAGCCATAATTTATCCTCTAAAACCCAAATCCACCACACTCAAGGCCACCACCACCTCAACAACCACAACCACCTCTACGAGCTTCCTCTTCTACTACCTATGATCATGTAAAGACAGTGACATATTGAGGAGTGGTTGGACCTTGGAGAATCCATAGGGTATTTATGATGATAGTGCATCTAGTGATGACAAAGTTGATATTGTGATCAGGGATGTTGATACTGAGATTTAGGCTGAGGATATTGTGATAGGCACCCAGGTTGATATTGTGATACTGAGAGATGATACCATGATTCTTGTGATATCACTTGATGATACTGTTGACTTGAGCCAGTTGGGAGCACAACTCCCTCCATTCCCAGATGCACTTGAAGAGCCATCCACTAAAAGAATGAAGAAGAAGCACACTGAGGACATCATGGAGACCTTTAAGTAGGTTAAGATCAACATTCCTTTTCTTGATGTGATTAAGCAAATTCCATCGTATGCTAAATTCTTGAAAGACTTGTGCACATTCAAGAGGAAGATAATAGGAAGGACGCTGAGGAAAGTCAAGCTCACTGAGTAAGTGAGCTCAATTCTGCAACACATCATGCCAAGGAAGAGGAAAGATCCTGGTGCTCCCATCATCTCATGCTACATTGGAGCACATTGCATAGACCAAGCGCTTCTTGACTTGAATTCTATGTAAATTTGATGCCATATGATGTGTTTCCTAAACTGCAAATGGGACAACTGGGTCCTGCTCACTGTACTTTCCAATTGGTCGATCGATATGTGAAAATGCTTAGAGGGTGTGTTGATGATGTTCTGCTCAGGCTTGATGATGACACCTCCACATTCTTCCTTGTTGATTTCATTGTTATGGACATGGAAAAAGTCTTGAGGAAAGTGCCTATTATCTTGGGGAGACCCTTCTTGGCTACATCTGATGCAATGATCCATGTGAGGAATGGAACCATGTATGTTCCTTTCATGCACATGAAGATTCAGCTAAACATTTTCAAGTCTTCTGCAAAGGCAGAGATGATAGGTGCTATAGAAGAGGATTGTTATCTAATTGAGTGTCTCGATGAGATTGTAGAAGAATGTCTACTTGCATGGATTCAGACTGCCACACAAGGTAGAGGTCTAGAGCTTATTGTGGAATTTCCCGATGATGATGATGATGAGGATGAGGAAGAAGAACTAGCCTTAGTGGTTGCAAGTGAGGACCTCCCTTCCATTTCTGAACCATTGAATAATTCCCTTGAAGAGCCTCTCATTCTTGAGCTCAAGTCTCTTCCTGAAGGGATGAAATATGCTTTCTTAGGCTCCAATGACACCCTTTCGGTGATCATTTCCTCTATCCTTCCTCCGAAGCAAGAAGATTCTTTGATGGAAGTTTTGAAGAAGAACATTCAGGCCATCTGATGGTCCATTGCTGATTTGAGGGGTACTGACCCCTCTATTTATGTCCACAGAATCTACCTTTAGGATGATGCTAGACCAACCCGTCAAATGCAAAGAAGGTTGAATCCAAAATTGAAAGAAGTTGTAGCGAAAGAGGTCATGAAGCTACTTGATGCTGGAATCATATATCCCATTTCTGATAGCCCATGGGTGAGTCTCATCCAAGTTATACCCAAGAAGGGTGGGATCACAATCGTCGAGAATGAAGATGGGGAATTGATGCCCGCGAGAGAGCAATACAAGTGGAGAATGTGAGTGGACTATAGAAAATTGAATGAGAAGACCAAGAAAGATCATTACCGTCTCCCTTTCCTTGATCATATCTTGGAGAGATTAGCTGGATAGAGTTTCTACTATTTTCTTTATGGGTACTCCAGTTACTTCCAAATAGTTGTTCATCTCACTAATCAAGAGAATATGATGTTCACTTGTCCAAGTGGTACTTTTGCTTACAAGAGGATTGCATTTGAGTTGTGCAATGATCCTTCTACTTTTCAAAGATGTGTGACATTCATCTTTGTGAATATGCCTTGATTTGTCGCTTGAAGTCTTCATGGATGATTTTTCTATGTTTGGTAAGACGTTTGATGAGTGTTTGCTCCACCTAGAAGCCATGCTTGAAAGGTGTATCAAGGTCCATTTGGTGCTATCTTGGGAGAAAAGTCACTTCATGGTGCCTGAAGGCATTGTTCTTGGTCACCGAGTTTCAAAGGCCAGTATTGAAGTTGATACGGCCAAAGTGGGTCTAATTTCCATTCTCACGCTTCCTTCCACCTTAGGACATGTCTGATCTTTCTTGGGGCATGTAGGTTTCTATCTGAGTTCATCAAAGACTTTTGTAAAATCTTGAGGCCGCTTTGTCACTTCCTTGAAAAATATATGGAATTCCATTTTGATGACAAGTGTGTTGAGCTTTCAACTACTTGAAGCACAAGCTCGTCTCTGCTCCTATCATGCAGCCCCCAAATTTCTCCTTGCCATTTGAGATCATGATCAATGCATCTGATATGGCAGTGGGGGTTGTGACGGGCTAAAGGATTGGTCGGGTTCCACATGCCATCTACTATGCAAATAAAACCCTTGATGAAGCTCAAAGGAACTACACCACCACGGAAAAGGAGTTACTTGCCATGATTTTTTCTCTTGACAAATTTCATTCATATCTCTTGAAAAACAAGGTGGTGGTATACACTAATCACACAGCTCTGAAATATCTTAGGTCAAATAAATATTCTAAGCCAAGGCTGATCCGGTGGTGTCTCTTGCTCTGAGAGTTTGATTTAGAGAATGTTGATAGGAAGGGAGTGGAAAATTCTACTGTCGATCATCTCTCCCACATTGAAGCACCATATGATGATAGGAATTGAATTAAGGAAACAACTCCACATGAGAAGCTTTTCTTACTTTCATCCACCCAAAGACCATGGTACAAGCACATAGCTTACTTCTTAGTAGTGGGAGGATATCAAGTACTTGGACAAGGGAAGAGAGAAAGAGACTATTTTCTATGGTGAAGAACTATGCTTATGATGACCTACATCTTTTCAAATATTGTCCCGACCAACTCATTAGAAGGTGTGTTCCGGAAACTGAGCAGCAAGAGATCCTTTCTATGTGCCACTCCAGTGTGTGTGGAGGTCATTACGGCGGGAAACACACAGCCGCCAAGATTCTTCAAAGTGGATTTTATTATCCAACCTTGTCCAAGGATGCTCATAAGTAATGCAAATGTTGTTTGAAGTGCCAAAATGTGGGCACTATCTCCAAGAGGAACATGGTGCCTCTATAACCCATTATTGTGGTTGAGGTGTTTGATGTTTGTGGAATTGACTTCATGGGACCATTTCCTCCCTCTTTTGGATATCTCTACATCTTGGTGGTTGTTGATTATGTATCAAAGTGGATTGAAGCAATTGCCACAAGAACCAATGATCATAAAGTGGTTTGTGATTTATAAAGTCAAACATCTTTAGCCAATTCAGTGTACCACATGCCATGATTAGTGTGGCGGAAACCATTTCATTAATAGGACATTTTAAGGATTTCTAAAAAGACATGGAGTAAATCATCGCGTGTCTACTCCTTACCACCCTAAAATGAGTGGTCAAGTCGAGTTAGCGAATCAAGAGATAAAGTTCATTCTTGAAAAGACAGTGAGGCCGGACCACAAGGATTGGTCTTTACATCTCAATGAAGCTTTGTGGGCATATAGGACTGCATTTAAAGCCCTGGTTGGTACCACACCATTTAAACTTGTGCATGGAAAAAGCTGCCATCTACCCATGGAAATGCAATACAAGGCTTTGTGGGCATTGAAAGCCATGGATATGGATGGGGACACTACCAGACTGAAAAGAACATTGCAGTTGCATGAGCTTGAGGAGATGAGAGATGATACCTATGAATTGTCCAAAAGCTACAAGGAAATGACAAAGTTTCTTCATGATAAGATGATCAAGAAGAAGGATTTTGAGCCCGAGAAATGGGTATGGTTGTACAACTCTAGGTTGAAGTTCTTTCCTAGAAAAATTTAGTCTAGATGGAAATGACCTTATCAAATCAAGAATGTATATCCATCTGGGGCTGTTGTGATATGTGCAAAAGATGGAGCAAGAGAATTTACCATCATCGGGCAAAGATTGAAAGCAGTTGTTGAATTAGTTCCGGATAAAGCCAATCAAATTTTTGATATTGTGATGTTAGTTGAGGAACATCAGCTTGACAAAGATATGTGCTTGAATGCACATGAGAGAGACATTTACTACAAAGATACTTTGAGAGTTCTAAGAGGTTGATCAAGTTCAAGAATCAATAAGCCTGGTTGAAGGCGTAAAATCTAGCGCTAGTAGGAGGCAACCCACCTCTATTTGTGAACTTTTTTACCCAACCTTCACTTTTTGATACTTTTGCTTTCTTTTTCCATGAAATACACACATGCACACTTGTGCTTGATATTTTTTGTTTAAGTTTTGATGAGATGTAGGTGACAGGTTGATGAGAGAGAAAGAGAGGGCAAGGCATGGTTTTTGAAGTTAAAATGGGGCAAAGTATCAAAGTAATGCAAAAATATCAAGGTTCTTGAAATTGCATTGACAAAGTACAGAGGACAGACCCACCACGACCATGGTAGAATTGTTTGAAAAAGTTGCAGTGACAAGTGAAGATTTGTGAAGGAATGACCATGACCGTGGAGCTCAAAATGGTTGTGGCACATGTAGGACAACACAACCGTGACCACCAACACAGTCATGGAGACATGACGACAGCATGGTCGTGGTGTTCACCACGGCGATGGTGATTTAATTGCAAACATTCGAGGAAGTTACACTGATGGAGGTGATTTTGTACATGAATGGCCACGACTGTGGTGACCACCACGGCCGAGGCGAGAGGAGGACACCATGATTGTGGCTACCACCACGATCGTGGCAAGGGTCAAACAGTAGCCTTCTTCACCAACCACTACGACTGTGTCACCCACCACAGACGTGTCGCTAGACCCCCACTACAACTGTGGTGGCCCACCATGACCGTGGCGGGGCCTGACCCCACCCATTTTTCACTTAAATGCCCAAAACACCACAACCCCCCCCATTATATTCACTTATGTGCATTGCAACTCAGCTGTGGCACCCTGTAGCGGCGTTAGCATCCCTAGTCTTGCTCCTCCATCCCAAATCCTCCACTCAATTGACCTCCAATCACTTCCTACACCTCCACCACCTCTCCCTCTTCTATTTCCAACCCAAATCCTCCATTAATCTAGCCACCATCTCCATTTTTGTCCTCTACCCATCTACAGCCATCCCACCCAAGAACCCACGAAAACCCACCAATTTCCCCCCAAAACCTTTAACCAATCCATCCTCCATCATCACAACAACCATCCTAACCTATTCCACCCATCCCTCAACCTCCACTTTGCCTTATCCTAAAAAATCTGAAAATCACAACTCTACCACCTCCACCTCCTCCATATAATGAAGGGATTAGGCAAGGCTATGAAGAAGGGGGGTCAAAAGAGCCTTGAGGTGATCACTAGAGGTAAAGTGTGCACCAAGAGAGCCTCCTCTCAAGTCTCCATTCCATCCCAAACTCCATCACCATCAAATTCCATTTCCCAATCGCTCCACCATTCGACATCTGTGAGTGCCTATCGCATCCGGCCATTGGACATCCACCACATTACCGAAGAGACATTTCAGGAGGAAGAGGAGGCATCCGAGGGGAACCTTGATTCCATTATAGATGAGGTTGAGTTGGAGGTCACTACTCGCCAAAAGTGGGGCAAGGGGGCTACAGCCCCATCTTTTTCGAGGTTACCTCTACGGGCTACGCCAACTTGCCACTCTACCTCTTCATTGGGGGAGAGACCACAACATCAACCTCAAGCAAGGAAGCAATTGATTATTGAAGAGGAGGATCAACCACATTGATACCCCAAGCAAAGGATACTGGTCAACCTTGACATGAGATCAGGGTTAAGATCCTACTAGGATGATGAAGAAGATGGTACTGATGAGGAAGAGTTGGATTCTGAGTTAAAGGACACCTTGGCCTACCTGGAGGTAGATAGATTGAAAGGATTCAACAAATCTCCTGAGGGGACTTTTTATGGTAGAGGGCAAAGGAAAATGCAAATCACACCCATATATCCTGAATGCATGCCAAGGAGAGTAATATCCACAAGGTACAAGTGAAAGAAGGTGATTGAAGATCTAGGCAATACAGTAGAAGTGGAACACAAGCTGAAGAGACTAGGTTTGTGGAAGGTGCTTTTCATGGCACAAACCACATACGTAGAGTTGACTCAACAGTTTTTCACCACACTCGAGAAGGTCAAGGTAAAAGGGGAGGAGGCCATCAAATTTGAAATGTTTAATAGAATCCACACACTTATGACTTCTGAATTAAACTGCATCTTTGTAAAGGATCCTGAAGAAGCCAACTAAATGAATGATGGCATAATTGAGAAAGAAATTGACTTGGACTATGGTAAATTTTGGTACAATTTGACATGGATGCCAGGATACACATCTGGCAAGTCAAAGATGATGTTAATCAACAATCCCTTGGTCAGATACGTGTAAAAAGTCCTCGCCAACACGATTGTAGGGAGGTATGATAACTAGGGTAGCATTTCACAAAAGGATCTCTTCATTTTACATGGATTAAATAAGAAATTACACATTAACCCAGGGTCGCTCTTGATAGATTACATGAGGACAATTCTTTTCAAAATAAAAACCCCATTGTTATGGGAGGGATTGTGAGATCAATTGCTCTAGCCCTAGGCTTTGATGTCACCGGACTTAAAGAGGCCGATGGGGCTCAATTTGTTGATTTGAAGTACCTCATCTGCTCTCATATGATCACGATAAAAAACAATATGTTAATATGTAATGTGAAAACCATAGCATCGTCAGAATACTTGAGTCGCCCTATCATGCTGGCCCAACTCCTCTCTTCCTTGGCCCCCCTGACTTAGAACAAGAAAACATTAGGAGAGGAGTAAGACAGTCCTCAAGAAAACTATAACCCCACTATTGTACATGAAGAAGTGGGAGAATTAAATGCACAACTAGAGGAAGAAGATCCAAGAAGACAGGCCCAAAGGGTAAGAAGAAGGGATGAGGCAACATCCCAGTTGCAGGAGCCTTCAGTTAATGCCAATGACATTTCATCCATCCAAGCACAGCTTGAAGGTATTCAGAAGACACAACCAGACATGCATCTCATCCAGCAGTACATGTGATAGGACCAACATCAGATGTATCATCAGGTCAACCATTTGTACCAATACCACCACGCTCAGGCACAGAGAAACCCTAAATGGGGTGAAGACTTTTGAGGTGGTATTTTGGGATATTAAGAGACCTACCCTCCCCCACAAGATACATATTGGGGCCGCTATTACCATTTCCCTCCAACCCATCCAGGTCCTCCACCTCCTCATCAATACCAGCCAGACCAGTCACAATAGGGAGACCTACGTTTTGATTAGAAGCACAAACCTTGATCTTCACCCTGCTATCCCTAAGCTTTAGTTTCATGTTAAGGACATCATGATTCAAAAGTTAGGGGTGGTAGGGCGGTATTTACCACCCTGACTCTGATTCTCATTTTGCTTATTCTTGTTCCATCTATTTTTGGATTGTTTGACTTCACTCTTTTTAGTGTATATTTCTTCTTGTTAGCATTCATGCATATGTGTAGTTTAACTTCATGCATTTTTATGTAATTTATCAAAACTTGTGCTCTTTTTTCTCTTCCATGTCATGCATTGAATTTCCATGTAGATTTTGGTAATTTTTTGTGTATTTTAGCTAGGATTTACTGCTTTATGTTTTAAACTCCCCTAAAGTAGGTTTAGATGCGATTGAATGCAAATTGGCACCATTTTGGACAATTTTTCCCAAATTTGAATGTTCTTGCCCAAAAGTGTTTTTCAACTGAATCTCTATCCATTGTGATTTGAATGATTAAATCTTGGATAATGCAACTTGCTTTTTATGTTTTTGGTTAGAATGATTCTTATGTAGGAATTTTGCATGTGCTCCAAGCCTCTCAAAATAATTGGATGTTTTGAATAAAAGAGTGATTCTTGCAAGTCTTGAACGTTTGGGTTTTATTTGTTCTATATGAAAAGGATGCAATATACTATACTAATCATTTTATGCATGACTTGTTTTATTGGTGAATGTTACATGGACTAACTTGCTTGAGTGATATTATACATGGATTTCCACTGCTTGTGACCCCTCTTTGATCTGACATTTCTTCCTCCATCTTCTTACCTCTCCGCCTCATGAAAGGATGCCAAAGTGCACATATCACCCATGACCACCCCCAAAAAAGTTTGAGGTGGTCATATCTTTACCTCCCGACTTCACTCTTTCCGTCATATGCCCTACCTATACCAAGGTAAAAGAAAAGAAAAAGAAATGAAAAAGCAAAAGAAATAAAGGGTGCTCCTGTTTAAGAGCATCCAAATAAAGAAAAGATGAGTGTAAAAGCACTCCACTCCCTTTCATAACCATTTCTTCTCTTTTATTCCTAGTAGGGATAGGGTAAAACAACTATAGCCCTCATCCCCTTACGCAAGCCAAGTGGGTCATGAACAGTGAAATGAAGTGTATGAAGTAACTCTAGCAAGTGAAATAGTGATCCTAACCTTTTGAATGTATTTCATGCATGATACAGTTTACCTAGAGCATTATAAAAATTGTATTACTTACATATGTGAATGATGATCCATATTACAAATTCTTGTTCTATACACTTGATTCACACTTGAAAAGAATGAGAATGGGTACAAAGTAGTAGATTGCATGCCTAATTCCTCATGTGAACTCATATTAGTCAATAAACATCATAATTATTGCATTATCTTTGATCCTTGATTGAATTGAAAGAGAGATTAAGTTGGAGCATACTTGAGGACAAGTATGTTTTAAGTTTGGGTTGGTGATGCAACCTTATTTTAGGGCTTCATCATGCGCCTTTTTGCATTATAATCACAACTAAACAGTGTAGATTACAAGCTATTTCCTCCAATATGATCGTTTATGATAAATGCACTTATGCCTCCATTTGTGTGTTTTTTAGGGCACTTATGCATGCATTGATGCATGGGAGAGAGATGAAGAATATCTTTGGGTCCTTGCACCCTAAAATTGGACCTACCGCTTCCCCAAGCTCTCTTTGGATGCACAAGAACCAATTCAAAACAAAAGAAGATTAAATGAAGGAATTGAAGTGGAGATCAGCAGCAAGAAGCCCCAAAATGGACATGGCAAATCACCACGGTCATGGGGAATTAAGCTCCAAAAGTTACAGGGAAGTCGCCAAATTTGTACATGAATGACCACAGTTGTGGTCAGCAAAATGGCCATGGACATTGAAGACACCACGATCGTGGTCAGCAAAATGGCCATGGACAGGGAGCCCCAACTTGCCTTGGGCCCATGCCACGACTGTGGTGATTTATTCATCAAGACCATAAAAATCAACAAGGACTCAACTCATTTTACACATGAATGACAACGGTCATGCTCATCAGCACGACCGTGGCCCTTGAAGGCCACTTCACCCATGGTGAACACCACGACTGTGGCGAGCTGAAGAAAAAATGACCTTAGAGTGACCTCACTCGTGGCTACCTCCTCCAACAAGGTCGTGGTACCCTCTACCCAAAATGACCATGGCACCTGCCATGGCCGTGACCACCATACACACTTGCATCTCAACCCCACCTTCTACCTTGGTCATTCCACTTCCCACGATCGTGCCATGCACCCCCCCCCCACACACACATCCATGACACCTCACCACGGCTGTGGTAACCACCCAAACCTACCCATTTTCTCCATTGTTTTTTTCCTTTTTGCCCCCACTTACCCTAGTACCTTCCCACCACCTAAATATACATAGGTGGCAGCCACAACATGAAGGTTAGCTTCCCTTAGCCTCTCCCTAGCTACTCTAGATCTCCCTCACCCACTTCCTTGCATTTAACCCCAATCACCCACCTCCCACTCCATATTCCACTCCATTTCCACCATACAAACCTAGTTTTCTAGGTTCCCTACCATAATCCCCCATATCTCCATGCTTTTCACCCACCTTAGAGGAGGAGCCACACCCTACAATATCTAGGAGGTGAAGGAGAAGAAGCTTCTACAATCTCCATGGGTTCATACCCCTTTCTTCTCTTTTCTTTTCTCTTTTGTATGAGCATGTCTAGATAAGCCCCTAGTGGTGGGTTGTTTGGGGTTAAAATGTTATTTTGATACCATGTTGGGGAAAAATAACTTGTATTGAACATATTTCCATTCTATGATGATTGCCTCTTGCTTCTATCTCATTTCTCATTATCTTGCATGTGGTTTGTGCTTTTAAACATATATTGCATGTTTTATGATCCTTGATGATACTTAGCTTCTGGGGGAAAATGGAATGTATGTGGCTATCTTAGGAATGGCTCCTAGGTCCAATTAGTGGATCCCTATCTAACTCCCTTTGTTCCTACATACAACTCCCTTCTCCTACAAGTAGGTGTGAGATCTAAGTAGCTAGTATAAGTGTGATTAGTACAATTGCCTAAAGTTTCCTAAAGGCTAGATGGAGAGTAACATGAGGTGAAACACCCTCATCTCTACTCCAATTTCTACCCTTGGATCTCAATTTCCTTAATACCACTTACCCTAGAAACCTAGACTTCCTAAGTCTTATTAGAATTACACCTAGTCCTATTTCTCCAACTAGTAGTATAGGGTATATTTCAATAGCACTTTCCTTGTTGTTTGGTTTGGTGATCTAGATTGAGGATATAAAGCTTGATTGTTATCTAACCTCCCCCAACTAAGATCAAAGTTTCATTCCCAAATAGCCCACATATCTATCTTATTGCATAAAATCCACCCTTGCCTTCTTACCTTATTAATGCTGGCTTAGTCAATTTCCTTTATTAGTTCTTAGCTAATTGTGTAGCTCTTGATTTTTAGTTCTTGCTTAGGTAGTTAGGACTCTTTTGAGCTTATTTGTGCTAGTCTTGTTATCTAGTGATAAGTTAGGATCTTGCTTGCTTTATTGCTTGTCTTTCCTTTTAGTTGATAATTTGCCTTTCTAGTGTAGTGTAGTTCCTCCTTCTCTAGTTTTGTTAATTTCCTTGCCTAGTTCTTAGTCTTAACCTGCTTAGGGTAATCTAGGTTTTTTTGGTAATCTAGTTTCTTTCTTTTTGTTAATTTCTTGCCATCGTAGTGTAATCAACCAAAATCAACCTTTAAACCATCAAACTCCACACTCCTCTTTAGGAACGTAGCTCACATTAACTTATCTCTAGTGCCCCCTCTCTCCCTGAGGATCGACCCTAATCTTGCGACTTGCCTATACCATAGCTCGACCCTGTGCACTTGCTGATACATGTGATTAGTTAAGCTAGTGTGTTGGACTAGGTCCATATATAAATTTTGAGAGATGCATGTGTTTTCCCTTAGGGTTGCATCTAGTCACCATCTAGTTGGCTAGTGTGTGGCCCTTGTGAAGATCACACCATCTTTACACTTGTAGTAGAGCTATCATACATGTCTTTGATCAAGTCATTGTATTGGATTGGCACACCCTTTTTCTTCAAAACCATCCACAACACTTCTCTGGTTACTTGATCATAAGCCTTTTCCAAATCAATAATCACCATATGAAGATATCTTTCACTTTCTCTATACTTCTCCATAAGCCTGCTTATCAGAAAAATAGCATCCATTGTTGATCTTCCAGGCATGAAACAAAATTGGTTGTTTGATATATGCATTATAGATCTTAGTCTCTGCTCAATAATCCTCTCTCAAACCTTCATCGTGTGACTCATCAACTTGATACCTCTATAGTTTGTGCAACTCTGACTGTTACCTTTGTTCTTGTAGATGGGGACTATAGTACTATTTCTTCACTCATATGGAATCTTCTTGGTCTTCATGATCTTGTTAATGAACTTTGTTAACCACATAACTCCTTCATCCCCCATACTCTTCTATAAATCAATGGGAATATCATCTAGTTCACATGCCTTTCTCATTTTCATCCTTTTCAAAGCATTCTTGACCTCAAATGGTGAAACTCGTCATGTTTAAATGATATCTCTTGTATTCATGTCACACTAGTCTCTAACATTATTTGCAGTATCTTCATTGAAAAGCTTATGGAAGTAGTTTCTCCATTGGTTCTTGATATCATCATCCTTCACCAATACTCTTCCATCTTCATTCTTGATGAATTTTACTTGACTCAAGTCTCTTCCTTTCCTTTCTCTTATATGAGCCATTATATATATATATTCCCCCCATCTTTTGTGTCCAACTTCTTACAAATATCATCAAAGTATATAGACCTTGCCTCATGAACAACCTTTTTAGCTTCTTTCTTTGCTTGATTGTATCTTTGGAATGTTGCATCATCTTGAGATTTAGGCAAGCTCCTATAGATCTTCCTTTTCAGTTTAATAGCCCTTTGTACTTCATCATTCCACCACCAAGTCTCTTTCTATGGAGGCCCACAACCTTTGGACTCCCCCAAAACCTTTTTGGAAACTTTTGTTATGTAGGAGCTCATGTTATGCCACATAGTGTTGACATCAGACTCCAAGTTCCCTCCTTGATGAGTTTATCATGAAAAGTCAATTTCTTCTCTCCTTTAAGATTCCACCATTTGATCCTGCTATCTTGGTTTCTATTATGCCTTCCTATATTGATTTTCATGTTAATAACAAAAACTACCGAGCATTTGATCCTCCTTAATTATTAATGAATGTTAATTGAATAAACATAGTGATTCAGTTTCAACCAACCCAAGAACGTTATTAAGGTTTCAACAACCCAAGAATAGCAACTAGGATATTATATAACAGAGAGGTAAGTAGTCCAGGCCTTGAGTTCCAATATATTTCATCATCAATTTTTCTCAAAATATCATGTGTAAGAGGCATATGTTAAATGCATGTCTTGCTATATTTAGTGCATACTTGTATAAATTTCAAGATCAATGTACTTAAGAATTATACATATTCATATTTAAGACCTGCAATGCAATTATGGGTGAAAACCCCAAGTAAGATTAGATAAGATCAAATCAGAACAAGGAGGCCCTATCTTCACTAAGACAAAAAATGCTTTTTACAGAAGTTCGTTTTTCCATTTTACAACAAATATCAACCATTGTATTAGATCATGTGGTCCTATGGGGGGGGGTCTTTATACAAAGGTGTTTCATGTTGTAATATGTGTATTTTATACAACAGTTAATGCATGTTGTAGTTCAATGAATACCCATGTTGTAATAGGGGTATTTTATACAACATGTTGAGAAAAAAAGGAAAATACATCTAGACACAAGTTTTGAAATTGAGACCACATGAAATTAAAGCACATCTCAAATCACTGAATCAATATCTTTTTATGCATGACATGCATTCTTTGTTGTACATATACAATGAGTTGTGTATACACTTGTTGTGTGAATATATTCTATTACGACATGTAACTATTACAACAAGTGAAATCTTGTTATATGGTTATGGTATATTACAACAGACATAGTATGTTGTGTAATTATGGTCTATTAGAATGGGTTAGCAAACATGACTATTACAATGTGTTAGAGCATGTTGTGTAATTATGGTCTTTTACAACAGGTTTGAGTATGTTGTAATATTATAGTCTATTACACAACTTAGCACATGTTGTAGTATCACGTATACTACAACAAGTTTGACCCATTGTATATAACTTGTGTTGTATAATATATACAGTAAACAACATGAAATAGGCTTGTTGTAATAAATATGCTAACTACAACACAACCAACAGAACTATTGTGTTTTACCCATTGTAAAAAGCATTTTCTGTAGTATTGCTTAAGAACATGGTATGGAAGGTTGGTGCCTTATGATCCCCCTTTTGTTATGGGTTCAAGCCCAAGCTTTTACACCTTGAGTGTGTTCAATTATGTTCAATCCCAAGCCTACATACCATGTGTGCGTTCAGTGAGATCATATTGAGTCAGATAAGGTTCAGTGAGTAAGTGCCCTCAAAAAATGTTTAAGTAAGTTAATAATGCATCCTACAACCATTAATAATGTTTATGCATGCTCATATCAGTTTTAAGATTCATGTTAAGTTATGTTCATAATATTACTGAAACCTACCACTTACAATGATTTTTTGAATGCATGGTTGTTTGGAACATGAGATACCTCTCAAGAGGTTGATATAAATATGAGTTCAAGGCATGGTGGGGTTTCATCTAAACAATCCAAGGAGGTTTAATTAGCTTTCACTTATTCATGTATCAAGTTCCCTTGTTGTAAGATTGGTGAGAGGAATGTGCATATCAGAATCAAAGTAATAATATCATGTTTAAAGTTCTTTTTATTATTGTAATGAATGATATGTGATGTTTGTGACATTCTATGAGTGTGATTTTGATGGTACATGTGGATCACACTTGGGAGATATTATGAAAGTGTTATCAAAGCAATAATACAAATGGCCACTAGAAAATATGCTCACATAATTGTAGTTTTGACCTCTTAGATGAGCCATAACAGTAAGGAAAGACATACCAAGTAATATTGATAAGATTATCACTAAGATATAGGTGTGTGTTATCTTAATCCCCAACTTGAATAAATAATGGGAGTTTGTGTATATAGAATATCAAAGCTCGTAGGTTTGGTATACCCTAGACTAAAGGTCTACCTTTATAAGAATAGATCAAACATGATTTATACTCTGACAAGTTGTTATTGATGAGGATGGAAAATGAGTGAAATGATGAGGTTCATGTCATTTTTGTTTAGGTTTAAACCGCTCATCTTTGATATATGGCTGGAATTAATGTACAACTATTGATTTATGTTTCTTGAATAATAACTTTGGATCCACATTTTATCAACGTTTTAACATTTCTCTTGAATACTTTGGCTATGATCAAAAAAATACTTTCTTGTATTCATTATATCATAAAGTGTTCAAAATTTCTAGAATTTTTTTGTCATCAAACTCTTTACAGGAAGGAATAAAAGAAATGTTTGGTCAGGATTTCATGAATTAGAAATCAAAGTTGTTACATATGTATTGTGAGAGACAAAGAGAGATAAGTGTCTTTTGTAATGAGTTTTAAGTCTTGACTACATATCTCGTGGCATGTCATCTTTCCTTATCGATAGTTTGGGTCATGGGACACAAATAAATTGAGAAACTTAGAGGATATGTCATGAGATACACAAGTATTATGCTACTCTCCTTCCTTCTGGTTCTAGTGGTATGGGACACTTGTACCAAGAAATGTTGAAGATGAATATAACTATATCTAATTTCTCTAGATATATATCGTCATGAATGTTGTGTCAAGAGGTACCATAAAGAGTTAGCGCTAAGTTCCTATACATTTGGTCTATCGAACTTAATGGTACAAGAATAAGGAGAAGGCCATAAACCATGATTTATTTAGATTCTTTGGCATAAAGAGTACAAGATCATGCTAAAGTAATATCTTTCTATTTGAATACCCCAAAGTTGCAACCATAAGACTGCTTAGTGTACATGTTCATCTAGCAATGCATGCTCTAGGTTATCTAGAAATGGTTCAGGAATGTGGAGAATTAAGTAATTAAGAAAAACATTAAAATATATATCTTTAAAAGTTGGGGGAATGTGTGAAAGTACAATAATCGATGTTATCTTCTCTCAATAGTTTCCTAATAAAGGAGATGTTAAGCTTTGACATCCATAAGTATACCAAGGACTCATTATTAATACCTAGGAAGCATAAACCTTGAATGAAAGGAAATAATGTTTTCTTAGGGAGGAATACCCCAAAAGTTTGTGTATGGAGATTTAAGGTGTGCAAAGGGTTATGAAAATCTCGAGTAATGGTCAATTTAAGTTCAACAAGATTATGTTTCTTATGAAAAATAGGTGTATTTGTACCATGGAACATGTTAAGGTAATTAACCTCTAAAGTAAATGTATATACATATTTTTTATTAAATGAATATGTTCATGTACATATTTAGAGTTTAAGATCAGACTGGTGTAACATGTGTCTACATCATGGTTCATGAAGATAAATGACTTATGTGGATGAAAACCCAAAAGCCTAAGTAAATGAAGGAAATGTTATGATGGACTCTACCCTGGCTTTAGCTATTGAATAATAGGGTGGGACTCAGCCTTTGTATCCTCATCATCATGTAGTGAGCTTATAACAATTCATGTGTAAGGTGGCTTACATCATAGGATGTCGACCGACCTACATGTGTGCTCCATGTTGTGTATCTGATCAGATTAGTTCCACATGTAGATGTTCCTGCATATAATCCTTATAATGATTATGTAACAAGAAAATGCATCCTTAAACCAAATAGAGGAGCCATAGTTAGATATATCTCATAATTTTTTATTATATTAAATAAGAAGGAAAAGTGAGGACATGATAAGCATTTTGATCCTTTAAATCCATGAATTGTAATTGCATGATCAATTATTTTTGGTTTGGTGATATACAATTAGAGCTAAATGGATTTTTTTTCCTACTATACATGATTAGGATCAAGAGACTCTTAATGATTTTAAATTCTGATTGTTTAGGGAGAACTCTTCTCACAAGTATAATCATGATGTGTACTGATGTAAATACTAGAAGTTAATGATAATCATTTTATGATCCAAGTTTAAGCTGGTAAGGTAGTAGTATGCTGATTTCTAGAGGTATCTAGGTAGTTGATAAGTTTATACATGATGATTCTTTATGCATGAGATGGTATTAAGTTATGTAGTAGTATGGACTAGTGGTTTGGGATCACAATAATGTGAGGTTCTATGTGAAGTTGAATAAATCCTACAAAAAATGATAGATTAATATTTCCATTTAGTATTCCTAGGGATAAGAATGGTTGGATGGTAATATTGTGAATACAAATTTCTTGGGATATTTAGATAAGAACACCATGGTAATGTGGTGAAATCTATTAAGAGTAATGCTAAGAAAGTAATGCTAATTTGGTGATCCTCCAAGGTTAATGTGCACTTAGGTGCAATGAGCTCTTCAGAGAAATGAGCACTTGGTGCAATTTTATGTCAAGGAACCAATTTGTTGACTCCCTAGTTGCAATTGATAAGGTAATGATAAGGATAATGAATCATGAGATAAGTTTTAATGCATATTTTCAACTCTACAAGGGGTAATCTTTCCCATTAGTCTTAAAGCACTATCTTATTTTTAAATGGAATGTTATGTGCATATAAAAATCATTATGACGCATGTATCACCCTTTAGAGTGCATGTGGTATGGGACATGTGTTGGTATGTATGCCCAGAGAGACAATCATGTGATGATTGAAATGGAATAAAATGTAATGATTTTATTATTAATAAAAGGCAAGCTTCCCATTTATTATGTTTTGCTCAGTTGTGAGGTAATGATGGAACACTATAAATTTTTAGAGAATAATATTACTCAATTACATATGTCTTCAAGTATTAGCCTTGTTGAAGTGAGATCATATAGATGTTAAGAGTATATATATATATATATATATATATATATATATATATATATATATATATATATATATATATATATATATATATATATTCTCATTATGTCACTGGCGGTTGTTATTGCGGAAGGTTTGTAGACAACAATAACACATAAGAACAAAGTGTGAGTTGGTTGATGACTACACTTCATTAGTCATGATATAAAAATATCAAACCAAGCACACAGATACATGTTAGAGAACAATGTATCAGACAGACCCACCATAAGACTGACACATGGAAGCCATCTTCATGGAAGTCATAGTCAACTCTAACAGTGATGGTGGTGGTTGTGGTTCTTAGACCTGAAATCAATGCACTCATCATATGTCATTGGATACTTTGACATCATCAAACACAGTCCTAAAACATGGGTTTTTATAATGGTGATGATTGGGTGAATTTGACACATGGGGTATGACTGTGAGTGATATATATTGGATTTGTCCCTCCGACATGAGTATGATATCCAAGGCCTCTTGATTAGAAAGACCGAGAAAAGTATGGCCATACGCATGTGAGTCAATATGTGATATTGAGCTTACATATATCTCATGAAGTCTGCTCTGGTTCAATGAATATGATTGAATAATAATGAGGATGACTAAATCATGCCTATATTTTAATCTGGATATCAATGACAAAGGAACTATACAAACACTATAACACCATGCATAGATTGTAGGTTGAAGTTTCTCCCCAACTTTCCATTCACTTGGGTAGCACTGATGTACGACTAGGCACCACTCTTTGCTTGTGATGTCATAAGTTGTTATGGACATTCACTTCCAATGTGATATGGTACCTATAGGGTCACACACATAGGAACTCACCTAGAAGTGGAGTTCGTATCTTGAATGATAATTGAATTAAGCACTAAAGTGTTTAGGTACTCAATTCATGCAACAGATCAATGAATTGGCTGACTGAACTACCAAATGACCATCTCACTGGGTGAGATGACCGTTTGGGCATCCAGACAGGTGTCTCAAGTGTTGAGATGGCCATTTGGGATGTCATGCATATCAGAAATCAAATTGGCTTAGTTCTGCCCTATGAACCGACCGATTCAAGCTATTGAACCGATCAATTCGACTCAAACTCACCAAACGACCATCTAGGTGAGTGAGACAGGTGTCTCACTTGTGTGAGATGGCACGGGTTGGACAAATGAAGGTTCTGGAGTTTTCCCGAACATGTTTTAATTGCACTTACTTGGGGTGCAAGTAAATTAATGTATGACATTAATTTAGAAACATAATTGCTATTCCTATCTGATTGGAAAAGTGTAAAACATTTGTCTCGCTTAGCGAGATGATAGTCTCGTGTCCCAAATGTCTATCTCACTTAGCGTAATGACCGTCTTGATTTTTAAGACGATTGTTTGGGAGCACACATGTTGTAAAACTTTCATAATTGTTGTAAAAATTCAAGTTCTTCCAGTCCTTTCTGCTCCCACTTTAGTCCTACATTGGTTGGGGACTGAGAACCTTGACCCTAACCCCTCATATATATAGAGGGGTGATGGGGGCTTCCTAGAGCACAACTACTACACAAACAATTGAAAATCGGTTTCTTTGACAATTGTTGTCCTCTATGGTTGTGGTAACTATGAGAGCCTAGGAAAGTCCTAGACAACTAGGGAGGGATATCCACGGAATAGAAACAACTAAGGATTATTGTTGTGGGAGAGAAGGTTGGTGACTAGTACACCAATGGGAGGGATAACTCTTTCCAATCCATTCTAGTTGGATGACATGAATTCTAGTTGATTTGTGTGGACTACTCTAGAGGCAAAAGTCTTTCGGTTGCTGCTGGGAGGGTGACATCAACTCACAGTCCATAGCGAGATCTGAGGAGCCACTACAATAGGTGTCTGAGTCTGTTGTACATGGAGGAGTAGTCAAACGAGTCTGAGTGCACCAGGAGCTGCACAGACATCGTCTAATACAGAGTACACATCTACATCGACGAGGATTGTCGTTGCACTTTCTCCAGGACTATAGGTATATCTTCGTGAAACCATCTTTTGCATTACATAGTTATTGATATGATCTGCTAGTTAATGGGAAATATGTAATTAAAAATTTTATTTCCACTGCCTACTTGATGTCGTACTTCCCTATAACATGTGCACTAGTGAGGTTTAAAGATAAGTGTAATAAGATATGCCACCTTTAGATATACGATTGACCAGTATGTATCTGAGGGAGACATAAACACAAGTATTTGTCTTTAAAAGTGTTGTCTAAATTAGACATTAGCATACCCTTTGTTTTGATGATGACATACATTTTATTCTTGTGGATCTAACATGCTACTTAAGTATTTCAGGGTTCAAGAAAATGAGGAGATCATACTAAGTGAACAGATGAAGATCAATGCGCTTAAATGTTTAATATTTTCATGATTGTACTGAATGTAAAAACTTGTACTAGTAGATAATGTACAAGTACTTAGATATCATGTAAATCAAGCATTAGATCTTCCATATCCACCCTAAACCCTATCTTACAATCACATGAAGATTGTAGGGTTGATAGGTTTCATATGAGTCATTAATAGGACCTCACATACATTGGAATTCCCTACAAAGTCCTTCTCGGTCAGCAAACATTGTCAACCAAGAATCACTCGGTCAAAGACTTAGACAATCAAAAATAACCTTGTAAATCTTTAGTTCTGAGTCATTTTTCGATCGACAATATTGTCGATTGAGATATAGTCATTGTAACATGTTTACATAAGAGAGAAATAGACATTAGAGTTGGATGAACCCAGGCATTCATTTGGTCGACAATATTATGGATTGAGAGTCATCCGGTCAACAATATTGTCGATCGAAAAAATTTCTGTAAACTTCACATTTAACGAATATTTTAGCTGTTGCAACCCAACTACTTTTTACCTAATGTCTAATTAAGCACTAAGAACACTCTAGACACTCCCTATAACGTCCCTAAAACTTGTTGACCATTCCTATAAATAGGAGAGGCCTTGCGACACCCATATCATCACTTGCATACACAATACACAAGGTACACTTGAGCATCCATTCTAGAGAGCAACCAAGATGAGATTCACTTGCTATATTCTTCCTTGTGCTCTAAAATTGAGTCATATATCTACAATCTCCTCTCCACCACATATAGACATGTCCATCTTAAGTGGACAGGAGATCTATACACTTGATATAGGATCAAAGTGATGTACTTCATTGATTAAGTATTTCTTTCTTCCAATCTATTTCTTTTATATTGTACTTTTCTCTCCTTGACTACTCCTAGGGTTGGAGGTTGCTGAAAGGAGTTTTCTTGGTGCTACTTTAAAAAAGTGAAGGCTACTCCAAGGTGTGCTTGAGGTTAGTTCAAGAAGGCTGCTTGAAAGGAGGTTGGATCTACTTCTAGGTGAAGGCTATATGTTGGTTGTTTACACTAACGAGTTTCAATCCAAGAAAAGGATAGTTTACTCAACTTAACCAAACTCCGCAAGTATACGGAGGTAGTATAGTCAAGGTCGAATACAAGGAGCTTAGTTAACTTAATTGAGCACAACAGTACTAAAGTTCAACAATCTAGACCGATATTAAAGAGTAGAGAAGATTTGTCTAAAAACATAAAATTCAGATTTTAACTACAGGAATTACAGATTCTAATTAGCAAGCAAGAACCACAAAAGAAGTTCGATTTCAGAAAGTTTAGGAATCTTGGACATTAGGATTTCATTCACATATCATATCAATCAAGAGAACAAAATAATTTAAACATACATAAGGTCATGTTTCAAGGAAAAGTTGTGTTACATTTCACCTCCCGGTGTAAATGCAACGATCATAACTCAAAACAACACTCTCGTGTATGAATTTCATTTTTTATCACAAACAGTTCCTCAACTCATCCCTCTCTACTCTCATAGAAGAGGAAGAGTTGCCAAGAAGAGCACCTCCATACATTCCTACTTATCTTCTCAGATCAAGCAAGATGGCAGAAAATATGCACATAAAGTGGCCAACAATACATGCAAGAGAAAGAGTAAACCGGCACTTTCATGGTAATGAAACAAGAAACAAATGTATTTAGTACGAAATTACTTGTTCACACATGCTATGACATGGGAGCTACTCTCCCATGCCCAAGAAAAAGGAGTCTACTCGTCCATAATGGTGTACAACAGATTTGCTACAGAAATTTCAGTTCTAGACATGGTTTAGAAAGGAAAAGACAAAGAGAACTGAAGATGTAACCACAAGAAGCAAGAACTCCGGCTTGAGGACAAAATCCCCCTTCTTTAGCTGCTCCAAAACAAACTAGCTCCTCTCCCAAGAAGCTGCTCGGAGTTGGGGAAGCTTGGCTACACCTTGAAGAAGACAATAGAGAAGTGGAGAAGAAGAAATAGTCTCTTTATGCAAGAAACCACTTTGGATCCCTCCAAATTCACCTTCCTCTGCTCTCCTCTAGCTCTGGGACAAGAGAAACTCTTCAAATGACCGAAAGTAATTGTCCCTTGCCTTCCCTCTTTGTTTTAAAATCGTATTCTGAATTTTCAAATTTCTAAAACTGCTAGGTGCACGCCGTGCATTTTGGGTGCACGTCATGCACCTGCAGTGCAGTTTGCATCGGGCTGATCTGTGCACGGCGTGCGCTGAGGATATGCACGTCGTGTGACTTTTCAGAACATTTCTTCAGCAGTTTATGTTCCAGGTGCACGTCGTGCATTGATGTGCACGCCGTGCGTTCGTCCTTCTGTGCGATTCTAGAAACCTGCACGCCGTGCGTTTTCTCCGTGCACGCCGTGCATTCTTTAGGCTGAACGAACCGATTTTTCTTTAAAAACTCGCACGCCGTGCATTTTCTTCGTGCACGTCGTGCATTATGCTGTTGCGAATCAGTCTTTCTCTGGAATGGTACATGTCGTGCATCTGAGTTGCATGTCATGCATTCTTCTGTTTCAGCAGAAATAACATCCGAATTCAGTTCTTTTTGTGGCAAATCTGCAATGCAAGTTATAGGATAAGTAGAATAACAAAAAGATGGCAAAATTAATATGAAAAGAGACTGAATTATATCAGAATGAACCAAATTTGTGTGTGATAACATGTGAAAAGATGATATACAAATCACACAACACTATCTCAAGGTGGTGGAGCTACTTCAAGGATGTGAAGGCTTCTCCCAAGATTGCCGGAGGTTACTTCAAGAAGGTTTCTCCAAAGTAGGTTGGAGATACTTCTAGGTGAAGGCTATCTCAAGGTGGTGGACCTACTTCAAGGTGGTGAAGGATGCTCCTAGGTTACTTGAGGTTACTTCAAGAAGGCTGCTTAAAGGAGTTTGATTCTACTTCAAGGTGAAGGCTACTTTGAGCAGAAGGTGACAGTATTTTGTCATAACATCCTTGTGAGGTAAGTAAAATAAATCACTTTCAAAATCCCAATTGGGAACAATTGGGTAGTGGACTGGAAACCTTTGATTCAAAGGTTGGAACCACTCTAAATTGAAGTGTCTTCCTTGTTTCCTCCTCCTTCTTTGCCTTAATTTTTAATTAAAATTTTAAAGTATCAAAAGCTCTATTCACCCCCTCTAGTTCTTTCAAAAAGTTTAGGGTAGATAGTCACCTAACCTAATTTTATGCATAGTAAGACCAAAAACTCATACAAAGGGTACATATATTTGACATAGATAAGTGAATTGGTTTTAAAGTGGAACCAAGAACCTTTCACAACTCCCTCTAATAAGAGGCAATCTAGGTTCCTTTCTATGTTAGGTGGTGATGATGTGAGATACATCTCAATATTCATTAGTAGTATATGTACATGTTAGTCAGATTTAGATGCTTAGCCATGAGAAGGTCACATCTTGAGTGTGCATGTGAACCTTTAATATAACACTATAGTTGATGCATGTATAATATGTAAGATCCTAATGTGGATAGACTAATTGAATTTTGAAAACAAAATTCATGTAAGGTGGGTAGCATTGTAACAACCCAAATTTTAAGAAAATGGTCTTGGATAATTTTTTGGGACAAAATGTACATTAATGAATAGTTGAGAACATGAGGGTCGTTTATGCAGAAATTCCATACAGATGAAATTGGATTATTAAAAATATAAAATCAATTGATATCTTTATCTTGGTATGATAATTTGAGGCATTGGATTGATTTTAGATTTATTTTGACATTAAATGGAACTGTAGATTGAGGATAATTTAGTATGTCTAACTTGATGATATATAGAAATATAAAGTCTTTTTTATCTTAGACTCAGAATGGTCATAGATGATAAGAAACTATTCTTAATTGCAAAATTCAACAGATAAATGATAATCTTATGATTATTATGAATTACTAAAGTTTAAATAACAATAAATTATTTCATGGATTTTCTTGCTCAGATGTGAGAATTGAGTGGATGTTGGATTTCTCATATTCAAATTAGCAAGATCATCATTTTTTTTGGATTTATCTAACCTTAAATATATCAATTATTTTCAAGAAGAAAGTAACACATAATCATATTCATTTATAAAACTACTGAATCTATATAACTGATATCTTTTCTGCCTCAGATATTCTAGATAATGGTACATTTAGGTGATCACACACTTTCTTACAATTTTCCTTGTATATAGGGATGAGCATTGGGTCGACCACCTAGGGTTTCAACAAGTTTATTCCCAAGCCAATATTTTTAATTGGGTTTTGGGCCAAGATTAGACCTGATTGATGTATGGAAAACTTGGCCCGTACCAGACCCACATAATAGAATTGGATTTTAGGTTGGGTTTGTGTCAACCATGGTAGCATAGTATATGAATATAAATTCAACATATACATAAGATAAAATATTAACATAGTTTCTGAAATGTGTACGACTAGGTATATGCAATCTATATGTATTATTGTACGAACTAATACACTTACAAATTGTTACATGAATTCAATGGATGAAACGCATAATATGGTTTAGACACATGTAATATAATAGACATATTCCATTTATTTATGTAATATATTAAAACCATCCAACCACTAATGGTAGTTTTATACTTAACATTGCATAGAAGATGTACATTTTTATTTCAATTAATGCTCTAGTAATGTATCTACTGAGGTGTTTTGTGGAACACATGTAAGTAGTATAAATTCAATTTCTTAGATTTCTTTTATTGTAATAATAAGTACATACAATATAAAATGAATGTGCATATCTTAGATTTATTCTAGTACATTTCTATTTTAGTCTTATAAATATTATTGACTAAATATATTAGTCGAAATGAAAATTTGAAAGTTTCTATTCAAAAGTATCTTACAAAAGATACATATCATATACAAACATCTGGTTATGTATACATGTGTATATAATTTATTCTTGGTATCTCAGTTTTAGGGACTACGTTTACCTTGGACCTGACCCAACCGATCTCAAAATCTAGGTCAAAACCTTAGGCCTGATCAACCCATGTAAATTATATGGATCGTTCTTGGGTTGGGTTATGTAGGCCGGGACATGGGTCAAATCAGGCTGACTTGATCTGATGCTCGTCTCTACCTATACATGGATTTGCATCCATCTGTCAAATGGTGATCTGAGGGTGGAGTCCTCATCCCCTACCCCCCACAACTTGTTGGAGTTTGAAGGAGTTTTCAAACTCTCAATCTCCTCTGACTTTTCTCAGTGTGTTGAGCATGGTTTTGGAAACCAAGACTTCCATTAGATTCATGATACGATCCCTCTTCATATAAACCCCTACTTGAACCATTTCCCTTATGTTACAAGAAATGTCAAATTCCTATGTGATGCAATCCATTACCATTGTTCCTTGTCCATGTGTAATCTCCGACCATTTTTCTATAGTTGTACCATACCCTAACATTCTCGGACCCAACTCCACTCACAGTTATGGGTCTGATTCACTCTTCTGGCCTCCTAGCAAGACCAATGTACAAAAGGCTAGAGGATCCTCATCATTGAGGAGTCATTTGTACGTGCAGATCACAAAAACCCAACACATGAATTTTAGAGATTGATTGAAGCTTCTTCAACTCCTTTTCTATCTTTGTCAGGCATAATATTCCTCTTTCCATCTCAACAAGGTCATTCTTGTTGTGTTCCTTGGTGATAATTTTTCTCTTCTTTCATCTTATGACCCATAAAGTTACCTCTGCCTTGACCTTGTGGATGATTCTAACTAGATATGAAGGGTCCAAGTATCCCTCCTCACTTCCTACCTTCAACAGACTAGCTTTTCCCTATTGCTTCTTTGCTTCCTTTGATCTCCAGCAACCATGGAGTTTTCTTGCCTGACTTTGATCATGTAACCTATTCCTTGAATTCAATTGGTCTGGTGTTTGTGTCTAGTTGGTTAGAATGGGAACAAGACCTCTCCTTGATTTGGCTTCTTATCTCCTGATTATGGATCCTACTTGCATAGGAGTTTGTCACATTGGTCACCTTCTGACCTCATGCAAGAGGTCATCAAGTCTAGTTTAGTTAGAGGTATTCAATTCCTACCTCAGTTCTTATTGAACAAGCTTTTGCTTTGAGATCATGTTTGAGATATATCCTATTTAAATCCATAATCCAAGTCTAGTCTTGCTTCCCCATTGCCACCAGGATTTTGTGTTCTCAACAAAGTATAACAAAAGGGAAGGGAAGCGTACATGTGTCATTTTTATTTTTATCACAATATCAAGGATAGTTTAGTGTTTTGATTTCAATGAAATCATGTGTTAGGTTGATTTAATTTGAATCGAGCATGTTGTGTCACACTCTAGATCAATATTTAATTTTAGGAGTGTGTTTGTTTACCGCCATCCTTACAATAAGATTTCACTATTTCAAGAAAAATGTTTTATCTCGATTTCGAATGGCTGATAGGTATTTATCGTTGAAATTGATAGTAATTAAAGTACATCTCTTTTTGGAACAGCCCATATATGGGTTTTGATTAGTTTTGCAAGCTATAGATGATGAGTTAAGTTTCAAAGGATGTTTGACTCTGAGTTTCCATCTTTTAGACGAAGCATGAAACCTTAGAAAAAATAAAGATTAACTATTAATGAATTTTATTCAAATATATAGGGTTATTAGTGTTCAACCAACCCAATAATATGACTAAGGTTTCATCAACCTTGTAAGAGAAACTAAAAATCTTATATAAGAGAGAGGTAAGTGGCCATTCCTTGGGTTCCAATACGTTGAATCATCAGTTTTCTCGCATCACCAAGTTTGAAATTTATATTATACATGCTATCATTTGAACACATTATTGATTTAAGAGATAAATGTTATACACATATATTGCTAATAATTATTACATACTTGTATACTAATAATTGTATCTCTTCATATTTACAATCAATGATGCAATTATGGGTGAAATCCCTAAGTAAGATAATATAAGATAAGATCAGAGTAAGAACTAACAATTAGTTCTCACTCCTGAGCATTTCATGGGTTTGGTGTCTCATGAGACCCATGTAGTTATGGGTTCAAGACCAAGCCTCCAAACCTTGAGTGTGTTCAGTGGTATTAATGTTATCGAGTTCTCTCTATCTTGCACACCATGTGTGTGCTTGGAAAGATCATATCAAATAAGGTTCATTGAGTAGGTTCCCTTATAAGAATATTTAATTAAGCTAAGAATGCATCCTAAAGCCATTAATAATGTTTTTGCATTCTCATATCAGTTTTAAGCTTCATGTTAAGTTATGTTCATATTATTATAAAAACCCAACCACTTGCAATGGCTTGTCGAATTTGTGGCTATGGTGGATGCACATAGGTTGTTTGCATAATGGGGTATCTCTCAAGAGGTTGATGTGTGTAAGAGTTCAAGGCCTAGTGGGGTGCCATCTATACGATCCAAGGAGGTTTAATTAGTTTTAACTTCTTCATGTCTCAAGTACCCTTGTTGAAGATTGGTAAAAAGAATGTGCATATGAGAATCAATGTAACCATATCTTATCTAAAATTATTTTTAGTATTTTAATGAAAGATATGTGATGTTTGTGGCATTCTTTGAGTGTGATTTTGATGGTCCATGCTTCTGTGATATTATACATGGATCATACTTGGGGGATTTGCATATCTACTTCTGGCATCTGTCAAATCCTACTATAAAGCCACTAATAAAATTATCATGTTAAATATACATGACATATATGTTATAATATTCAAATAATTTAAAAAATAATAACATACTACATTTTAGGTCTACAAGTTTCTTATTGGAAAAATATTAAATTTATTAGTGAAAATACAAGTGTAAAAATGTACACATAGTGAAACTATGTACAAATACACAAAGTTGTACAACTAATCCATAATATTACTAACTTTACATTTACTTACCAAACCTTAAGTAAACTAAGACTATGTAAGATACCATCTATCTAGTATCTATTGATGATAAGTCTACTATTATGCTTCTCCTTCATGATGTTTATTCACTTATTGCCACACCATGTTGAATGTTGTAAGTGGAGGGCTAAGATACTTTACCATGAGTAGACATTTCAATAAATTTGTACTCTAATACAATAAAAGATATTTACAAGTCAAATAAAAATTATATATATGTAACTCAATAGAAGATAAGGTTAACTAACTAAAGTAACCTATGTTATATATGTCAAGATTATATATAAAAAGTAATTTACAAACCTAAAGAACTAAATTGGACTTTCATTATTATGAATATCAAATACTACCATAATTAATTACTGAATTGCTAATTCATTTTGAATACTAACTATCTGGATATCTTTCAATCTCCCCTTAAATTCAATTGTATCATACTTTCCTAAAAAAAATTACTATTTTACAACTTACACAACATAGGTCATGCCCAAGTCCCGAAGACTACTAATTGAACTAACCTCAATCTATATATCCTAAAAACATGTCAATAGCATCAAAAAAATGTTGCCTCATGACCTTGGCACTCTGTAGGGGCTATTTAGACTGAAAATCCATTAAATACACATAATGCAGTTTCACCATGGCTAACACAAATATGGAGTAACTGATGAACTGAACTAGTACCACACACGCCTATCTTATTAGTGCTAGGTAATTTCTATATACAAGAGAAAACTAATGCTATTATTAACCGCAACTTGGTTATGCTCCTAGTTATTCTCTCCTAGTAAATACTAGTCAACAACCCATTTCTCCATCCTAGAAAAGGTTATATTGTGTGTGGGACATTGATCACTACATTTTCTAATTATTATTACTTTTCTTACTATGAATGTTGCCTTTAAGATATTTCACTAACTAACTGAACTCAAATTTGATTCCCAACAATTAATTACATTTACTGACTTGAATTCATGAATCTTGTTAAACTCGACTTCCACTACCGTTGGCTGACTTTTCCCAAAATATGAACTATATAATAAGAAACTCTAACTATAAAATAATCAACTACAACTCATTTATTTATTTAATTCATATGAAGAATATTTTTCAAGAGTATCCTTACTTGTATATACCATATTTTAGAATACATGAAACCATAAATTTGATAAAGCAATTCAGAATGAATCTGTAAAATTCTCTACTAGATCATATATATATATATATATATATATATATATATATATATATATATATATATATATATATATATATATATATATATCATTTTATTATAATAATACATCCCTATAATATCAACATATCATGAAAAAATGTGAATGTTAGAATTATCTAGTAATAGAAATGAACTAAGAATTATGTTAAGTTTTACTACCATGTATCATATAAAATTCAATGGTTTGTAAATTAAACTAAACTAAATTAACATGTCTATTTAACAATTGATAGATCAACTCACCAACACACATACAAATACAAATTCAAGTCCTATAAAATTGTCTGATATTATAAAAGGAATATGTTAAACCCAATCATGCATTTTCCTCCATTTTGGTATATTTAATCTATTAAATATTCTTTTATTGTGGACAACTTCGTGCACTATACATGACAAACCCTAAGTGGAGTAACTCAACAAGGAATGTGACAAGATCAAGTTCATTGAAGAATGTCAAATGATTTATTAGATCCTTGCTTTATTCATCAATTCTATGTAATCCCTTGCATTAAGATCAACTTGTAATTTTTGAGATGATAATGATGATTAAATCACATATTCAATTATCAAATTTTGATTTGGTTACTTGGTTTTCCTGATGAAAATATCAAGTGGAAAAGTCAAGATTAGGGTTTTTGAGTAAGTTCATCGACTAAAGTCTTATCAAAATTCCACTTCGGCAGAGTGATCTTCAAGGGGTAGGAATCCACTTTGAAGAGTTAATACCGGTTGATGTATTTTGTCATGATCTTCATTCAATGTTGTTGGTGGATCCTTTGTAGACTAGTGTATTCAAATGGAATCATTGACTCAAGGTATAAATCATCGAAACCCCTATTTTGATGATGACTAACTATTCCACTCATTTCTATCTAATGATTCTGCCTGAGTGATTCCTGATTGGATTGACACACTCCAAATGCCTAAACTTGCACATCCTAACTTGGAGAAATCTAAGTCATACATGCATAAATATCAAAATTAAAGAATAGATGGTATTCTCCATAAGTCTTTGATGTAAATCATGTGCAATGGTTGTATGACTTGTAATTAAGCTTAAAAAATCAAGAGCACTTAATTTGAATGTCTAATCACTTTCTAGACATTTGTCAAAAGTGATAACAGGTTGGCTTGTCGATCAAGTTTGTCTAGGGTTAGCTGAGTTTGTCCTGGTCACAACTCAACTGACACCTGCACTTTGAATTGTCATACAGTGTCATCATCTAAGTTTCCCAAAAGCCAACTCAGCTGACAACACTGTACAGAAAAATGCAAAAAAAGTGTTTCTAGTTGTTGGAGTGTTTCAAAACTCAAAAATATATCTATTGGAACACCCAAAATGGACATAATTCAATCCTAAGTGTCTCTACTAGCTAGTAGGTAACCTCAACTATAAATAGGACCACTTGGGATTCATCCCATGGTTATCCAAGCACTATGAAGGTCCCTATATTATAGTTGAGAGGGATTTTTCTCCTAGGAGCCTCCATCCACTCTCATAATCTTAATCACTTGCTACATCCATTAAAGTGAGTAGGAAATTTGTAAGAGATCTAGTCATACATGTATATCTTGTGAGGATCTCACTTCCTCCACCTCCCAATCTCTCTTTCTACCATGAAGATGAAGATTCTCTCTCTTGGCTTAGAGAAGTTAAGATGAAGAAGGGAAGGAGTACCTTGGTGAAAGCTTCTCCTCACTGAAGGTGAAGTCAAAGGTAGAAGATCCAAGTCAAGATTGGGTAAATCCTTGAAGGTATAAGACTTGTTGCAAGAGTGGGTAAGTACTTGGAGAAGGCCAAAGACTCATTGCAAGGTTAGGTAAGTCCTTAGTAAGGTAGAAGACTCTTGGTCATGGATAGGTAAGTCCTTTGAAAGGTTATTGGGTCCCCTGTCCCCAAAGGGAATGCTAGGTACCCTTGACCTATAAAAGGAGGTCTTATGTTGTATCTCTTGTAATGTAATATAAGGAGTGAGACATGGTTGGAAATCCTATAGGTTTACCTCTCTAGGTAGTGTATGTACATCTCCTAATTTGGAGGTTGGAACCACTACTAATAACTTATGTTATATTTTGCTTGTTCAATCTCCCTCCTTTGCTATGCATGTCTAGTTGCACTCAAAGTTCATACTTGCAATATTATCTTATAAATATCTTGAAGGTCTAATACATTTTTTAAGAAGTTTTATCTCTATTCACCCCCTCTAGATCTCATCATAGATCCAAAATGAATTGAATTCTTGACAATAGTATTTCCTATTTGAAATATCAATTGTCATCACTTCTTAAATTCCTTACGAATTTAAGAAGTGATGATAATTGAGATTTCAAATAGGAAATACTTTTGTCAAGAACTCTCCAAGGAAATTTATCTAAATGTGTTTCTTTCTGACACAACAAATATTCATTAACTATTTGTTTTATTGGGCTATCAAGAATACTTTTTCAAAGTGCAGATATAGCCATTGCATGAGAGACAAAGCAAAAATAGATATGTAAGAATTTCACCTATTCCCCTAGTAACATCTAGAATTTTCCCTAGTTATCTTTATTGGCTAATAGGAAGTTTAATTATATATTGGAATATTTAGAATATTGTCAAGTTACCAAAGTAATTATATGTTATAAAGTTGAGAATATGCCTCAGTGAGCCATTAAACAACTTCTTGAGTTTACATTGTTTATGCAGTTTGAATGGTTAGTAATAATTTGTAAAAAAATAACCCCTAACTTCTATGTTTTGAGTCTCTCATCCTTTTCCAAATTTATTTATTTTTCAAAGTTAATTTAGTCTCTTCCTTGAAAAAGGAAGACTTAGGGCAAGTGGGCCTCGATAAGTGTAGGTTGAGCCTTAGATAGGTTATTGGATAGTTTTACAGGAACATAAATTAATTACTTTTTGGATGAAAAGAGATGTTGTGTGGTGTTAGCTTGGTGAGGTAATACAAGGTGATACTAAGAGGTTAGTAGAATCAACTAGTTGAAGACAACTTAGTAGTAGATCTATGGTATTTCAAGATAGAACTTCTATGCATACATGCAATTATTCATGTTTTCCCAATATCTCTCTCCCTTGCATTTTTTATATTGTTATATAACTTCAAGGTCTGACAATTTTTGTGTATGTTCTTCATATACAATTTCAACCCCCTCTACTAAACCTAGATCCTAAAAGTGGTATCAGAGAAAGGTCTTCTTCAAGTCAGAACCCCACATGTATGAGAAAATGGCTGACAATATTCTAGAATATCTCAAGCTTGAGGGAGGCTACTCCACCATCCCATCAGTCTTCAATAGATCTAATGGTAAATATAGGAAGATGAGAATGTAATTCAACATTCTACAAATCTACCAAGGCATGTGGAAGGCAGTAAGCCTCCCTTATTCCATGTCTGATAGGAACTTGACTACATTGGATGCATAGACTTTAAGAAAATATTAACTTAATGCTAAGTCATAATCATACACTACATTGACCTATCTCCTATTGAGGTTAAACGCATTTCATCTTACAAGACAACTTGTTAAGTACGGATAAAGTTGTGCATCACTGTGAAGTAACTCTATAAGTTAAAGACAGAAGGATAAACATGTAGTAACATTAATTCCATCTATTTACTTTGTCTAAGAAAGATTATGTCAAAGAGATATACCATGCCCTTGATGTTGAGGTTCAAGTTATCTTCAAAGCTAATGAACAAGCCTTAAAGGTACAAACCACTGATGTTCTTATTCTATCAGACGGTGGGTTAGCTTTGGAGCTTTACAACAAGGAATCTAGTCTATTGAATTTCAAGCCCTTCATGGATAAGTTCAAGGAGCTTTCCGCCCCCTAGCATCATGTAGAGTCAGCCTAATTCCTAGGACACTCAACTGGGTAGCTGATAGCATTGCTAAATCTCCTCTGCAAACCCTATCTAATGGACATAATTCATGTCCAAGTAGTATATCTTCTTTCAATACCTTAGTTTTGTAATTTTCTTCAATTAAACCTAATTGGTTAGACTAGCCTATCGACTTTGATTTGAACAAACTTTAGCCTATTAGAGAGAGTGATATGAATACATAATCTCTTTTATTTCAAAAAAAAAAGATATACCTAAGGTTTGAGCCTGACAAATGGACTTGGATCTCTAGGGAAGAAAATAGAGTATAGTTAGAAATTTCAACAAATCCCTCGCTCCCTCGTCTACATGTTTGAAAAGAAAGTAGCATCCACAGAAGAGTCCTACAATCTTCAAACTCTTCTAGTTGAAAATCTCATAGGAAATATCCTAATGTATGAGGTGAAGCTCTTTGCAAAAGAGTAAGAGGACAAGAAGGAGTCTTGCAGTATGAATAAATAGGTTCCTTTCAAAAGTCTCATGTGGAGAGTACTTGATGATGATTCCATGTACACTTAAGGTAAACCTTTCATGGGAAAGATCAACATAGGTACTTTGTGTTTCTATTTATGTTTGTCCAAAATGGATATCTTAAGAATGAGTGTCCATATAACAAGAAGAATAAATTAAGAAAGAGCAAAAAGAAGATAAATGAAAAGTACAAGAGGAAGGGTAAGAGGGAGAACATATAAAAATGAAGGTAACTAGACGGCTTAGCATTCATATGAAGCATTTAGTAGAAAAAGTGAGGAAGAGGAGGATTACAATGAGGCTCTCATGATAAGATCAAGTGAATGTGATGAGGTGATAACATAAATCTCAATGAACTTCCAAAATATGCTTTAGTTTAGAATATTTATGATTATTATGCATTTTCTAACTCATGCAAAACTTTTAAAAAAATTCCTCAAATTGTTTGTACTTTACAAGAGGATATGGATGGGGTCAAGCACCTTAACCTTTGCTGAGAAGATGATGTTAATTAACTTACTAAACTTCACATTATTTTATAATTTCAATTGAATCGTTTTAAGGTAGAAGGTAATATTCATCTTGGTAATCTAGATATTTTAAATAAGAAAATGTCTTGTTTCTTATAAGATTGTTGATCTATCCTTTTCTCCTAGTAGGATTTTTTTTCCTCTTTTAGTTTTAGAGATAAATTAATATATAACAAATCTATTAGTATTGGATATGATATCATTAATGCAAATCATGATATAGCCAATATCTCTACAACTATCATTACTCCTACTCAATATAATTACTTGGTCATAGTTTCTTTGTAAAAAATTCTAAACTTAGATAAAAACCTACAACATGATAGCGAAAAATTGGTATATATGTAATAGAATATGATGGTATCTGCTAGAACAACAAAAAAGGAAAGGGTTCTACAACATCCCATTGAGTGTCCCTCAGTTATTAAAGATATAATTGTTTGTACTTTTATAGTTGGAATGGTCAATATTCAACTTAAATCCTTTAAAAAAGAAGAGAACCAAGAAGAACATAGATTGGGTTCACATCAAGGTATGAGACTTAAATTATATCCCTATTTTAATATTTGTATGAAATTTTTAAACAAAAGTGTAAACAGTGGATACTCACAACACATGACGGGCGTAAAAAGCTACTTCCATACAATTAAGAGGAAGAAATATGAACTTTTAACATTTTGTGGTGAAAATGATAAATGGAGGTAAAAATGTGTGTAATGTAGTGAACATTTGGCAATAGTGGCAATGATAAAAACAAATTATATATTTATAATGTGCTTCTATTTTGGTGGCCTACATCAAATCCTAATTACTGTGAGTCAATTGTGCCTCGAATGATAGGGTTTTGTATACCCTGGTTACCAGTGTCGTGACCTATATATCAAGGGATGACTAGGCTATTTTGTAGCTAGACTATATATGTCACTACAACTGGCTCATATTTACTGAGGGAAGTTGAGTTCTTAGGAGTGTGACTCTCCTAGATCTTATATGGCACTGATTTAGACTTATCAGTGGTCATTTGGAGTTGAGTGGTATAGATCAACTCCTCAGGGCTTAGTAAAATATGTAATCCAGTCGTGTAGTATATCTTCTTAGGGTTAAACACAATTCACATTGGTTGATAACCCTTGACTTATTTCTTATATTGACTAGTGGAAATATAATGGGGTAAGAGAAATTAATTGTTTAGTATATGACACTCCTACATGTTCCTTCATATACCTAGCCATTCCTATTGATATTCCTATCTATTTAACTTGCTTAGTGTGTTTAATGTGTCAATCTGCTAAACCTGCTTAATTAGTTTAACATGATTAATATATTTAGTAATAATGTTACCTGCTGTAATCGATAACCATTGTTGAGAGTTATATCTCTTATTGGGATGTTGGTCTCACCTTGTGGGACATCACATTTTATATTTGATCATCAACAACGTCGTTAGGATCATGGTGGTGAGAAGAGCAGCCTGAGGAGCAGTAGAAGTAGAAGGTTGGCTAGCAGTTAGTGTGCCCTAGAGTCATCCTTGTACTCTCAGGTCTGGGTAGGGGATGTTTTGTAGATGATATGTATATCGACTCGAGTTTTTGGAAGTGTGTCAATGTTTGTATGGTATGTATATGTGGAACATATCTTTTGAATATAGGTTGTGGCTGATGCCACTGGTCATACATGTAAATACTTGATGTGGCATGTGTTGATAAGCAGGTTGTTGGACCTTTATGTAAAAGTTTATGGACATGATAGTAATATATAAATCAGTTTTAATTTACCCTCATTTCTGGCTATGTGGATAATTAGTAGTTTATCATGTTTTTTTTAGTTATCTCATTTAGCGTGATGGGGTGTCACAATAATTGTTGCCTAGTGTTACATTAGATCCTAATTAGTGCAAGTCAATTATGTGATAACAGTTACCTTGTGTTATTTACATCTATTGAATGTCTTTTACTAGTTCCCTCACCTTCAATTTTATATATAAGGGAAACAACAAATGGAAACTCATATGCATTTCTCTTAGTTCTTTTAAACAAGTTCTTGGTAGTTACTAGTTGTTGATAGTATTATATCATAAAAGACTAGGTCATCAAAATTTCATCAATAAAAGAATCAAAGCAAAAATGACTTGGTCAAGGGACTTCCAAAACTAGATTTTAAAGAAGATGATGAATGCCAAACTTGTAGACAAGGGAAGAAAATTAAGTATTACCTACTTTAAGGGGATCCTTATTACCATGAGAGATGAATAACTTCTTCATATTGATCTAATTCGACAAATGCACATACAATCACTTAGAAGTATCACATTATTTACTATTTTTTTATGATTATTTTACATATATGTGACATTCTTTCTAATTTCTAATAATCACACTCTTAGAAGTTCTATATATTAATAAAAGAGTATGAAATTAACATTTTTCTAATATTGTTTAATTCATTATGAGAAGGAAGGATAGTATGAAAGATTATATAGTCTAAACATTTAGTGATGAATCTACACATATGCATAACTTGTGTTACCTTTCAACACCTCAAATAATTGGGGTTGTTGTGAGGAAGAATTTTTTTTAAGTAATGGCTAGGATTTACTTAATAATTTGGAGCCCCAAAAACATTTTGGGATGAACAAGTATATATCACTTATTTTGTTCAAAACCATCATTTGACTCTTCCTCTCTCAAATAAAAACACCAATGATATTTGGCACTGAAGAATCCTTTAGTTGATTTATTTTATCTTTGGTTTCCCCTATTTTGTTATTAAAACTAAGGATGCTTTTATATGTTTGATTCTATATCTTATAAAGCTATATCCTTAGTTTTACTCTATTCATAAAATTGAATCAACTTTTTATACATATATACTAAAGGATGAGAATTATCATCTTAAAATTAAAAAAAAAAACTATCTTCATGCAAGTATTTTTTTTGTGATGGTGTTCGCAATGATCATGTATCAAAACTCAAAGAGATAGACATCACAACAAAGAAAATAAGAATGTAGTTGAACAAGAAAGTCTTGATCATAACTACCATAATGAAGAAATAAAGATCTTATCCAAATGTTTTTATAGGACCATGCAAAGGATATCACTTTAGTGATCTATTAAGAAGATTATAGATGTATCTATTAGGACCATTACATATCTCAACTAGAGATAAAATCTATAAAGAAGGCACTTGAAAATAGTGATTGGAATGTTTCGATACAAGATAAATTGGAACATTTTGATAAGAATATAGTGTGGATACTAATGCCAATACCTCAATATACAAATATCATAGGCACAAGTGGTTGTTTGCCAACAATTTTCATGAACAAGGTAAAGTGGTGAGAAAGAAACTAGACTACAACCAATAAGAAGGTATTTATTTTAATGAAACATGTGCATGGTAGCAAGATTGGAATCAATTAGAATGTTACTTAAATTTCCACATAATTTTTTTTCTTTAATATGAATTGAAATTAGAATTGTATTTTAAATGGATATTCAAAGAGTAAGTCTATTTGGCTTCAACACATGTCTTTAAAAATTAGAAACAAATCTAATCATCTGTTTTGTCTTCATTAGGAATGGTATGGTCTCAAACAAACTCTTGTGTTTGGTATTAGAAAGTAAAGACTTTTTTGTTACACAACAATTATGTCATGGCTAAAGGTTTTTTTGTTATAAGTTGATGCTACTTTATTTCTAAATAAATAAAATCATGGGAATTTCTCAATTCAAATTTATGTTGATCATAATCTCAGTCGTTAGCTAAGGAAGTTATAACTTAGTGGAAAAGGCACAGTCTCCCCAGAGTAGGGACCTGGGTTCAAATCCCTTGTTATGAAATTTCAGCAGTCGTTGGTCCCCTCACATAGCTCGATCTCTGCGTGAGGTTACCTTGTGACCCTAGATGTGTCGGTAGTTGGGGGGAGCCAAGGTTTACACTTTTGGAGATGTCACAAACGTGACCCATCTTCAGGGGTGGCCCCAAGTCATAAAAAAAATCCCAGTCTTTACAAGGTATTTATGCCCTAATACATAATGGATATTAAATTATTGTGAAATGGGAGTTAAAAATATTCCAAGCATTCTAAATCAAGCAAACCACCAATGAGAACTTCATTGACAAAGAAAAGATGTCAGTCAACTAACAACATTTTCTCCCTGATCACATTGTTAAGAATTATGTCTATATAAAAATATTAACACAAACAAAATATTGGTAGATATTTTCACATGATATCTAGCTATAGTATTTCAACTTTAGTAAATCAAAACTTCAATTAATTCATTTGATGAAAATTGCATGCCACTATGTTAAAATTACCATGATATATGTCAAAAAAATTCCTATTTCACTATTATTCATTTTTTATATGAAATTATGTCAAATAAAGGCAATTGGTAACTAGTAAAGTGCATGATCCTATACTATATAATTTTTAGCACAAAACTAAATTTGTAAGAAGTTATGATAGTTTTTAGACTTAGATGAAGATGGTGTACAATATTTTTGATAGGTTGGAAATCCCATCTCAACTGACAAGCTAAAACCCTTTTTTCTATCTTACCATTTGGTTGTGATTCTAACTCAAATTCTCAGTTGTATAACATGTCATGGTTTTATAGTAACACCTAAATATGGAATTTTTGAATCAAGCTACAATCAATAAATGCATATTAGTCTTAGATAATATCTAATCAGCTCGATTTCCTCCCCAATTATTCCAAATCCACCCAACCAATAGTAAACCTAGCTTTGACCCCACTGTCTTTCACCTACATTAATCATTTCAATCAGTTTCTATCACATTTTATTTCCTTTTGTGTTTCTCCAAACTCTTTTTTAGACTTATAACCATGTAATTTTCCTTCTTTCTCTCTCTTTTCACTTTTTCTTCTTGACAACCATGATTATAAGTAGAAGAGTAGGAAATCTAGGTCCAAAGTAGCTAAAGATACCTCCTCATCTAATCAAATTTATTAAATATTCAATGATATTTTATTTGTCTTCAAGTAGGCTGTTGAGAGGTATCAATAATTCCTTCCCAAAAACTCTCACCCATGTTTCATAATCTAGAACCTCTTTCATCTCTTAACATTACCTATCAAAATCAAATTTATCCCAAATTTCTTTTGGCAAGTTTTATTTTCCAATCTTTTTGGAATTAAACTGTAATTATTCCTCTATTTGCCAAACAAGTTACTATCAGATCCATGATTATTGACATTCCTTTATAGGCTTCTAAATATTTTCTTAATGCTTATCATTATCTCAACTCATAAGATATTCATGTTTGCTCAAATCACTTGACATCAATGACATCTTACTTATCAATGGTAGGATGATTAAAGAATATAATGGTATTATACCCACCATGAAACTTTTCTCCTTGATGCCAAGTATATCATACTAACATTTTTGTGCTTTCTCTCTTATTCCTCATTGATGTGTGCTATAACTTTTTGGGAAATCAAACCTTTATCCAATGAGAAATTGTTGAGAATAATGTCAATTTTTATCATACACTTGATGAAGAGTATATTCAATAAATTCTAAATCACATGATTTCATTTATACTACTCAAAATATAGGTATGTCTATCAAATCTATGCTAACATGGTTTGTGTACTCCTCAAAAGACCACTTCGAGATCACTATTCATTGACTTCAAGTACACTTCAAACCATAAGGGCACTCAAATCAATGTCACTATCTTGAAAAATACCTCCTCTCATGGTGAAGGTTCTTTTTATCAAGCTCCACCACAACATCAAGAACCGCATCCCATGAGTGAGATCGATAGTACCAATAAAAACCTTCTAGGATGCATGATGTAGCCAAATGCCTACTTTGGTATATTTCTTACTACTTATACAACTCCCAAAACCACATTCACCATGATATTTCCTATATCATGAGTAACATGAACTTGATTTTTGATTTGCCAAACCTCCCACTCCATATACTCCTTTATCTTCTATTGTACATAATGCTTCATATACAAATTAGTAGTTACCCACACACACATCCTTAAGTTTCTACTCCTTTTCAAAATTCCCCCATGTATCCTTCCCAATACCTCATGTTCTACACTTGCCTTTACCCTATGATACACCCCTACTGCTCTAGTAGACTACAATTGGCTATTTGCTCCAACTTTTTAATAGGATAATACATTGAATGCAAACATTATGATGACCTAGGAGCAAATTAATAACTATTGGACATACTACACTTGAAGAAAAATAAGATGAGGAAATGGAAGAAGGTGATGATGGTGAACATTAATAAGCTAAATATGCAAATATTGGTTTTGATGCCAACTAACCTCCTTTATAAGAGATGAAGGAGTAGACGATGACTATGCATTGACCTTAGACTAGGTCAGGGACTAGTCTAGGTGTTCTCAAATTTTGTGTGGCATGCTTATTTATAATTCTTGGACCAATTTCATATAATGACTTGTATGTTAACTATGAACCTCTACTTTTAATGTGTATGTTTGCGCTTAACTTCTATTTTCATCATGTTTTTCCTTTATGGACAAAACTATATATTTTGTGAATTGCATTCTATATTTGACTTGTCAATTTTTTGGGACAATTGATAGTTTGATCTATGGTGAATGGTTTATTTTTTTCCAAATCATTTTGTATGATTGTAGTTGATTTTCTTAAAATTCCATAGATATGTCCTTTCATATTTCTTGTAAGACCCCTGACCTTACTTAAATTATTGAACAAGCTTAATTATCCAAATTGAATTCTTTAAATCTAAAACTAACCTTGTTATAAGTTTTTATATCATAAGACAAGCTTAAGTTTCAAATTTGGTCCAATTTGGACATTGTTTATGCAAGTTATTTAATTTTATGTACATTTTGAAATTTTCTACAATTTACCCAATCTGAGGTTTTTATTTGCAATTTGTCACATGCAATATGTTACACATATGTAATATTATCTTCTTGAGCTTTTTGGGCCATGGGGCACTTGCTTGAACGATGGTTTGGTGGTGATTCACTTCTATGGTGAATTAGGGTTTTACCCCTTCATGGATGATGGAGTTGCCAAGTCTGCAACCAAGGAGACTGAAGGTTTTTCCTGATGGGGGTTCCAACCAATGGTTCAACTGTATGTAGGGAGAGCTAAGCTTCACCCTAGAAGTGGCACAACTGATGGTTGATGTGGGTAAAGTCTCTCAATCGATGATGGGGTAGAATGTACCATTTTGCCCTTTGTGGTGGTATATGATGGCCGATGGTCCTTTTGGGGGTGGAGACCGATGGATACCCTATTCTGGATGACCCATGTCCCTTCAAGGCATCAAGGGTCGATGGTTAGGCAGCAATACAATCGATGGGCATCTTGTTGCATGGTTGTGGAAGCTTTAAGCCATGGACACATGGAGAGCTACTGGGACACCTAAAGCTTCTTCTCTCCCTTGTCTATAAGATTTATTTACCTATTCATAAGAACTCAAATGAAACCTTTGGTCCCCTATCTCTTCTTCTCTCACCAGATCTCATCTTTACCCTTCTGGTTGGTGGAGGAGCTGTCCAAGGAAGAAGAAGCTGGCCGACCTTCTTGGTGGAGCTTCTAGGGTTTCGTTTTGCTCTCTTCTAGGGTTTACGAAGCTCTCTTTTAGTGATGTTGACCTAAATGAGATAGTATTTCCTTCTCCCCTTTGTTTCTTTTTTGTTGTTGTTCCTCCTACCTTCTTCTTGGATGGAACTCTATTTTTCGATGGTAAAAGTTGCCTTAGAGCTCAAAGATCTTATCTTTCTTTCTCTTTCTACCTAAGGTTTGCTCCCTTTATCGAGAAAGGTATAACCATTTATACATCTATTGTATAAATGATAATATTATAAATCTTGATAAATAATCATTCTTAATTGATGATTTCTTACAATTGATTAAAATTATTTTTGTATATTTTATGTTCTTAGATGTATTATTGGAAAAAGAATTTAGATGTGTACCATTTAATGTGTATCCTATATTATAAATCTTACATAAATATAGTACGACCATTTATACATCCAATGTATATAATACATGCAGTATACACCACATCCACATCAATTGGTGTGTATTTTGAACTCACACCAAAATAGCTTGCGCTTTTGGTTTCGCAGTAGCATTGCAAACCCATTTCTTTTGGCGCTTTAAATATCCACTTAGCCAAAGACATCACTATATGTGGTGTGTAAGGTAAACACCAAATTTTTTGGTATGTTTAATTCTAACTTTAGAAAAGTGCCAATTAATGTGGCATGTTTAGTCCTAATACCTTAAAAACGCCAACTAATGTGGCGTATTTAGTCCTAATACCAGAAAACAAATGCCAACTAATGTGGCATCTTTAGTTTTAATATCATAAAAACACCAACTAATGTGGCCTGTATAGCCCCAACACCAGAAAAAATGTCAACTAATATGGTGACTTTTGTTAAAAGTGTGTTAATTCGGAAAATAAGTTCGGAAGAGTGCTAGTTCGGTAAACATTTTTACTAATGTGTGCTATTTGGATTTTTTTTCCCTTTTATATATTGGATTAAATTCCTTGCATCCCGTTATCGACCACACATAGTTTCTCAAATTTGATCTAGGAATTTTGCTAGTTAGGAGCCACCTTCTACGAAGAGATAGTGAAAGAAATGTGGATATATTTTGTTTGGTAGTGTTTAGAGACATCCTTATGCACTCAGCTCCCGGGTAGTGTGTTTTATGTGATGATGTAGACATGACTCAATTTTTAGTTGTATATTTATATGATGATGTAGGCATGATTTAATTTTTAGTTGTATACTATGTACATGATGCATATGCTGCAAACATGATTATAGATACATTTGTATAAGGGTGTTGCGACTTTGTTATAGAAAATAAATGGTGCATAATTACATATTGATATATGGAAAAGAGAGGCTTTTTTATCCTTGCATATATGAATCTTTTTCAAAAATTTACTTGAAATGTTTCTTTGATGATGGGTTGGATGACGTTAGTTAGGATCAAGTCCTTTTTTGGCTTTGATTTTTCTCATGTGGCTTGTCGGCCTCGACCGTTCTTACACGTTGATCATGGGGTAGGTGCCACATTTGAATGTATGAGAGCCATGTTTGACTAGAGTTATAAGGATATTAGATATTGTGTCTATTCATATGTGTTCTCGGTATCTAATCATTATTTATGGTGATGTAGATGAAACTAAATGACATGAGGAGCATGTGAAGAGTAGCTTTGTGTCAACCATGGTTGATAAGTGTCGCGTTGGGGAACAATAGAGGAACATGAGTAGAGAGTGACAGAGTTAGGGCATGTGCAACCTCTATTGCCTTCCTTAAACCCATTAACACAAATTCAATAATCCATCTAGGAAATTTATGGAAATTGATGTCATGTTTATCCAGCTGACGAACATGATCTCTATCCCTTCACCCTAAGCATTGATGCGACATGCTAAGTCCTCTCCTGGCCTGAGGAATATATTTGAGAGGCTGAGGAGAGGAGTGGTGAAGTACAAAGTTACAACATATCTAATGGATGTGGATCTTTTGTTGCTAGAGCTTGAGAACGCCTTTAGGATCCTAGATATATTGAGGGAGGATTAGATCAAGCATATTATCTACATCTTGAAGGGGAGTGTTGTCAACTAGTAGGACATGGCTAGGATAAGAGGCTTAGAGAGTCTATTACTTGGGATGACTTCAGGAAGGAGTTTGAGAGTAAATATGTTTCCCATTTGTACTTGCAAGAGAAGATGATGAAGTTTGAGAATCTAATCCAAAGAGAGATGCTTGTTACAAGTATGAGTTACAATTCATGGACATGTTGAGGTTTGTCCTCAATTGGATCCTACAGATGTTGAAAAGATTAGATGATTTGAGCATTATTGAATGTTGAGATACAACAATTGATGTCCATACTAAAGATGAGATTTTTTTCTATTTGTGGAGTTTTTTAAGGAGGATCAAGTAGATGATGATGGAAACTGCAATGAGTTTGAGTCTAGGAAGAGATCAATGTAGCCTTACAACATGTAATTGGGAAATTTTATGAGGCCAATCTATTCCACACCATGTTATCAAAAGCATTAGTAGTAACAGAATAGAAAAATTACATCCAAATGAAGGACTTAGTGACATACAAAGTGGTCACAGAGAAAGGGTAAGGTAAGATGTTTCCTACCCCCAGGGAAATATGAATTTTGTGTTTGTATCAATGGCAGGGTCTCCTAGACCATAGAATGACAATCTTGTAGTATTTGTAGTAGCCATCACAATGGTCCATGTGGTTATGAATCAAGAAAGTGTTACTAGTATGAAAATTATGGGCATGTGAAGACCTTTTACTCATAATTACAATAGGTTCATGATATAACATATTAAATTTGGGTACTAAATCTATATTGAGAAATTACTCATATTTCCCCATAATTTGAGTTTATTTCAAAGTGGTCATTTCTTACAAGTCCATTTTTGACCAATTACCAGATTCTTGATACTGGTTAGTCTTTAATTGAATTATTACCTCTAAATGAATTCATCCTCATCATTTGATCAACTACATGCAAAATAGTCCCTCAAATTATTTGCATGAGCCACTTTGACATCATATAGAACAATTTGAAATTTTGGTGTTCGAACACATTGGTTTGAACTTGTATTCTAATAATACATCCACTCTTAGAAGAATGGATTTGGAATCACACCAAAACATAATTTTATCATTATATATTAATATTTGTATTTCTTAAAAGGGTAATCAAGTTAGCAAGCTTGTAATGTAAATAGATGTTAGTAGTTTATAATTTAGTTAAGTTGGAATTGAATGCATTATTTATATTTGAAAGGCATTGGCATTATAGTCAAAGAGTTATAAAAGTTTGAAGTAACTAGTGTATCATAATTAATCACCAATGAAATAGGTACTCACCTCATTACTCTGCTACCTCCGACTGTTACTGAGAAAACAAAGGTTTCACCCGCAACATCTAGGGACTTGACCCATTTCCTTTCAGTTTTGAGTTCAAAACAACTGCCATGTAAACTCCTCGATCTCCCTTTTACTAGAAACTGCAAGGAAATAGCCACATGTGATTGAACTTCACCCTCCTCTCTACAACACTACTTTGCAAACCCTAGATCCATCCTCGTCATCACTCCATATAACCCTCTCCTAGATACCCTTGTAGGCAACAAATATTTTGGGATCCTCTCCTCTTTCTCAATTCTTTTGCATCTGAGTGGGCTCTAGAAAACTCAGGAAAGAATAATTCCCCTCATCTGACCCTACTAAAGGCAGGAATCCCACATTGTAATGTGAAGGCTTCACTACCATGGTTACAATCACCTATAGCAGTGCAAATAAGCCTACAGTCCCATACTCACGGCTCTCTCTCACATGAGACCCTAAGACAACACCCCTTATCCTGCATGCTCCCTGCCACACCTCTACTACAAGTTTCTTTTACCTTCATTGTACCTCTATTTCTTCTTCCCCATAGCACTGCTATACTATGATTGTGTTTCTCCTCCACCATGATTATGTCGTTCCTCATTGTCATTGTGTTATTCCTCCGTCGCAGCACCGCCTACATTTGACCCTAACCATCTTCACCTTCTTTTCGATCAACACTAATGGCCATATCTATGATTTCTTCAAACCCCATCATGTATCACTCCTCCTCCTAGAGGAAATCACATACAAGATTACACCCTGTACGACCGTCAAGACCTCCACCATATCTCCATGTCATTGCAATTTTCTTAACCCCAACTCTCAACACCTCCAAATCCTAGCAACTACCGCATAACAATGAAGACTCAATTATAGTTATGAGCAAACTGTATCCCAACGCCTCCATCCTTGACTTGAACCAGAGCACCAACTTGCGGATGGCAGTACTTGACCCTCCTCATGTAACCCAATGCCTCTGGAAAAAAACACACAACTCACAATCCAACATCCACCTGCAACCCCTTGAATCCTAGTATGAATCCGATTAGAATCTACCTCAAGATCTATCAGCCCACCTACAATGATAAATGGACATGAGCGCTACAGTAGGAAATTGGCATCTCAATCCAGTGAGCATGTGTAGGTGATCATAGAAACTCATGGCGCCTCAAGCAGGTATGGATTCTAGTCGCATCTATGGTGACTTGATCATAAGGTTGTGGTCAACCTTGGTCAGAAATGCCACTGGAGAATCCATCAAAGATCCTACCAAGACAATCATCAATGGGTTTAATATTCAACTATAGTTTTCAAAACTAAATAATAAACCTACAATCATGAATAGTAATCAACAAGATAGAGAGCAAACTGGTAGCTACTATGTTAACCATCTAACCCTATATTATGGATATATATATATATGATAGTATATAAGGAGACAATAATTTAGATAAATCTCAAAACATAACAATGACATTCATATAAATCATATCACTTTACATATTCATATACCTTAGTGTATTGGAAAGTAATAGACCACTAATATTGGATTTCAGTATTGAGTCTTACAATACATATATGTATTGATAATATGTATAAAGTGTAGTGAATGTAAATATATATGAGACATATATGTAGAGATATTCCCATAGTATGGATATATGTTGGTATCCTGATAAAAAATTCTATGGTTTCATTATTTAATAATTGGATACATCCAAAATGTCAACTTCATTCTGGTCATGAAATACCCTACATATGTAGTTATGTATATATATAGATGAATGGAATATAGATTTATAGATTACAAATTTAAAACATTGGTATATGATATATATATACATACATACACACACACATAGTATAAGGATATCACTCTTATAAGCATGGATAAACTAACAATAATACAAATTTAGTTTAAAATATATATAGGTGGATCGATATATGAAACTACTCTATTATTTTTCGTCTAGATACTACTTGTAATTTGGGACATGACCAAGATATAAGTATATGACTAAAATATATGAAGATATGTCTAAAACCCTAGATATTTTAGTGAGAGTAGATTGCTAAATAAAGATATTTAAGCTGAGTGACTAATAGAATAATCAAATCTAGAGGAAATAAAATAAAACCTTGTCCTGATAAGCAACCTTATAGGTAAATAGGGAGATAGAGTAGGCAATGCAAATGAAAATTTTGTCCATATTTTCTAACTAGTAGATCGCGTCAACAACAATGTATAGGGAAAGAGGGTGCAATATATACCTTGTCTTGGAGCAAGTCCAATGACTATTCTTTCCCGGTGATGTGCCCCCTTCACAAGTAGCACACAGACAGTCATCGACGAAATCCTCCAAGTGTGACAACCACAAATGGTGGATGGCAGTGTTCTCCTAGCATGACAATAATGACTTCCACACATCTACGTAGTCCACACGGACCACCAGGAACACCACATTGCAATTCCAGAGTCGATAGAAGGTGTTGTCCTTTTGTTCATCAATGTTCTAGCATAAACTTCCTTTCCCCTTGTTGTCTCTTACTTTCTTGGGTAAGACTGATCAAGCTCTCTCACATGTTTCCACAATTGTGAGAAGATATCTTATCCTGAGAGTCATGGCCACCCCCTCCTTATATAGGAGTGGGCGGGATAGGGTTACAAAACCCATGGGATATGGAAGGTCACTTTTCTTGTTTGGACAGCGGTTGCACACAACCAATCGGTGGACTTGACTATCCAGTCAGTTAACTTGACTATCTAGTCGGCCGAATGGCACAACCACAGGGTCGATTGTCTTGGTTAGTAGAGCAATAACACTGGCTTTCAATTCGATGATTAATGGATGCCATCACACCTATCATTAATCATTTTACTAATCAAATTGGTTGTTTGAATCTTTGTTTTACTAAGTCAAACTGGTGATTTGATTTAGATACAATCACAACTATAGAATGGACATTCCAATCACTTGACTGATAATCAATATTATTCATATTGATTATCTAAACACTTTAGTAATCAACTTAAATCTTGTCCATCAGTAAAATCTTTTTCCCAGTTTATCCTTTGTGTTTGACCCTATAGGTCCCAAATGACATTGGCAATGAATGTCCATAAATAGCTTTGGACATGACAAGAAATCAACGGTATCTAGCAACACATCATTGGTATCTAAGTAATCAGATAGTTGGAGAACAAATTCAACCAACATCTATGATCATTGTTACTGTGATCGTATAGTTCATTTATCTTAGATATCCAGATTGAACTCAAGGCATATAATCATCATCTTCTTAACATTCAATCTATGTTCCTTGAGCTAGAGCAGACTGTATGAGATGCATGTGAGCTCACATATCACATATTGACTCACATGATTGTGGCCATATGTTTCTCAGTCTCGCTTATTAAGTGGCCAGGATATTAGGTCCAGTAGGAGGGACAAATCCCATTTACATCACTTACAGTCAAACCCCATGTGTCACAACATACTTGAGCACCACCTCTAGAAACCCTTATCCAAGGTCATGTTGCATGATGTCAAAGTTCATCAAACGACATGTGATGAGTGTAGCAATTTTAGGTATAATAACCACAATCACCACTATCACTTTGAGAGCTAATTATGACTACCATTCTATGGTTTCCATGTATCACTCTCAAGCTCGGTTTACTAGTACACTATTCTCTAACAAGTAACTATGTATTTGACTTTATATCTAATATCATGACTAATGAGGCTATGTCATCAATCAACACAGATTCTAGTCGTATGTACTATTATCATCTATTTTTCTTCTACAATAATATCTGACTAGGGACATAACAAGAATGTGTGTACTCTTATCATACATATGATCTTATTGTTCAGGTCCTTAACTTGAAGAGATATGTCATCAAGTAACATCGTTCTTTAGACATCTATCATGTGTGTATCATCATCTCATGACCAAGACAAACATAAAAGTTGGAATCACCTTTATTATTACTAAATCAGGTACATGATGTCCCAAAGAAATCACCATATAATTAGCTCTCTGGACATACATTCCAACAGACTTAACCTAGCTCTGTCACCCCAATGGACTAAAATAGTTGCTCAACAGGCAGTTTGCAAGTGAACTATTGAAAAACAATGATGTCTTTTTGTTTTCCATGGTTTATTAGAAACCCTTCTTCCTAGCCTCTCCTATATAAAGGGGCATGGTGGCCAGGATTTTAGTAACATATGCTAGACACATGAACCCTATTCATCATTGCTCACAAGGAGAGAAAGGATAGAATGTGCAACACTATCACATTTCCAACAAAAAAACTACGTGATGAATGCATTTTCATCTTAGTTTTAGCAGCTTTTTCAGTCTTATATTGCATTCATTTCCATCATTTTATTTTAAAATAAGATAATATCTAGGTTTTCTTAATTTTATGATAAATTTGTAGGATTTTGATTCAAATCCCAAATTTTCATGGTAGGCTTGAGGTACGCATTGCATGCACTAGCTGGGAGACAGTGGTCCTACTAACCGACTAGCGAGCGTAAGAAATATTTGAACAAATCAACCATATTTGTGTTAATCATGCCTTCATTAGTTAATTCTTCATAGGTACATACCCTACGACGCACACCAATATACATGGGTGGGATTGCATATTTATGAAGACCATTGGCTTGATTCATTCTACCAAAATATCAATTTGCATCACTCTACCAAACCATCAGTTTGCTCACTCTACCAAACCATCGGTTTTCACACTCTACCCTTACATTGGTTGAAAAATGTGAGAACCCCTCATGCTAAACAATATTACTCAAAACACAAAACACAATCGATCACTAATTAACCACATATCAAAAAAGAGGATAAATTAAAATTGATTAAACATTCCAAACATGTCCAAGAGCTTTTACATAAAAGCCCAACATCTTTCTTTATTTCATATAATGCCAAGTATCTTTTACAATAGCTTTGTGGCCTCTACCACAACATATATGTATAGAAGAACATGATCCGCATATACAACATGTACAATCATCATAATTCTACCAAAGCTCGATTCGATCCTCAGACTAGAAAAACAATGTCTATCCAAACAAAAATATAAAAAACAATAATGAATGACATGTACGTAGGGATGAGCACCATCCAACACTGAACTAGAACGATGACCAAATTTTAAAAAAAATTACAAACCATAGACCAGAGCATTTTAAATTAAGATTGGACTACACTGGACTGGGACATTTCAAAGTAGGATTAGACCAAGACCGGACCATTCCGACCATAATCCAACTTTTTGGGTATTGTACTACTTATCTAATAGTAAAATTTTGATGATAATAATTTCTTCTAACAATTTCTTAACTTTGATATTAAACATTTACACTACTTGTCTTTATATTTGTGATTTGTTGGTATTTGTGACACAATATAACTCATATACAAAATGTATTATATATATAACTTATTCTTTGGTCCAATCCACGTTCTGGCCAATTTTGGACTGAACAGATCAATGACCAAACTTCAAAAAAAATTAGACCACAAACTAGACCAAGCTCATAGTGGTCCAGGACCGAACCATACCAAATTAACAAGTATGGTCAAATTTTGCAGTTTGAGCTGAGATTCTCTGACTCCTACTCATAGGTCATGAAAACTTGGTCTCATAACTTCTAATAGTTGAACCATCAACCTTGATGATTAAGGAAGGACACAACTACAATTTTCTTCACACTCAATAGTCTAGCTAAAAGGTGCACCAGGGAATCATGCGAGCACATTATGATGATCACCTATCATACAATGCATCAAGTAGGTCTGATTGTATGTGAATCCATTAAACTTTGGGTCATGGAACTTTAATGCCTACACTCATAAGCTTAGTGTCCATTGGGACATGGGATAGGTCAAACAACCCCTACATGTGAAGGTTGACCAAACACCCCTTGCCTTCATCCAATAGATATTGCTTCCAACACAACCACATCCCTTATGGAACATGTTGTGAGGAAGTTGTTCAACTTTGTCCACGCATTGTGCTTCATAGACAAGCTATACCTAGAAGCAAAGGCCATCCAGACATCTTGGGGAAAGATAGATGTGTAACAATATAGGCATATGCTTAAAATTTGGGAAGAGTATATAAGATGAGATTTCTCTCCTTCACCGCAGATCGATTGGACTAGATGTATTCTTTGATATGTGATGCATCCAATACTCTTAGAATCTTGTTTGTAGAGGAAACCAAGGTGGGGGGACACACTTGAGAGGCGACCCCTCTGAGGATTGATTTGGAAAATAGTGTGGTGGTGCCTCACTCCCCTCCAGACCAAGCACTTTTGCATGTGGCATGCATGGATTGGGTATGTCTGATACGTGTTTACCGGGTGTTATACGTGAGTGAACGTGTTGAAGTAATATAGACCTTTATTAGGCCCCAGTCGAACACATGGAAACATTCTTTAGAAGACTACTACTAACTATGGTCTAATCAGCTAGGTCGGTGAAAGTGAATTGGTTTGATTAAACAAAAATGATAGCAGAACAAAACAAGATCAACAACTAAATTACTTAGATTTTAAGGAATCCTTAGGATTATGGTTTCACCATGGAGAACATTACAATTTATTCCACACACCAATATCTATGACCCCTATCCCTACATAAAGAGCCTATAGTCAGAACTACCCACTCCTGCAGCGTAGTTCACTACCTATTCTAATGCCAATCCTATTTCCATAGGAATTGGTTGATTAGTTAGGTGCTTTATGATTAATCTCTGGGTTTCTCCTCCTGTTTGTTCTCCACCATTCCTAAGGGGTGTAATAAATGGGTAAAATCTATGCTTTCCTACCCTTAACCTCTCTCCCAAAATGATTAAGGGTCTAAAAATCTATCTATGTTGATTAGACATAAACAAAATAAGACAACTTCATAGATTTATATCCAAAAAATAGGGACAAAGATGATATTAATGCATGGAAATCAATTACAATGCATATTCGGGCTACTCCCGAATCCTAAGGAATTAAGGGGTTTAGCCCCACATGATTTTCATTGACAACTACATGGTAGAGAAAGAGAAAAATGTGGGAAACATTAGAAAAACTAAGTAACCCCTGTAGAATAATTGATCTAGATGATCCCCTACGTCGTGCGTGCAACCTGTTGTCTTTCGGCTACATATTCACCTTCAGAAGGTACTCAGATCGTCCCGAGTGAAGCTTTTGGTTCCTTGCTCTTCTCTTCTCTCTCTCCAGTGTCATGCAATAGAAAACAATTGCCTCCACTGGTCTGGCCAAACTCCCCTCAAGTCGTAGAAATTACTTAAGGTACAAAATAACGCCGACTGCTTCGATTAGATTGCTATCTTCTGATTTTCTTGATCGGGCAGAATCTATAGTACCAACTTGGTAGACAATAGTACCTAGTTCCTAGGATAGCCATGATTCATAAAAATTTCGGTACTATCAACTTGTCTCGATATAAGATGAGATTTCTCTCCTTCACCGCAGATCGATTGGACTAGATGTATTCTTTGATATGTGATGCATCCAATACTCTTAGAATCTTGTTTGTAGAGGAAACCAAGGTGGGGGCACACACTTGAGAGGCGACCCCTCTGAGGATTGATTTGGAAAATAGTGTGGTGGTGCCTCACTCCCCTCCAGACCAAGCACTTTTGCATGTGGCATGCATGGATTGGGTATGTCTGATACGTGTTTACCGGGTGTTATACGTGAGTGAACGTGTTGAAGTAATATAGACCTTTTTTAGGCCCCAGTCGAACACATGGAAACATTCTTTAGAAGACTACTACTAACTATGGTCTAATCAGCTAGGTCGGTGAAAGTGAATTGGTTTGATTAAACAAAAATGATAGCAGAACAAAACAAGATCAACAACTAAATTACTTAGATTTTAAGGAATTCCTTAGGATTATGGTTTCACCATGGAGAACATTACAATTTATTCCACACACCAATATCTATGACCCCTATCCCTACATAAAGAGCCTATAGTCAGAACTACCCACTCCTGTAGCGTAGTTCACTACCTATTCTAATGCCAATCCCATTTCCATAGCAATTGGTTGATTAGTTAGGTGCTTTATGATTAATCTCTGGGTTTCTCCTCCTGTTTGTTCTCCACCATTCCTAAGGGGTGTAATAAATGGGTAAAATCTATGCTTTCCTACCCTTAACCTCTCTCCCAAAATGATTAAGGGTCTAAAAGTCTATCTATGTTGATCAGACATAAACAAAATAAGACAACTTCATAGATTTATATCCAAAAAATAGGGACAAAGATGATATTAATGCATGGAAATCAATTACAATGCATATTCGGGCTACTCCCGAATCCTAAGGAATTAAGGGGTTTAGCCCCACATGGTTTTCATTGATAACTACATGGTAGAGAAAGAGAAAAATGTGGGAAACATTAGAAAAACTAAGTAACCCCTGTAGAATAATTGATCTAGATGATCCCCTACGTCGTGCGTGCAACCTGTTGTCTTTCGGCTACAGATTCACCTTCTGAAGGTACTCAGATCGTCCCGAGTGAAGCTTTTGGTTCCTTGCTCTTCTCTTCTCTCTCTCCAGTGTCATGCAATAGAAAACAACTGCCTCCACTGGTCTGGCCGAACTCCCCTCAAGTCGTAGAAATTACTTAAGGTACAAAATAACGCCGACTGCTTCGATTAGATTGCTATCTTCTGATTTTCCTGATCGGGAAGACTATATAGTACCAACTTGGTAGACAATAGTACCGAGTTCCTAGGATAGCCATGATTCATAACAATTTTGGTACTATCGACTTGTCTCGATACCATCAAGTCTTTAGGTCGCTCGAGCACTACTTTACTGATGTCGTCTCGATAGTAATGAGTTTGTGCACTCAGTAGTACCGAGTTTCAGCGATTCATTATTGTGCTTTGCTGATGAGGTTTCGATACTACTGACTTTGAGTGTCGATAGTATTGAGTCTGTATGAGTCTTTTCTGGTCCAATATTGATGTGAAGTCGATACCACTCACTTTTGGTGTTGGTAGTACCGAATCTGTCAAGTTCGATTGTACCTAAAAATACACAAGAACGTGGATAAATGCTCGTAATAAGTATTAAACCATCTTAAACAGTAAAAATCATATAATTTGATGTATTTAGATAGAATAGGCCATTGATAGCTTTTCATGCATAATTAATCAAACAAATGACAAATCAAGCTCGAATAGATTGGCCTCAAGAGGCGGAAAGTGAGCTAAAATATCTTCTGGACCAAGAGGAGAAGACATGGAAGGAGAAAGCTCGAATAGATTGGCTTCAAGATGGGGAGAGAAACACCAAGTTTTATCATGCAACTGTTAAGGCGAGAAGGAAAAGAAGAAGGATCAATCAGGTGTTATTGTAAGACGGCACTCAGGTTACGGATCCTAAGCAAATGGCAGAGATGGCAGCTGATCATTACAAGCATTTTTACAATGAGGTAACAGACACAGATGCAAATGAGATGGATGGTTTCATAGATTCGATCCCGGAGATGGTCTCACTTGATGAAAATTTCACTCTCGTAGTGACTCCACAGGAAGAGGAGATCAAAGAGGTGATGTTAAAGATGGACGCTACAGCAGCCCCGGGACCGGATGGGTTCACCCTCCCTTTCTTTACAGCGGCATGGCCTATCATTAGAAATGACTTCATGGACTTGGCGAAAAGCTTCTTCAGCAAACAGGATAGCTTCAGGGGTCTCTTCTGCTGCAGAATTCTACTTATTCCAAAGAATGATGAGTCTAGAAGAATACCGGAGGATTTCAGACCAATATCCATTGAGAATGTTGCTCTTCGCATCCTGGCAAGAATACTTAGTGAGAGATTCGCTCCAATTATGCCACGCCTGATTTCCAAGAACCAAGGAGCCTTTGTGAAAGGCACGGATATATCTCATCACATCCGGTTAGCTAAAGAACTTATGCATGATATTAATAGAGGCAGAGACGCTCATAATGTGATCTTAAAATATGATATGTCGAGGGCATACGATAGAGTCATTTGGTCTACGCTGGGGAAAGTCTTGGAGAAGTTCAACCTTACAGAGGAGGTTATCAAGTTATGTCTTAGCTTCTTTGCAAATACGTGGGCAACAGTGACCATAGGCGAGGAAATGACCGGATTCTTTCAGATGAGTAGAGGATTGAAGCAAGGAAGTGTGATTTCTCCATTTCTTTTTATACTGTTTGAGGAAATGCTATGTAGAAGATTCCTGAGGTTATATGAAGAAGGGGCCATATCAAAATTCCAGGTGCGTGGGGGAGGCGGTGCCTTCGGTCATTCTTCTCTATGCAGATGATATTGTGGTCTTTTTCACAACTGACCAAGGATCTTTGGATGTGGTTAGTAATACCTTTGATGCATACGAAAGAGTAACTGGTCAGAGAATAAACAAATCTAAATCTACATGCGTGGTAGGAGGCAAGGACCTGATGCTAGCTCATGATGTGGTTGTGTCCCTTGGAGTGAGTGCTGCTACGAAATCTTTGAAATATCTGGGCATACCGATCAAGAAAGGGTCGATGAGATTATCCGACTTTGAGTTTCTAATGAGCAAGATAAATGAAAAGATTGCTACGTGGAAATCTAGACTATTATCCTTTGCGGGGAGGAGGATGCTGATTGCACATGTTCTCGCATCCATACCAGTGTACACGGCGGCGGCGGTGGGTATTCCTGCTGGGATAGTAGCGCGGATTGAAGATAAACTATCCAGATTCCTGTGGAGTGACAGGGAGGATCATCACAGGAAGGCGTGGATTGGATGGCACAGGGTGGCTAGGCCTTTCTCTTTGGGCGGGTTGGGGATTCCCTCGCTACAGTCGATCAATGAGGCCTTTGTTACAAAAGCATGCTGGGAGGTTCTAACAAAGGATTCTATTTGGGCATCTTTCTGCAGAAGAAAATACTCAAACGTGGCAGGAGGACGAGACAATCTATATCCTGGTACATTGAGAAGAGGATTACTACCTTCACCTTTCTGGAAGAGATTGTGGGAAATGTTTCCTCGCATGTTTCCTTTGTATAGATGGGTGCTTGGTAATGGGGAGATATCCTTCTGGGATTCATGGTGGTGCGAGAAACGCCTTGCTGATCATGCTATCATACCCAGTGACAGAAGACAACTGTTCTTGGTGAAAGACTTTTGGATAGAAGGATATGGATGGGATTGGGATTCGCTTAGACTGATCGTGGATGAAGAAGGTATACAGTTAATACGGGATGCAGAAATATGGATATCCAATGAAGAAAACAAGCTAGTGTGGAGTCCTGAGAAGAGTGGCAGATTTTCTATGAGTTTAGCCAAGCGGATGATGATGCATGATGAAAAGGAAGGTCCAGACGGCCTTGGGAGGATATGGAAAGCTGGGTATCCAAAAGAGGCAGCGTTCATATGGAAATCGGCTAGAGGAGCAATTCCCACAGATGATAACATTAAGCTCAGATGTGGTATCCCTCTTGCATCTAGATGTTATTGCTGTTTCGAACCCCAGGAGGAAGGTATGGGTCATTTGTTATTCCAGGGGCAGACCGCCAAGTTCTTTTGGAGGAAATTCGATGAGCTGATTGATATGGAGGCACCTTTTGATATGAGATCTCTTCTTGACAGGTGTGCGTTGGCAAAAAAGAAGAGCATAGTTGAATGGTTGGCATGTAATCTAGCAATCTTAATACCACATAGCATATGGCGCATTAGATGTGGAGCTAAATATGATGGTAAGATGATATCGCTCAGCCATGAATGAGAATATATCTTGAGAATCCTAAACCACCACATGAAGAGGTATGTGTTTCCTATTGCTATGGAGAATGGAATATATGACAGAATGAAATTGTTGGGCGTGAAGGAACCAAGGACAGATATGAAGGAAATTGTATTGTTGCGATGGGAGAAGCCAGATCTACATAATCTCAAACTGAACATCACGATTGGGAGGGACAAAGACGCCAACGGTACATATAGAAGATGGGCAGCTGGTGTCATCCGTAATCACAATGCAAATATTTGTCTTGTGTTCCGAGCTTGGATCAAGAGCTCTGACTACTTCCTTGCGTATATGCAAGCATGCGCCATTGGTTTGAAGCTAGCAGGTGACCACGCTTTGAACATCTCGAGCATTGAGGTTGACGATTCCTTTACATATGAGGTACTTTGGCATGGAGGTAGAGAGCCATGGCGGACAACATCTTTTGTTAGGGAGCTCAGAGAAGAGATTGCATCTTCCATGATTTCTGGTTCGCTAGTTCATAAGGTTATCAACTCGATACCTCGTGAAATAGGCAGGTGGGGGAGTAGAACGCAGGAGTTATTAGTTTCTTCGGATATTTCTAATATGCCGCTAAGAATTAGGGGCATGGCACTGATGGAAAAAAGAAGCACTCCCTACGTGGTCCTAAAGAAAAAAGCTGTTGGAGGTGATGATGAGAGATATTAGATTGAGTCCTTCATTTTTTCTTTTAAATTGCATATTGAGGGTGATTTTTTGTGGGATAATGGGATATTACCCGAGTTATAAGTGCGGGAGATGTAATTTTTTGCTGTGATTTAGCCCACAAGAGGGGTGTGGGATGAATAAAAGCGACCCCTGACTTAACCAAAAAAAACACATAAAATCAAGGAAAATATGCCTGTGAAAATGACTAAAACCCCATGCATCAAACTCCCCTAAGCTTAAATGTTTCTCGTCCTCGAGCAACACTACTCTTGGATTTATTTGATGTAAGTCAGAAAAAGGATATAACTCATGAACTCTTTTCTTAATCATGTCCACCGCACAATCCCTGAACCGGTCTCCAATGACCACTGAACCAATAACTGCTCTACAACGACCAAAAATCTCTATAGAAGATGTCCACCTTTTGATCAATGAATACTATCAAGAAAGCAGTTAATATAATAATTATTCAGGCATTCGCTTGGTGCACTATGTGATTCCCTAATCTAAATTGCTCTCTCCTAACTACCAACTACTTGGAAGCATATCTCCTTATAATAATGGATGAGGAGATAAATCATTTGAGTGGCCTACTAATGAGAGAAATTAATGATATGAGATGGGTGGCAATTGAAGAATCACAAGTACATCCAACATATTTATGCAAATAGAATTATGACCTACACGAGTGAAAAGAATGTTATGCATGAATCCTAATGCCTACTATCTTTTTCTCTTTCATCTTTCTTTTTTGACACATGATGCATGTATGAAGCTATCTCATAACAAAAAATGAGACTGTAAAAAACAAAGAAATGTGTCATGTGAATTAATTCATTTCTTTAAGAAGACTCAGGGACATACTTTCTCCTTAAGAAATTTTGAGATTAGTTTTTTTTCTAGCCCATATTTTTTCTTGTCTTTGGCATGATTGGGTTATGCTCGAGCTTTCAGTTCATTTTTTTCTGATGTGGATGTATGCCCCTATTTCAATCTTCATAAATGGAGACTACAATCCACATGACAAAAAGAAATGAGTGCGATGAAATGTATGTAATCTACATGCAATTTCTATGCAACTAAGATGGTATGCACTACGGATGTTCATGCATACATATGCAAGATTTATTTATTTTTCTAATGCAAGTAAGGATAAGCTAATATGTCATGTCACCTATTATGCCATGCAGTGCAATCAAAAGAAATAAGTTGAAGTACTCATTCATCTTGAGGTGGTGATTCAAAATTGGATGGAAAGGATGGATGGAATTACATAACTAAGAGACAATGCCTTTCATAAGATTATGATATATCCCTCTTTAAATACATGCACACAGAGTAAACTTAAGGTTTCTTTCTTAGATTTCCATTTAAGATCTCATTAAAGGTTTGGTCAGCTTAGGCTCAACAACATCTTCATTCACTTTCCATTTTGATTTAGATGTTCATTCATGTCCTATATCCTAGAGTTGACTTAACCAAACACTTCCTCAAGTGGTGTTACACAAGGATATCACAATTTAAGCTATAAAGACACAACCATTCATGTACACAAACATCTATGAATTGACATATGCAACCATGCATTACTGCTCCACGATTACACTAGAGAGGTGTGGATCCTAACATTGCATAAACCAAATTAAAAATAAAACAACTAAGATAAAATTGCAATAAAAACTAAGATATAATGTTGTTCCAACACCCCTCCTAAGCTTGAATATGACTATGTCTATATAGTAAATACTCGCACTCAAGAGGTGGAGTAGCAGTACCATTACTCAAAATGGAGGAGGTGGTTATGGCATGTTGGGGTCATGAGGGGGAAACATCCTCTGAAATGATTGATCCAGCGGTGGCATCTGAGGTGACTGCAGGTACCCTCCAAAGTAGCCATGGTTCCAGTAGTGGTCGAAGAAAGATTGTTGTTACTGCTCAATCCGTTGTAGGCACATGTGAACATTCTCTTGGTTTGCCAAGAGAAGGCGTTCGTTCTCATATATCGCATGCTAGTTTTGGTACATCCTTCCTTGTATCTCTTACACACCAACCAATGTCGCCTGAGCTACTGTTGTCTAGTCTGGATCTCTTGTAGAATCTCATACATACCCACCATGTTGTATGGGTCTTTCTCCTCCTGAGAACAAGGTGAGGCAAAAGAAGTCGAGGCAGCGTAGGTGTGGGCCCGTTTGCATGGGATCACTCTCTGGGTGAAGGGGATGGTGTCCACCTCCTCAACATCATCGGAGTGGTCATCGTCTTGTTGCTTGTTGTCATCTTGAGCTTATTCCCTGGGTTCATCTTCTTCCTCTCCCTCATCCAGCGGCCACCAAAGATAGGCTACTCCCTAAGGTTAAAGATGGGGTCAGGGAGGCTACACTCCTGGAACTTTCCTCGATGTGTGTAGGTCGCATACATTGTGTTATGGAGTAGGTCGAGGATGGTCACCTTGAGGAAGTGTTGAAGGTCTAGTTTCTTTGTATTTTCCATTAGCGTGAGGGTAGACAAGTCAAGGCAACAATGCAGCGCAATGGGGGTGATGAGACCCCCAATACAATCGGCACCTTCCTCGTCACGTTGTGCTGAACTGAGATCATGTGGAGGAGAAGGAAGGCTCCAAATTTGATGCTCTCTCCCTCCAATAGCCTATATAGGAAGTAGAGTTATACCTTTTGAACCTTCCCTTGAGATTGACCAGAATGAACAAAGATGGTATTGGTGCAGAGGCGGTGAAGGATTCAAGCAAAGGGGTGCTCGATGTCACTAACAAAGTTGACATGCCAGCTAATGCAGAAGCCCTCTGGCACCTCAGTTAGTTGCTCTCAAGCAAAGTCATAGTTGAAATCAGAAGGGGCTGAGCGTTCTGGGATGTGAGCCTAGTTGAAAATGTGGTTGAAGGCCCACAGAGTGATGGAGTAGTTGTTGTTGAAAAGGAGGAAGCTGACTTTGCCTTCCTACCACTCACCTCCTAACTATTGCTCGAGGGTGACAAGAACCTCTATAGATGCCAAGAACTCAAGGACGAGTTCTGGGATCATTGAAGAAAGGATTATATCCCTTTATTAGCTGCTTCTGACACACCTGTCGCATGTTGTCGGTGAAGCCCGCTCGCTCAATCAATGTGTGATATCCATATCGCATTGGCATGATCAACCTCGTCTGCAACTCCTCATAAATTTTCCTGATCTCTGAGGATGGATGTTGAATACATGTTGGTCGAGGGACCAACTCTCCTTGCTCCGCCGACGTAGAAGGGCCTCTCCTTGGTGCCATGATGCCAATGCAAGAAGGAGATGAGGAAAGAGAGGCTCGATGAAGATCGTCGGTGCCCAGTGTAGCTCTGCTTTAAGTTACAGGAGGAGTGGAGGAAGTGGTGTGGAGAAAATGGATTCACCACCCCTCCTTATATAGATGAGTCGGGCAGAGTCGGTAGTACCAAGTTGCAAGCACAAATCTATGGCTCAAATGTATCGATGGCTCATGTTTGATGATGTCTCGAGTGTGGATTGCTCAGATTTGGTGGTACCGAGTCCAAGTCGGTAGTACTGACTTGAGTTGTGGATCAATGCTATCGACCGTGTGATAAGGACTGCATATGTCGTTGAATTGAGCATCCACGGATTGCTAACATCATGTGTTGATACTACCAACTGGAATGTCATTAGTACCGAGCTGGCAATTTTGGCTCGGTGTTTTTGAATTTTTGTCTCGGTGTTTCGATTCTAGGAGTGCCAAAAAGTCAGTAGTACCGACTCAGATGTCGATACTACCGAGTGCTTATCAGTTAAGCACTTGAAAATCTTTAGAAACTCAGTAGTATCGACTGGGAGAATCGATAATATTGATTTCTATCTTTCTTGTGCGGGTGACTTACTGATGTAATCTCTATACTCCCGACTAGGTGACTTGGTAGTACTGACTTGGGAAAAATCTGCACACTCACCAAACGAGTCAAGGTACCTTTTTTCAAGAAATCAGAATAAAAAGACAACTACAAAGCTAAAATGAACATGAATAAAGAGAAAAGAAGGTTGAGTTTCCTCCTAACAAGTGCCATTGTTTAACGTCCTAGACTAGAAGTTCCTAAGATCAAGAATCTAATGGATTTCCATAAGTTGCACTTCTTCTATTCTTTGCTCCACTTCCCCACCATAGTAGTGCTTCAATTTTTGGCCATTAACAAGGAATGACCTAGTCCCATCTAAAATATTCACAGCACCATGGGGAAAAACATGTTCAATCACAAGTGGTCCACTCCATTTGGACCTCAATTTTCCTGGATGTAACTTAAGTCGGGAATTAAAAAGAAGAACCTTTTGTCCTGGAAGAAATACCCTATTCAAGATGTTCCTATCATTAATCTTCTTCGTCCTCTCCTTATAAATCCTAGAACTTCCATAAGCATCCATCCTAAGCTCATCTAGTTCATTAATCTCGAATAGTCTTTTCCTACCTACTTCATCCAATCCAAAGTTTAGCTTTCTCAATGCCCACTTTGCCTTATGCTCAAGCTCTACTGGTAAATGGCAAGCACGTCCATAAACCAACCTAAAAGGTTTTGTCCCTATAGGTGATTTATAGGTCATTATATATGCCCATTGAGCATCATTAAGCACAAAACTCCAATTTGTCCTATTAGTCGAGATTGTCCTTTCTAAGATCTTCTTCACTTCTTTGTTGGAGACCTCAACTTGGCCTTGTATCTGTGGGTGGTAAGGAGTACCCACTTAGTGTTTCACCCCATATTTATTCAGTAAGGATCTAAAATGCATATTGGTGAAATGTGATCCACCATCACTAATGATCAGTCGGGGGCACCAAATATGCAAAAAATGTTATCCTTCACAAATCTGCATAGAACTTGAGCATCATTGGTGCGGGTTGGAATTGCTTCCACCCACTTAGATACATAGTCAACCGCAAGTAAAATGTAGATATTGGAATTAGACGATACAAATGGGCCCATGAAATCAATGCCCCAAAGATCAAACACTTCAACCTCTTGAAACACATTTAATGGCATCTCATGTCACTTAGAAATGTTACCTGCACATTGACATGCATCACAATGACGAACAAGAGCATGCATCTTTAAATTGTGTTGGCCAATAAAACCCACTCTCTAAAACTTCAGCCACAGTCCTAGAACTAGCGTGATGCCCTCCTATAGGTAAAGAATGACAATGTGACAAAATGCTCTCAACCTCACACTCGGGTACACATTTCCTCAAAAGTCCATCCATACATTGTTTAAGAAGGATAGGGTCATCCCAGATGCAAAACCTCAATGAGTGGAAAAATCTCTTCTTTTCTTGATACCCCCAATCTGCAGGCATCTCTTTGCAGGCTATATAATTAACAATATCTACAAACTAAGGATCCTTAGTCTAGATAGCGAAAAAAAATTCATCCAAAAAATCCTCAACAATAGGGATGTCTACATATTTTTCATTCACTCTTTCCATCCTAGATAAGTGATCCACTACCACATTTTCCACCCCTACCTTGTCCTTAATTTCTCTGTCAAATTCATGTAATAGTAAAATCCACCTAATCAGTCTAGCTTTTGTATCTTTCTTTTGTAACAGGTATTTGATGGCAGCATGGTCGGTCCAAACAATCACCCTCACCCCAACTAGGTATTGGTGAAATGTAACACCCCTGACATGGGTTATGCTTAACCCTAGATGTTTTGCTTAATAAAGTTGATTATATGCTTTCTCTTATCTCTTGAAAAGTAATTAAGGCTCAAGAGGAACTTATGTTTCAATTTTGGTCCTGATTGAATAATGTTGAAGCAATGCTTGCTTATTTTGGACTAAAGTGCAAATTACCCAAGTGGAGGGGTTAAATTGCAAATGTTACATGATAATATGTTCCTCATGTGTTGAATCATCATGAGAATGAAGATGATTCAGAGGTATGACTTGTGGAAGCTTGAGTACCAAGAAAGAGCTGATTAAGCAATGTTTGTGCATTAAAACCTAATTTTGGTGTAATGTGCAATTTACCCAAAACCCAGGGTTAAATATGCAAATTACCACTTCAAAATAGTCTATAATATTTATTGGTATCATGTAGAGAAAATAAAATAAGAGGGGCATCTCATTTGTACCTCGTTGGAGGAGAGAGAATCTTGATATTGAAACAATCAAGATTAAAGCATAATTGGAACTTTACTTCCATTTAATGCAAAAATAAATAAAATAATTGAAGGGCCTTCAACCAAAAATGAGATGGTTGAACTTGCTCAAGTGTGACCATCTTTGTGCCTTTTCTAGGCCACGAAAATATCCAAAGGAAGTGGATAACTCACTCACAATATTATAAGAAAAAGAAATATCCACTCACTTAGGGATATTAGTATAATATGATTTAAGGTGCTTAATTTGCTTTTCTTTAAATCATGGGTAATTGAGAGGAATAAGAGGAAAATAAGATAGCCTTGTATCCAAGGAATTGAGGGGGAAGAGGCGGCACTAATTTTGGAATTAAATGTTTTTATAAGGCATTTTCTCTCTCATTGACTTTCTTATAAAAACACCCTTTACAAGCCAAATCAAAGGCTTTTTCGAATCCCCTTCTTCTCTTTGCTTGTAAAACGACCAAGGGAGCTTTGGCGGATCATGAGGACGACCCCAAACCTGTTGGTAAGCTTCTTGGCCTTCTTTCACCTTGAATCCATGGTGGAAATCACAAATCAATGCATGATTTCTTCTTATCTCGATCCCCTCTTCAATTCTAACCATTCCTTTTCACTCAAAGCTTGAGGACGAGCCTTGGGATAGTGAAAGCAGTTGCATCCATCATTGTTGACGTGAGCTTGAAGCTTTGTAGCTCAATTGGAGGCAGGTTTTATAACTTGAACCCTTAATATTATTATTGCATTCAATTCCTTATCAATTGTTGATCCTTTCTTCATTCTCGAAATTTTATTTGGTTGATTGATGAAATCACCATGGAAATCACAGAAATTTTCATGGGTTTAGAGCTTGATTATGATGACATCACCATAAGCACACACCTCCCCAAATATCTATTGCAAACGGTTTCAACAACATGGTCCAATCAGTTTCACCAAGCCGTTTGGAGACCAAACGGTTTGGACCCCAAACCATTTGTATGGGTTGACCGTTTGAGGTCGGGACCCTAGTTCATGTTGGATGATGATATAATGGATCCAATTGATTAATTCAATTTATGGACAATCCTTCAATTAGAAACCCTAATCGGGTTAAGTGCTGAAATTACAATTGATTGATTTAATTTTTGGGTTGACTAAACCCAAACGATCTCAAGACCATTTGGAGGTCACCCAAATGGTCTCAAGACCGTTTGGAGGTCAACCAAGACCGTTTGGAAGTCTATGATGAAGTATGATTGGATGGTTGAATATCCAATGATATCAAATTGAAATACAATCAATAACTCAATTGATGATTGATTCAATGATGCAAACCCTAATTGAATTTCATAAATTTCAATGGTGGATTGAGTCAAATGGTCTCAAGACCATTTGGAGGTCATCCAAATGACCTCAAGACCATTTGAGGTCAGGTCATGACATAGCTAAGTGGTAATTCAATGATTACAATCAAATTAGTTCCACAATGTAAACCATTGATGGTTTCTCAATTTCAAAACCCTAAGTGATGGTTTCTTGATTATAATCCCTTGTTCAATTGGGTTCAAAACCCTAATTGAAGGTCCAATTGAATGGTGGTTTAATGGTTCAATTGAAGGATAAATCAGTGGTTCAATTGATAGATTGTTCAATCATTGAAACCCTGAATTGACTAAGTGATGGAAGACCCTTTTAGTTCATTCGGTCTTGAGAGAGTTTGGACCAAATGGTCTTAAGACCATTTGAGTCCAAACATTCTCAAGACTGTTTGGGATCAAACGGTATCAAGAACTTTTGGGACCAAACGGTCTCAAACCGTTTGGAGACCCAAATTCATTCGGTTTCAATATATTTTGTCTAAATAGTTTCAAGCACTGACCTTGCTAAACGGTTTCAAACCGTTTGAACTTAATTGGTCAAGACCGTTTGAGGTCTAAGTGGTCAAGACCGTTTGAGGTCTAAGTGGTCAAGACCGTTTGGGGTCTAAGTGACCAAGACTTTTTGAGGTTCAAATTGGTTAAGCCATTTGGACACCTAATATGATTAAAGGTCAGTTAGCTACTTGATTGATACTGATGTAGACTAAAGGTGATCATAATGGTTGACCCTAACTGTGTGTATTTAAATGAAGAGCTGCCCTAGATCAATCTTGGAGTATTTAACATCCTAGAGAGGATGAGAGAGAGAGAGAGAGAGGAATGCTTATATAATTAAGCCCTAATTCTCTCATTATGAATAAATATGTAATCAGGGTTTGATCCATAATAATGAGATCATGAAACCCTCATTGAAAAGATTAATGAGCCTTGACCTTAATTTAGGGCAAAGCTATGTGGAACCCTAAATTAGGGCAACGCTATGTGAAACCCTAAATTAGGGCAAAGCTAGGTGAAATCCTAACTAAGGGAGATGTCAAATGAAATCCTAATTTCAGGTAATACTAAGTGAAACCCTGATATAGAAGGATGTTATGTGAAACTCTAATGAAGAGTGATATTAGGTGAAATCCATATTTATGGGAGATGCTATGTGAACCTCAATTTATAAATATGGAAGATCTTATTCCTAATAATGGAATAGTGATTAATGTATTGACAAATGTAACACCTAGAGAGGTGATAATGGATATCCTTATATCCATAGTTCTTAACTCAAGGAAGAGTCCATATCATGGGAAATGGTTGTATATTCTATATAAGTGACTTATGACCAATACATTGCATGATAAATGTAATTAACTGGTGCATAAAGTATTAGGATGAGGAATACCCTAATACAAGCTAAGTGGATGAACTCAAGTAATATAAAGGTGATGAGGGAAGTGATACATCAAGATATGATAGATATCACATCCAACACCTCAAAACTGATATACCTTGATGTGTTTTTAATCCAATATATTTGGATGAGTGACACTTGAAGTGTGTCATGTCAATGGTTACATTGAGATGTAATGCACTTTGACGAGTGTAGGCTAACATGCCTTATGAAAAGGTTAATCCAAATCAATAAGCTATGATGCAATTATATTCTGGTAAAGATGAGAGAGAAACTTATACTTTGTGCTGATAATTCATTTAATGATGAATGATGAGAATAAATAAGTATGATTGAATACGTATGTTATCCATATTGATTCCTATCTATGTGAAGAAATGGAATAGGACTTGATCTTTAATAATATGATCTTGAGAGCCTATATGGTTATTTATGGAAAACCCTAATACAGGGTAATGCTATGTGAAACCCTAATACAGGGTAACGCTATGTGAAACCCTAATACAAGGTGATGCTATGTGAAGTCTTAACACAGAGTAATTCTATGTGAAGCTCAAATACAAATTGATGAGTTATGAATGTAATAAGAAAACCCTTGTATTGCATGGTACTGATATATAATTGTTATCATGAGTACTAATCATGCATGTATGTTGAGATGATGAGCATAGCCAGGTATGGGATATGAAGCTATGTATATTAAAAATGTTTTATAGGCCTTAAAATCCTTCATATGATTATTGCTCAGTGAGAGGTAATCTGGAAATTAATGAGCCATGTGTGCCATATGATGTTTTAGTTATTGAAATTCTTTGTGGGTTTTATAAGCCATAATATGCCTTGTTGCCTATTAAGGGGTAACAAGAGGTGATATGAGCTCTGTGAACTATGTGGAATGCTTTGTGTAAAAAGAATCATAATGTCCTTGGTCAGATGACCTGAAGGTATTAATTTACTTCATAAATGGTAACAAGTATTCTATGTTGAGTTAAGGGTTCAAATACCCATATTCTATAATCATGATGATGAACTTGTTAAGAAATGGAATTGTACTTGTTGATATGAGGGATTAAGATCACAATACTTTGTTAAAATAATATGGCTACAGGCCATGACTCCACAAAGACAATGCCAGGAAATAGCTATGTGATCTAAGCCTGAAGAGAGTATATGATGCGGTTATAATTCTATAGTGAATAAATGTTATACATATTCCTTAATGGATAAGTGACATGCTGCTCTATCAAGATATAGCTACAATGCTTTAGATAAGAATAATGTTCTAATATGTTAGACAATGAAGTAACTATTGTTAAACAATAATTATTCTTCTGTTCAGATTTATCTTATTAAACTGCAATAATAATGTTTCTGTCGGAGAGTTATATCTCTCGCTGGGGCAATTTACAATTGTCTCACCCCTGTGGGAACCACATTTTTAGGTGGACGCAGACAAGGAGGCAGGAATCCTTCAGTAGGTGAAGGACAACAATAGCAGCAGCAAGGACAACAGTGAAGTCTCAGGTGGAGACATTGGTTGATATGCCTTGTATAGATGTACATAGAGTCATATGTGTCATCTTTGTACTCTCAAGTCCTCAGAGTAGTAGTTAGTACTTTTGATATTTTGGCTCAGTGCCTCGAGATTTTATACTGCATGTGATTAGTTTAACAGGGCAGTTGATGCTTGTAATTCTCAGAAAAAGATGATGCAGGACATGTATTTGTAAACTAGTATGTAATCAAATTACTTCAGTCCTTTGTGAAAGAGTTTTCCTATGTGTGGACCTTTCTGTAAAATGGTTTTAATTTTTAGTGATTTTCGGTAATTCGCTACTTAGTGAATGCTTCCGCTTAGTTAATAACATTTTATTCGAATGGTGCATCACAATTTAGTGGTATTAGAGCGTTAGGTTCATTGAGTCTACAGAGACATAGGACTAAGATGTTGAGCATGTTCCAGTGTCTTCCAGTTCATCTGATGGTGACTTCTACTCATATAGGAGGATAAGAAAAACTTGAAGATGTTTGGGACACACAAAGAACATGTTGCTGATAGCAGTCTTGCTACACCAGGAGGAGGTGCAAGAGACCAGAATAGGGAAGGGCATGTGCCTGAATAGCCCCATATTGACCCAGCTGTGATAGAAAACCTAGCCCTCCATGCTCTATTCGAGAAATTCCTAACAACCATGACACACATGGAAGACAGGATGACACCACCTGCACCTAGGGCACCATCCCACCATGAGGGATATGGAGCCAGCAAGACTTTTGAGAGGCTTCGTCAGGTCAGAGCCATAGATTATGCTGGTACATCTAATCCAGCATATGCTGATTTGTGGCTGACAGAGCTGGAGAATGCTTTCAGGATCCTTGATATTCCTGAAGCCGAAAAGGTAAGACATGTTGTGTACCTCTTAAAAGGGAGTGTTGGTCACTGGTGGATGATAGAAGAAGATAAGAGACCAGGTGAAGCAATTGAATGGGAGGTATTCCGACGAGAATTCATCAGTAGATACTTCCCTAAGATGTATCTAGATGAGAATATCTCTCAAATTGAGAGGATCAGACAAGGACAGATGAACGTTAGCGAGTATGAAGCTAAGTTCATGGAGCTGTTGCGGTTTTGTCCGCATATGGCAGTTAATGATGAGAAAAGAATTTGGCATTTTAAGAAGGGATTGAACGCTAAACTGACAACTCATGTGTCTTCTTTAGAGAACAGGGAGAGGTTTGCCACCTTTGTGGAGTCAGTAAGGAGGATAGAAAGGTCTAAAATTGAGAAATGACATACTAGTGGTAAGAAGGTGTACACTCAGTTTCAAGGACAAGGATCTGAAAGTTCTAAGAAGCCGAGATTTTTGCATCGGCTGCACCATCGAGATTCCATACCCAGACACAATGGACATCAAGTAGGGGTAGGGATCATAGTATTTCTCTAAGTAGAGCCCCCAGCATAGCATCAACATCAGTGATTGGATCTCACAGACCCTATTTTACACCCAGGATCTGTTACCAATGTAGACAACCAGGGCATCTAGCAAAGGATTGTCCAGACGGGAATTCAATGATGACTCAACCCCAGGGGCAGAGTCAGCAAGGCTCACAAAGGAGGTAGATTTCTAGTAATATTAGAGGACGTGGACAAGCGTCCCAAGATGGTTCATCAACACCTAACAATCAAGCATAGGGTCAACAACAAGCAACTGCGAGGTTCTATGCAATGAATCAATCTGATGCAATAGTCAACCCTCGGGTTGTGACAGGTGATGAAATAGATTCATTCTGATATTTTATTTCATGATTCTATGTGTTAAAAATGAGAAAGTAGTTGTTTTTGAACTTCCTCTGACTAGTCCTATAAGGATACAAGGAAGAAGAGAACTTACATTTCACTCAGTGTTCCTTAAAATGCTTTATAATCTCTCTTATTTGTGTGATAAAAGATGAGATATAGAAGTGATGCCTAAAGAAAATCCAGAAATGAAAAATCCTGTGTGTATAATGATATGAAGAGTAAGGAACATGGTAGTAAATAAAGTGCATACTACCTAATCTCAATACTTGTATACCCTGGTCAGGTATATGATTATTGGAGATAAGGCAAGTATGGAACTCTTAGATTGTTATCTTTCTTATTACTCTGATCAAGTAGTCATTTTGAAACAATCTAGAGAGTATAATGAAATTAAATAGGAATTTCTAAGTGAACCTTCCCAATTATATAGGGATTGCTTAGTGAACCTTCCCAATTAAATAAGAAATTGCTCAGTGAACTTTCCCAATTAAATAGGAATTGCTAAGTGAACTTTCCCAATTAAATAGGAATTGCTTAGTGAACTTTTCCAATTAATTAGGAAATTGCTAAGTGAACTTTCCCAATTATATAGGGATTTCTGAAGTGAACTTTCCCAATAATATAGAGATTGCTAAGTGAACTTTCCCAATTACATAGGGATTGCTGAAGTGAACTTTCCCAATAACATGAGAATCGCTAAGTGAACTTTCCCAATAACATAGGAATTGCTAAGTGAACTTTTTCCAATTACATAGGGATTGCTGAAGTGAACTTTCCCAATTATATAGGGTTTGCTAAGTGAACTTTCCCAGCCACATAGGGTTTTCTAAGTGAACTTTCTCAAACAAATAAAGGATTGCTGAGTGGATTACCTCTGTTAAATATATATGTTTCCTCTTTGATGAACAACCTTGGGTAATGATAGGGGTATGTTCCTTTATGTTTCTTCCTTTCATTAACATGACAATCAAGTAAGTATTATGACATTTGATGCACATGGATTAGAAATAATCCGTTGATGGATACTTAGAAAAGTATCAGTTTGCTTTGGACTTTGGTTCCAAGATAATGATATATGGAACAAGAAATGTCCTAAAATAAAAGAAACACCTTGTGCATGTGTACCTTTGGTGGTAGTAACAGAGAAATGAATATGATAAGGACGAGATGTGTTCTCAACACATATGATGAATACCAAAGTAAGGATTATGGTACCTGAGAAATAATAGATGATTTATGTTGGTTACATATATTGGCCAACTGTGAAATCAATCTAGTTACATAAAATAATTTGGACATCATATGTTAGGGGTTTATGCTCTGCATAAACATAAACATGGATAAGGTTGAATTAATGAAAGGAATAGTTGTAATTGGTGGAAAAGTATATCAAGCTAAAAATATTTCCTTAGTATAACCCTGTGTGGAAGAACTTTGTGTGGATTAAATATCTATGGTGTCTCCATGACATTAAGATGTTATGTGGAGACTTGATGGTATGATAAATGAGTAAAATTTGTTTCTCCTTTTTCTTGGGATTTTGGGGATGAAATCCTTGTTAGGGGTTTATAATTTGTAACAACCCTGAACTGGGTTATGCTTAACCCTAGATGTTTTGCTTAAGAAAGTTGATTATATGCTTGCTATTATCTCTTGAAAAGTAATTAACACTCAAGAGAAACTTATGTTTCAATTTTGGTCCTGATTGAGTAATGTTGAAGCAATGTTTTCTTATTTTGGACTAAAGTGCAAATTACCCAAGTGGAGGGGTTAAATTGCAAATGTTACATGATAAGATGTTCCTCATGTGTTTAAGCATCATGAGAATGAAGATGATGAAGTATGAATTGTGGTAGCCTGAGTACCAAGAAAGAGCTGATTAAGCAATGTTTGTGCATTGAAACCTAGTTTTGGTGTAATGTGCAATTTACCCAAAACCCAGGGTTCAATATGCAAATTACCACTACACAATAGTCCCTAATATTTCTTGGTATCATGTAGAGCAAATAAAATGATATGGGCGTCTCATTTGTACCTCTTTGAAGGAGAGAGAATCTTGATATTAAAATAATCAAGATTTAAGCATAATTGGAACTTTACTTCCATTTAATGCAAAAATAAATAAAATAATTGAAGGGCCTTCAACCAAAAACGAGATGGTTGAATTTTCTCAAGTGTGAAAATCTTTGTGCCTTTGCTAGGCCACGAAAATATCCAAAGGAAGTGGATAACTCACTCACAATATTATAAGAAAAAGAAATATCCACTCACTTATGGATATTAATATAATATGATTTAAGGTGCTTAATTTGCTTTTCTTTAAATCATAGATAATTGACAGGAATAAGAGGCAAAGAAGATAGCCTCATATCCAAGGAATTGAGGGGGAAGAGGCGGCACTAATTTTGGAATTAAATGTTTTATAAGGCATTTTCTCTCTCATTGACTTTCTTATTAAAAACACCCTTTACAAGCCAAATCAAAGGCTTTTTCGAATCCCCTTCTTCTCTTTGCTTGGAAAACGACAAGGGAGCTTTGGAGGATCAGGAGGACGACCCCCAACCTATTGGTAAGCTTCTTGGCCTTCTTTCACCTTGAATCCATGGTGGAAATCACAAATCAATGCATGATTTCTTCTTATCTCGATCCCCTCTTCAATTATAACCATTCCTTTTCACTCAAAGCTTGAGGACGAGCCTTGGGATAGTGAAAGGAGTTGCATCCACCATTGTTTACGTGAGCTTGAATCTTTGGAGCTCAATTGGAGGCGGGTTTTATAACTTGAACCCTTAATATTGTTATTGCATTCAATTCCTTATCAATTGTTGATCCTTTCTTCATTCTCGAAATTTTATTTGGTTGATTGATGCAATCACCATGAAAATCACATCAAGTTTCGTGGGTTTAGAGCTTGATGATTATGACATCATCATAAGCACACACCTCCCCAAATATCTATTGCAAACGGTTTCAACAACATGGTCCAATCGGTTTCACCAAACCGTTTGGAGGTTTGGACCCCAAACCGTTTGGATGGGTTCACTATTTGAGGTCAGGACCCTAGTTCATGTTGGATGATGATCTAATGGTCCAATTGATTAATTCAATTTATGGACAATCCTTCAATTAGAAACCCTAACCGGGTTAAGTGTTGAAATTACAATTGATTGATTTAATTTTTGGGTTGACTAAACCCAAACGGTCTCAAGACCGTTTGGAGGTCAACCAAGACTGTTTGGAAGTCTATGATGAAGTATGATTGGATGGTTGAAGATCCAATGATATCAAATTGAAATACAATCAATAGCTCAATTGATGATTGATTCAATGATGCAAGCCCTAATTGAATTTCATAGATTTCAATGGTGGATTGAGTCAAACGGTCTCAAGACCGTTTGGAGGTCATCAAAACGAGCTCAATATTGTTTGAGGTCAGGTCATGACATAGATAAGTAGTTATTCAATGATTGCAATCGAATTAGTTCCACAATGTAAACCATTGATGGTTTCTCAATTTCAAAACCCTAAGTGATGGTTTCTTGATTATAAACCCAAGTTCAATTGGGTTCAAAACCCTAATTAAAGGTCCAATTGAAGGGTGGTTTAATGGTTCAATTGAAGAATAAATCAGTGCTTCAATTGATAGATGGTTCAATCATTGAAACCCTAAATTGACTAAGTGATGGAAGACCCTTTTGGTTCATTCAGTTTTGAGAGAGTTTGGACCAAACGGTTTTAAGACCATTTGGGATCAAACGGTCTCAAGAACGTTTGGGACCAAACGGTCTCAAACCGTTTGGAGACCCAAGTTCATTTGGTTTCAATATATTTTGTCTAAACGGTTTCAAGCACCGACCTTGCTAAATGGTTTCAAATCGTTTGAACTTAATTGGTCAAGACCGATTGAGGTCTAAGTGGTCAAGACCGTTTGAGGTCTAAGTGGTCAAGACCGTTTGGGGTCTAAGTGACCAAGACTTTTTGAGGTTCAAATTGGTTAAACCATTTGGACACCTAATATGATTAAAGGTCAGTTAGCTACTTGATTGATAATGATGTAGACTAAAGGTGATCATAATGGTTAACCCTAACTGTGTGTACTTAAATGAAGAGCTAATCTAGATCAATCTTGGAGTATTTAACATCCTAGAGAGGATGAGAGAGAGAGAGGAATGTTTATATAATTAAGCCCTAATTCTCTCATTATGAATAAATATGTAATCAAGGTTTGATCCATAATAATGAGATCATGAAACCCTCATTGAAAAGATTAATGAGCCTTGACCTTAATTTAGGGCAAAGCTATGTGGAACCCTAAACTAGGGCAAAGCTATGTGAAACCCTAAATTAGGGCAAAGCTAGGTGAAACCCTAACTAAGGGAGATGTCAAGTGAAATCCTAATTTCAGGTAATACTAAGTGAAACCCTGATATAGAAGGATGTTATGTGAAACTCTAATGAAGAGTGATATTAGGTGAAATCCATATTTATGGGAGATGCTATGTGAACCTCAATTTATAAATATGGAAGATCCTATTCCTAATAATGGAATAGTGATTAATGTATTGACAAATGTAACACCTACAGAGGTGATAATGGATATCCTTATATCAATAGTTCTTAACTCAAGGATGAGTCCATATCATGGGCAATGGTTGTATATTCTATATAAGTGACTTATGACCAATACATTGCATGATAAATGTGATTAACTGGTGCACAAAGTATTAGGATGAGGAATACCCTAATACAAGCTAAGTGGATGAACTCAAGTAAGATAAAGGTGATGAGGGAAGTGATACATCAAGATATGATAGATATCACATCCAACACCACAAAACTGATATACCTTGATGTGTTTTTAATCCAATATATTTGGATGAGTGACACATGAAGTGTGTCATGTCAATTGTTACATTGAAATGTAATGCACTTTGATGAATGTAGGCTAACATGCCTTATGATAAGGTTAATCCAAACCAATAAACTATGATGCAATTATATTCTGGTAAAGATGAGAGAGAAACTTATACTTTGTGCTGATAATTCATTTAATGATGAATGATGAGAATAAATAAGTATGATTGAATACTTATGTTATCCATATTGATTCCTATCTATGTGAAGAAATGGAATAGGACTTTATCTTTAATAATATGATCTTGAGAGCCTATATGGTTATTTATGGAAAACCCTAATACAGGGTAATGCTATGTGAAACCCTAATACAGGGTAATGCTATGTGAAACCCTAATACAAGGTGATGCTATGTGAAGTCTTAACACAGAGTAATTATATGTGAAGCTCAAATACAAATTGATGAGTTATGAATGTAATAAGAAAACCCTTGTATTGCATGGTACTGATATATGATAGTTATCATGAGTACTAATCATGCATGTATGTTGAGATGATGAGCATAGCCAGGTATGGGATATGAAGCTATGTATATTGAAAATGTTTTATAGGCCTTGTAAGCCTTCATATGATTATTGCTCAGTGAGAGGTAATATGGAAATTAATGAGCCATGTGTGCCATATGATGTTTTAGTTATTGAAATTCTTTGTGGGCTTTATAAGCCATAATATGCCTTGTTGCCTATTAAGGGGTAACAAGAGGTGATATGAGATATGCGAACTATGTGGAATGCTTTGTGTAAAAAGAATCATAATGTCCTTGGTCAGATGACCTGAAGGTATTAAGTTACCTAATAAATGGTAACAAGTATTCTATGTTGAGTTAAGGGTTCAAATACCCATATTCTATAATCATGATGATGAACTTGTTAAGAAATGGAATTGTACTTGTTGAGATGAGGGATTAAGATCCCAATACTTTGTTAAAAGAATATGGCTATAGGCCATGACTCCACAAAGACAATGCTAGGAAATAGCTATGTGATCTAAGCCTGAAGAGAGTATATGTTGTGGTTATAATTCTATAGTGAATAAATGTTATACATATTCCTTAATGGATAAGTGACATACTGCTCTATCAAGATATAGCTGCAATTCTTTAGATAAGAATAATGTTCTAATCTATTAGACAATGAAGTAACTGTTGTTAAACAATAATGATTCTTCTGTTCAGATTTATCTTATTAAACTGCAATAATAATATTTCTGGTGGAGAGTTATATCTCTCGCTGGGGAAATTTATAATTGTCTCACCCCCCGTGGGAACCACATTTTTAGGTGGACGCGGACGAGGAGGTAGGAATCCTTCAGTAGGTGAAGGACAACAATAGCAGCAGCAGGGACAACAGTGAAGTCTCAGGTGGAGACACTGGCTGATATGCCTTGTATAGATGTACATAGATTCCTATGTGTCGTCTCTGCACTCTCAGGTCCTCGGAGTAGTAGTTAGTACTTTCGAGATTTTGGCTCAGTGTCTCGAGATTTTATACTGCCTGTGTTTAGTTTAACAGGGCAGTTGATGCTTGTAATTCTCAAAAAAAGATGATGCAGGACATGTATTTGTAAACTAGTATGTAATCAAATTACTTCAATCCTTTGTGAAAGAGTTATCCTATGTGTGGACCTTTCTGTAAAATGGCTTTAATTTTTAGTGATTTTTGGTAATCCACTTCTTAGTGAATTCTTCTGCTTAGTTAATAATGTTTTATTTGAACGGTGCGTCACACGAAACTTCTCAAATGCAAAAACAACCTCTAATAGTTATTTTTCTATGGTTTTATAATTAAGTTGTGCATCATTCAAGGTTTTGGATGCATAATATATGACTCTGGGAGCTTTATCTTTGTGTTGACCCAACACAGCTCCCACAACATAGTCTGATGTGTCACACATTAACTCAAATGGTAGGCTCCAACCAGGAGCCTACAAAATAGGTGTGGAGCTAATCTTCTCCTTTAGTACTTCAATAGCATTCAAGCCTCGATCATCAAAAGAAAATTCAGTGTCTTTTTCCTATAGTTCCGATAAGGGTTTGGCAATTTTTGAAAAATCTTTGATAAAACGACGGTAAAACCTAGCATGTCCCAAAAAGCTCCTTACTCCCTTCATCGATGTCGATGGAGATAGCTTGGAGATGACTTCTATCTTGACTGGGTCTACTTCCATATCCTTATTGGACACCTTGTGTCCAAGCACTATGCCCTCACTCACCATCATATGACACTTCTCCCAATTCAAGACTAAATGAGTGTACTCACACCTTTGTAAAATCTTATCCAAATTGTACATGCAATCACTAAATGACTCCCCATACAAAGAAAAACTATCCATAAACACCTCCAAGCACCGCTCTACCATATCAGAGAAGATGGCAAGCATACAGTGTTGGAAGGTGGCAGGGGCCTTACAAAGGCCGAATGGCATCTGTCTATATGCAAATGTTCCATAAGGACATGTGAAAGTAGATTTTGAAAACTACTAGAGGGGGGGTGAATAGAGTTTTACAATGATTTTAATAATTTTTGAACTCAAACAACCACAATGAAAATATTGGACAAGGAGACACAAGGTTTAGAGTGGTTCCAACTATAGCAAATACTATAGCCGTCAATCCACTACCCGGTTGCTTACCCAACCGGGATTTGAAAAGAAATTTATTTTATTACCTCGCAAGGAATTTACATAAAATACAATCTCTTTTCCCAAACCCTTCAAGCAGCCTTCACCTAGAAGTAATCGCCAACCTTGAAGCAGCCTTCCCTTGAAGTAGATGCACCAACTCCCGTTGCACCAGCCTTCTGAAGTAGCTTCCCTTGCGATAGCCTTCTTGAAGTAGCTTGAAGTCCCCTTCTCCACCTGAGAAGTCAACCCTCTCCAATCCGCAGCCTCCAACCCTAGGAGTAGCAAGGAGAGTACAAAAGATAAAAAGGAACAAGAAAGAAAAAGGAAATTACAACTTATCCTTTAAGCCCAAGGCTTGATATGCCTAGATCAAGCATATAGATCTCCTAGCCAAGTGTGTGAACCTGTGATTGTTGTGGATAGGAGAATCTAGCCTATAGGACACGAAATTGAGCTAAGGAGAATGTATGCCAAAGATCACAGTGCTCAAATTGCTTGCAACAGATTGCTCAAGTATGCTCAAGTGTATTCTCAAGTGTAACAAGTGAATTCTAGTGTCCTATGGCTTGTCCTATTTATAGGAATGGCCTAAGTATGCTTAAGGACGTTCTAGACAACTTCTAGGGGTTTCTAAGTGCTTAACTAGCCGTTAGATACAAAGTTGTTGCTTTAACAACGGCTAATTAATTTATTCTGCAGTTGCTGTCAGAGACCATCTCGGTCGACAAATGGTCGACCGAGACACCTACTCGGTCGAACTTTTGTCGACCGACAGGCTCTCTGGAACAAGTGATTTGCAACGTCTTTCTTCAACTGCCAACTAACTTGTCTGTTGTGTCTAACGGCTACTTTGGATCTTTCTCGGTCGAGAAGATTGTCGACCGAGAGTGTCTCGGTCGAGGAGTTTGTCGACCGAGAATGATCCTGTTTCAAGGTTTCAATTTAGGCACTAATTATATGTGTGAGTGTGCAAAGGTGATCCTAATTAAATGGGATGACGTGTCTAACTATGGTGTTTGGCTAGGGAAAATCTAATGCTTGATTTACATGCAATTCTAAGTACTTGTACATTATATATTTGTACAAGTTTTTACAACAATGATTACATTGCATGAAAATATAAACATTTTAGCTTGGGGATTTTCCCTAGTTGCTTTTCCATCCATCTTAGTCCTGCACACTCAAGTAGCTCGTTAGATTAATAAGAATGAAATGTTTGTCATAATCAAAACAAAGGGATTTATAGATGTCCAATTAGCCAACAATCTCCCCCTTTTTGAAGATGACAAACATTTCCAAAATATAAATAAAGGAAATATAAAACATATGAGTTTCATACCTTTATATTACCTTATGTAGCTTTTCCTCTTGTTTATAAAATGTGTGCTTATTATTCCCAATGAATTATGGAACATGAAATCCAGTTCATTTGAGAATATAGCAACTTTCAATGTAAAGCCAAGAGTATATTTATGAAACTCATTGATTGAGTTTTTCATAGATACTAAGTTATAGTTTTATTTATCTCTCCCCCTTTGTCATTTCAAAATAAAAACTCCCCCTTAATTAGATAACCCGTCAAATCTAATGAAAAAGATGTCCATTGAAAAGCCAAAATAAAATAAGTAAATGTATTCGTGTTAAGAACCGCAGATATCAAAGAAAACATCTTCCAAAGGGGTAATAAGCAGTTGCTTCCTAATGTTTTTGAATTGATCTAGTGGAAGCGGTTTTGTAAAAATATCAACCAATTGATTTTCCGTATCAACATGATGAAGGGAAACATGATTCTTTGAGATGTGATCCCTTAAGAAGTGATGACGGATTTCAATGTGTTTTGCCCGGCTGTGTAAAATAGGATTGTGTGCTAAGTTTATGGCGCTCGTGTTGTCACAAAAAATAGGTGTAGATGAAAGATTAAAACCATAATCGCTTAATACCTGTTGCATATAAAGCACTTGAGCATAACAAGACCCGACTGCCATATATTCAGCTTCAGTTGTAGATAGGGCAACCGTATGTTGTTTCTTGCTAAACCAAGATACTAAGGCTCTCCCTAATAAGAAACAGCCACCACTAGTACTTTTGCGATCAAGTCGACAACCAGCATAATCCGCATCAGTATATGCTTTAAAATCCAAGGATTGTCCTTTTGGATACCATAAACCAAAACAAGTAGTACCAGCTAGATATCGAAGAATTCGTTTAACCGCTAGAAAATGAGATTGCATAGGTTGGGATTGAAATCGAGCACAAAGACCAACAGAAAACATAATGTCCGGTCGAGAAGCAGTTAAGTATAGCAAACTACCAATCATGGCTCTATATAAGGAATCATCAATAGGTTCCCCATTTTCATCCTTATCAATTTTGATAGAGGTAGCCATAGGAGTAGTAGCATGTTTGCATTGATCCATCCCAAAACGTTTTAAAAGTTCTTTAGTATATTTTTCTTGGCTTATGAAAATTCCTACAGGTGTTTGCTTAATTTGAAAACCAAGAAAGAATGTTAGTTCACCCATGAGGCTCATTTCAAATTCTTTTTGCATAATGTCACTGAATTGTGTGCATAATGAATCATTAGAAGCTCCAAAAATAATGTCATCAACATATATTTGCACAACTAGGAAATCAGATGCATATGTTTTGAAAAATAAAGTAGAATCTGAATTTCCAATAGAAAAACCATTATCAAAAAGATATGTCTTGAGTCGTTCATACCAATTCTGAGGTGCTTGTTTTAGACCATAAAGTGCCTTTTTAAGTTTATAAACATGGTCACCTTTTTCTGGTATTTCAAAGCCAGGTGGTTGAGCAACATAAACTTCTTCGTGTATGATGCCATTTAGAAATGCACTTTTGACATCCATTTGATATAGCTTAATATTTTTATGGGCAGCAATAGCTAGTAACATCCTAATAGCTTCAAGTCTGGATACGGGTGCATATGTTTCATCAAAATCTATGCCTTCTTGTTGATTATATCCTTGTGCTACTAACCGAGCTTTATTCCTTATGACTTCTCCTACCTCATTGAGCTTATTCCTAAACACCCATTTAGTTCCTATGATAGTTTTATCTTGTGGTTTAGGAACTAAATCCCATACATCATTTTTAGTGAATTGATTTAACTCCTCTTGCATGGCTATTATCCAGTAATCATCCTTAAGAGCTTCGGATATCTTCTTAGGTTCAATGATAGAAACAAAAGCCATGTTTGCAACATCTTTGAAGGAAGACCGAGTTTTGACTTTATCATTTGGATCTCCAATAATTAGTTCTTGGGGATGATCCTTGATAAGCCTAGGTGTAGGTTGTGTTTCAACTTGGGGATCGGATATAGGAATTTTCTCACTATCATTGGAAATGGTTATATTTTCGAATTGATTAGTGAGATCAATGATATCTAGATTTTCAGACTTCGATTCTTCATGAAAAGAAACATGAATGGATTCCTCAACTTTTCTAGAGATAGTGTTATATACTCTAAAGGCTTTGCTAGAAGTGGAATATCCCAAGAAGAATGCTTTGTGTGATTTAGAATCAAACTTATCTCTATCATCTTTGGTATTTAAAATGTAGCATGTGGAGCCAAAAGTATGGAAGTAGTCAACTCTAGGTTTCCTAGAGTGTAATATTTCATATGGAGTTGTCTTCAAATGAGAGTGAACAGTTACTCTATTAAGCACATAACAAGCAGTGTTTACAGCTTCAGCCCAAAAGGTTTTAGGTGTGTTGTGTTCAAGCATCATGGTCCTAGCCATTTCCTGTAGGGATCGATTTTTCCGTTCAACTATACCATTTTGTTGTGGGGTACGTGGAGCAGAAAAATTATGAGTATACCCTTGAGATGTACAAAAGGTTTCAAATGTATGATTCTCAAATTCGCCACCATGATCACTTCTAATGGTACATATTTTATGTTGTAAAATATTTTCAATCTTGTAACAAAATTGCATAAAGACAGGAATAGTATCATCTTTAGTTGCAATAAAATGTACCCATGTATATCTACTATAGTCATCAACAATAACAAAACAGTATCGTTTACCACCAATAGATTGTGTCCTCATTGGTCCAAATAAGTCCATATGAATTAATTCTAAGGATCTACTGGTGCTAAGTACATGTTTTGATTTAAAAGATGTTTTGGTTTGCTTTCCCATTGTGCAGGGTTCACAGTTTTCAACTTGATCAAAAGACAAAGCAGGTAATCCACGAACAAGATCATATTTCACTAACTTTTTAATAGCATGTGAACTAGCATGTCCCAGCTTTTTATGCCATACTTGTAAGGTATTTCCATTTGCAAGCAAGCATTTACCTACTACTGATTTCATAGAGTTTGGTTTAAGGATATAAAGATTTCCAACTCTATTTCCTTCATAAACGACATTTGTAGTGTTTTCTATCAATAATTTGCAGCAGGTTTTGTTAAATAACACATCATAACCACTATCACATAGTTGACTTACACTTATTAAATTATGATGCAATCCATCAACAAGTAGAACATTTTTAATTTTGAGATTTGTTCCAACATTACCTATTCCAACGATTTTCCCTTACCATTGTCTCCAAAGGTGACCGTTCCACTTTTCTTTTCTTCAAAAGTTTGAAATGCGTCCTTGTTCCCGATCATATGTTTGGAGCAACCACTGTCAACTACCCATTCCTGCATTAGAATGTAGATTTTGGTACCCATGTGATGGTCCGATAAGGTTAGAAACTTTTTAAGTGCTTATGTATATAAAAGTTCTGATACAGAGAACCAGTCGGTCGACAATTGTTCGACCGATATTTGTCTCGGTCGACAATTTGTCGATCGAGCAGGTTACTGTATCACAAGCAAAAACACAGAAAATTTCTCGGTTGACCAGTTTTTGACCGAAATAGGTGCTGTAAATTTTTTGATTTGTTAAAGACATCCAGTCGGTCGACAATACTTCGACCGACCCAGAGCTCGGTCGACAATACTTCGACCGACAGAGTTTCTGTTTCAGCAATGCAGAAAAAAATAATAACAATAAGCATAGCACCTTTTGTTGAGATAAGACAATATAAATAGCAAAATTAAGCATTTGGTCATATCTCAACTACATTCCATTCTTCTAAGTTTGGGGTTTTGGGATCCAAACTAAGTCGGACTCCTTAGTCTTGTAGGGGCATGAAAAACAATAATGTCCAAGACGTAAGCAGAAATGACAAGTAATAGAGTCAATTTCATTTCTAGTCATTGTGTTCTTGGGTACAAACATAGTTTGGGTCTTTTTGGGTTGGTTTTTCTTTGGAGCATATCCCAAACCTTTTCTTCCATTGAAGACAGTACCATCTCTCAATATGTTATCAAGAATATCTTTTCTTCTTAACTTATAAAGTTCTCTTTGCAATGTAGCAATGTCATTCATCTTCTTATGTATATCTTTTCTTGCTTGGTCTAAATCAGAAAACAATGAATCCTTTTCTTTTACAATATTATCATAGTCCGAATGGTTGCACAAGATAGGTTGAGTTTGATAATCTTGTATTTTAGCTAGCAAATCAGTCTTTTCTTTTGATAGAAGATCAACATTGGTTTCCAAATTGAGTAGCTTTCTAGTGCAATCATCTAAAGATGTTTTTAGAGATACATTTTCAAGATCAATGTTGTTCTTTTCATAAGAAAGTTCATCTAATTTGGCAATGAGCTCATTATTTGATTTTATAGCCTTCTTTAGTTTCTTCTTGGCATCAACATACTTATCATGAGTTTCTTGTAAACTAGTAATTAACTCTTCTTTAGGAAGATCAACTAGGCTTACCTCTTGAGAGTCTTCATTTTCTTCTCTTGCCATTAGACATTCCACCTCTTCTCTGCTTTCACTGTCACTTGACTCATCCCAGGCAGCTTTATAGGCTTTTTCTCCTTTCTTTTTATGTGAGCTTTTCTTTCCCTTCTTTGCTTTGGGACATTCATTTTTGAAATGCCCTTTCTTCCCACATTCAAAGCACCTGGGAGTAGAGGAACTAGAAATTTTGTTAGATTTAAACCTTTTGTACTTCTTACCGTTGACAATTAAGGCTTCTTCTTCTTCTTCACTTGACTCCTCACTTTCTTGTGTGATGACTTTTGAGGCTTTGAGAGCCACATCCTTCTTCTTCCCACTTTGGTGTTCACGTTCTCTTCTTTCTTCCTCTTCTAGATCTGCTTCATGAGCTTCTAAATTACCAATGAGTTGTTCCATTTTGAGGCGAGTGAGGTCGTTTGCTTCTGCAATGGCTGTCACCTTTGGCTTGTACTTTGGAGGAAGTGATCGAAGAATTTTTGACACCTGATCTTCCTCAAGGACAGGTTTTCCTAAGGCACTTAAACCATTAACAATAGTAGAGAATTTTGAATACATTTCACTAATAGATTCATTTGGATCCATACGAAAATGTTCAAGCTTTGTTTTAAGCAGACTAATTTTGGAATTTTTGACTTGGGCTGTACCCTCATAAGTGATGGACAATCTATGCCAAATATCATACGCTGTATCACAATTTGATATTCTATTAAATTCTCCTACAGAAATAGAACAATATAAAATGCTTACAGCTTTTGCGTTCATTTGGGCCTGTTTTACCGTGTTTGCATCCCATTCCGCAAAGTCATTTTGAGGGAATTCATAAGGAGTAGATACCATTCTCCATAGATCCCAGTTGACGCCTTGGAAGTAGAACTGCATCCTTCTCTTCCAGTATTGGTAGTTTGTTCCATCGAATGCCGGCGGCCTAGCAACAAGAGTTCCTTCAACGTTGAGGTTGTTGAGCATTCCATCACCCATTTCTTCAAGACCTTGTTAGGGTTCCTTGAAGCCTCGCTCTGATACCAATTGAAAACTACTAGAGGGGGGTGAATAGAGTTTTACAATGATTTTAATAATTTTTGAACTCAAACAACCACAATGAAAATATTGGACAAGGAGACACAAGGTTTAGAGTGGTTCCAACTATAGCAAATACTATAGCCGTCAATCCACTACCCGGTTGCTTACCCAACCGGGATTTGAAAAGAAATTTATTTTATTACCTCGCAAGGAATTTACATAAAATACAATCTATTTTCCCAAACCCTTCAAGCAGCCTTCACCTAGAAGTAATCGCCAACCTTGAAGCAGCCTTCCCTTGAAGTAGATGCATCAACTCCCGTTGCACCAGCCTTCTGAAGTAGCTTCCCTTGCGATAGCCTTCTTGAAGTAGCTTGAAGTCCCCTTCTCCACCTGAGAAGTCAACCCTCTCCAATCCGCAGCCTCCAACCCTAGGAGTAGCAAGGAGAGTACAAAAGATAAAAAGGAACAAGAAAGAAAAAGGAAATTACAACTTATCCTTTAAGCCCAAGGCTTGATATGCCTAGATCAAGCATATAGATCTCCTAGCCAAGTGTGTGAACTTGTGATTGCTGTGGATAGGAGAATCTAGCCTATAGGACACGAAATTGAGCTAAGGAGAATGTATGCCAAAGATCACAGTGCTCAAATTGCTTGCAACAGATTCCTCAAGTATGCTCAAGTGTATTCTCAAGTGTAACAAGTGAATTCTAGTGTCCTATGGCTTGTCCTATTTATAGGAATGGCCTAAGTATGCTTAAGGACGTTCTAGACAACTTCTAGGGGTTTCTAAGTGCTTAACTAGCTGTTAGATACAAAGTTGTTGCTTTAACAACGGCTAATTAATTTATTCTGCAGTTGCTGTCAGAGACCATCTCGGTCGACAAATGGTCGACCGAGACACCTACTCGGTCGAACTTTTGTCGACCGACAGGCTCTCTGGAACAAGTGATTTGCAACGTCTTTCTTCAACTGCCAACTAACTTGTCTGTTGTGTCTAACGGCTACTTTGGATCTTTCTCGGTCGAGAAGATTGTCGACCGAGAGTGTCTCGGTCGAGGAGTTTGTCGACCGAGAATGATCCTGTTTCAAGGTTTCAATTTAGGCACTAATTATATGTGTGAGTGTGCAAAGGTGATCCTAATTAAATGGGATGACGTGTCTAACTATGGTGTTTGGCTAGGGAAAATCTAATGCTTGATTTACATGCAATTCTAAGTACTTGTACATTATATATTTGTACAAGTTTTTACAACAATGATTACATTGCATGAAAATATAAACATTTTAGCTTGGGGATTTTCCCTAGTTGCTTTTCCATCCATCTTAGTCCTGCACACTCAAGTAGCTCGTTAGATTAATAAGAATGAAATGTTTGTCATAATCAAAACAAAGGGATTTATAGATGTCCAATTAGCCAACAGATTTCTCCTGATCCTTTGGCTCGATCGAAATCTGATTATAACCGGAATACCCGTCGAGGAAGAAAAAGTGTGAATGACCGGCGAGTCATTCCAAATTCTGATAAATGAAAGGTAATGGAAATGATCTTTTAAAATGATGGCATTCAAATGTCGGTATTTTATGCATACACGCCACCTCGTCACCAACCTAGTTGAATACAACTCATTAGTTGCATTGGTTGTGACAATGATCCCCCCTTTCTTAGGAACCACCTAAGTTGGTCTAACCCACATAGAATTTAAATTACATAAATGATACATGCCGATAGGAGCTTGCCCACTTCTTTCTTCACTACCTCAGTCATGATCGGGTTGAGTCACCGCTGAGGTTGAATTATTGCTTTAGCTCCTTCTTCCAGTCGGATTTTGTGTTGGCACAAACTCGGGGAGATTCCTTTGATGTCCTCTATAGACCACCCAAAATCAGCTCGGTAGTTCTTCAACACAACAAGCAACTGCCCCTCTTCTTCACTGCTCAAGGACGATGATATGACCACCGGGAGCTTCTCTTCTACAGACAGGAAGACATACTTCAGATGTGGAGACAACGGCTTCAAATCCAACTCAGGTGGGCCCAGTAGAGATGTAACCAGTGGCAGGGGAGGTGGTCCCAAATCTTTAAAATATCTTGTATAATAGCAAGGTACCGCCTTCAACATCAATACACACTCCTCCCGAGAGCGGCTACATGTGTTGTCATCTACTTTATTCATCAAACATGCTTCTAAGGGTAACTGTGGATATATTTGCATCAAGGAATCAGTAGTGAACTCCTCTATGGTAACCGGATCATAGTCTTCTTATCTATCATTTGGGTAATGTATTGCTTCTTTTAATGAGATCACCTTAGTGTTTTCAATTATATCAACTGCTAGTGTGTCCTTTTCCACCTTGTTCATCACATGAGCCATGTCAAGGAATGGATTCCCCAGACACAGAGAAATCTTACCCTCCATGTGCTACAACATGTTACACTGTGTTGTATCCCCTCTTTCTTTTGAGTGTTCAGGCATCTTAATTTCAAACCGGTCATCATGAGTGCCCATGGTCAGACGTCCTTTGCCCATTTCCAAAATCATGTCATCAGTGGATTGGAATGACCTACCTAGTAAGAGTTTGTTGCCTTTATCCTCCTGCATTTCCATGACCATGAAATCCGTAGGAAAAACAAATGTATCCACTTTCACTGGGACATCTTCACAAATGCCATATGGCCTGACCATAGAGTTGTCTTCCAATTCAATAGTCATAGCACTTTTTCTTATCTCCTTAAGACCTGGCTTCTTAAAAGTTAACAAAGACATGATGTGAATACTAGCCCATGAGTCACATAGAGCTTCACCAAACTTGGTCTTTCCTATGAAGCATGTGATGTTGAAACAACCACGATCTTGTCTTTTAGGAGGTAGTGTTCCCAGAATAAAAGCATGAAACTACTCTTTTAAAACCACCACATCAGCCTTAGGTATTCTTCTCTTCTTATTGATGATGTCTTTCAAGAACTTTCCATCTAATGGTATCTTCTCAATTGCATCAATGAGTGGAATATTAACATTTAATTTTGTAAAGCCCTCTAAAAATTTATGGAATTGTTAGTCTGCTTTGGTTGCCTTCAAGCTATTTGGAAAGGGCACTGGAGTCACTGGTGTCCTCTGGTGTGGCGGTACATATGCTTTTGATCTAGAATCCTCCACCTCATCAGTGTGATCCTTAGTTGTTTTCTCATGTTCCAACATGTCCAGCTCAGCTGCATCTGCTATCACAATCCGAGTTGTTGTTCTTGTAGCTTCACCTGCATCTGAGTATGTTGGTGCCATATTCAACAACGTCTTACCACTGTGGAGTAGGACTGCCTTGATGTGTTGATTTCCAGAAGGCGCATTAGTATTAGCCAGGAACCCCTATTGGCTTTGCTGCTTCAAAGTACCCACATCCGCTGCTATGTGAGAAATATGAGTTTCTATATTGTGGATCTGTGACCCTTGGTTCTGGAGTTCTCTCTGAGTTTGACCAATAAGCACTTCTTTCTGACTGACCAGATTTCTAAACATTTCTACAATGCGGTCAGTCTTCTTTTATTCTTATTGATATTGTGCCTGGCCACCAAACTGTTGTGGCTTGGGTTGTTGCGATTGAGATGGTTCTTGTTGGAAATTGTTAGGATCCTTCCATGAAAACTTCAAATCCTTCCTCCATGTGCAGTCATTGCTCCTATATTGCTATTGTTGGCGCACAAACTTACACTCTTCATCTTCTTCTTCTTAAGGTGGTTCGTCGTTAGCACATAACTTTTTTAGCAATCAGGTCCAGCTTCTCATTTAACACAGAGATGGCCTTGGACTCACTGACACTTTTGACAGTTTCTGGAAGCTCTCTCTCATCACCCCATGATTGATTATTGGACATATTCTTTAGTATCTCATGACATCGAGTGGGCTTTTTGTTGAGAGAATATGCTCTTGCATTGTCAAGTGTAGTTCTTTATCCCTTGTGCAGACCGTAGTAGAAGACCTTTTCTTATCCCAACATATCAATACCATGACGAGGCACTTTCTGCAGCATATTCTGGAATCTCTCCCATACTTCAGAATATGATTCGTCGGCCTACTGTCTAAAATTTTGGATCTTTTTCACCAAGTCATTTTTCTTCTATGGGAGAAAATAATGCTCGAAGAAGGTGTCGATCATTTGATCCCACATCTCGATACATTCATCATCGAGATTGTGAAACTACGACTTTGCACTGTTTGCCAAAGATGACGGGAAAAGCTTCAGATATATGAACAGTCACCGGTACTCTATCTATTTTGATCATATCACAGTTCTCAATAAAGTTACTGATGTGCACCATCGGATTTTCAAAATTGTGGCCATGAATTATTTGGGATTTAACTAAAGAGATCAAACCTGGGTCAATCTTGTAGCTACCCACTGTGATGGCTTATCTTTTGATTGGTCCTTTTTTAGCTATTGAGGAAGAGGCTCTGATCCTCTCCCATATTATCTGCTCTTCGGCTCCATCCCCCATTTCTACTGACTCAGGTTATTTTGGTGTTATAGGTCCTTCAAGTGGAGGTGTCGATGGTGGAGTTTGGTTGATTCTATCCACAGACCTTACAAATTCCCTCTCTCTGTGAAGGAGTTCTTCTTGCCCAAAACCTAACAAAGATGGATCTCCGTAATCGTGGGCTCGAGTATGCACCATACACCAGTACTTAAAAGTAGCAAAATAATTGTCGGAGTACAGTAGTGGAGCTAGAAGCAATAATGATGTTATGATTCAGCTATAAGTGAAATAAAAATATAAAAAAGGTTGGCCTAGAGTGACCGACCACGTCACTCGTAGTGTTGGATGTTGTCGTTTCCTCGGCAATGGTGCCAAAAACTTGACATGTGTTGATTGTACATTACACGCAAGTGAATGTATCAAAGTAATATAAGCCTTTTTGAGGCCCAAGTCGAATACAGGGAAACGTTCTCCAGAAGACTACTACTAACTATGGTCTAATTAGCTAGGCCGGTGAAAGCGAATTGATTTGATTAAACAAAAAGGATAGCAGAAAAAAACAAGCTCAATAATTAAATTACTCTAATTTTAGGGAATTCCTCGGGATTATGGTCTGTTACGACCCACCTCTCAGTAACCCCGAATTAAGGGAGACCAAGAGGATAAAGTCGCACCCATTAATTCCGGATCAAAGGTTCGACATATAACTATAAACAATTATTAAATTCTAACAGACTATACTGAAAAGATGGTAATAAAATTTTTCTTTGCATACCTTGAAAAGTTGGGAACTATCTTCTAACCACAACTTAACTACTCTATCTAATTCCTCCTTGTTCTTTAATTCTTGAATTCACAATATGTCGCTTTACTGTTTGTGCTTTTGAGATTTATACCTAAAACACCGACAAACAAAAACGACGATCAGCCGAAGCTGGTATGTGGGGGAAACAGCTATTGTTCAACTAGGTTAACAACATAATCACTCAATTAATCATTTAACAATCAAGATTACATTTTAAGCCAAACTACTCAATCCATCTCTCTCCATAACTCTGTGTTGTCCCTGTAAGGACTTATATGGTACCTCTATAAAGGTGACTTGATGGACCTACCCTCTAGGCAGCCAAAGTCATTCATGACCTGATGGACCTACCCTCTAGGTAGCCATGTACTAGGTCAGCCATTACGACACAGAGGGGATCAAGAATTGAGCTAGAAGGCATATACATTATGTGATAGTCATAGTCACTTTATAATTGCATAAAATAAATAAACATCCAAACTGTTTAGTTGCATTCAATGTGATTAAACATTCGGGAAACATCGGGAAAATAAGCGGTTAACCATAAGTAACCACATACCTTTAATTGCAGATTTCAAAATAGAAAGAGAAACCCAATCGACAAGCAAAACCTGAAATAAAAGGACAATTTTCCTTTTATTAATATTTATCTAATTTTCATCATATTACTTAGGGTTTCAGTTCCTATTTTAGGGTTCCTTTAGAAATTAGGGTTTTCACTTCTTCTTTTCTTATTATCATCCTTAATTCATTAAACTACATAAAACCCCTAATTCCTCAGTAAATTTCCTTTATTAAGCATCCAATTATCTTATTCCGCAAAAACATGCTTTTTATCTCCTTTTATCCCAAATTAGGGTTTCCATGTAAATTAACTTCCTTTTTAGGCATTATAACTCTAAATCTCATAATTTTGCATTCAAACTGATAATCATATCACCTTTATCATTAACAAAGTTAAACTTATCAGTTTAATCTATTGATTTACCAAAATACACTTTAATCATGCAATTAAGGTTTCTCACCAATTCTTAATACACTTTATTAACACATTAAGGTACTTTTTGCAAAACAGACACAACTAAGTTCTCAAACTATTTTTATCAGATTCCTCGTATTTTTCTATACAATTTTCATATATAAAGTTTTCTCATACGAGTTTCCTAGCAAATTATATCAATTTCGCAAGATAAAACCTTTTTCTGTAATTTTTGGTCAGAGAGAGATTTTACCGGAAATTTGCCGACCGCACGATCAGTGTACCGCTGGTTCGTGTCTGGATCTGATGCTCCACGTCTATCGCTCCCACTAATCCCCGCAAGCAGTTGTCGCTTCTCACTGTGGTCGTCGGATCGCGATCGAACGCACAGGATTGCAGGCGCCTCACTTAACCGGTAGCTGTCTTGAGCCGTTAGATCCCGCCTGGGATCACGATGATCCAGAATCCAACGACGTCTGCACGTCATCTTTCTCTCCTTTCTTACCGCTCGAGCCGCGGCAGAGCAAGGCGGAGTTCTCGTCGGGGCAGTTGCAATCGAGAGGGATAAAGTGCTTCGAGGGTTGGGAAGCAGCCGACTGGGATCGCTAGGGTGAGAGCAATCGTTTGAGGGTCTATTTATAGGTCATGGAGGGTTCCCTTTAGGGTTCCAATCCCTCCGCCAAACTTGGTTCCAACCCAATTTGGCGTTTCTAGAATACACCATGAAAACCGGCAAAACCTAGGTCTAGGTTGTTCGCCAAGGTCTCCCGGACTCAAAGGGACATCAATCTCGAGTGCACATGCACTGAATCGATCGGGAAAGTGAGGGGAAAATCCCCTGTCGGCGCTACTGTCCGAGTCCCTTTGGGACTCTGGACGATGACCGCGATCCGTTGGATTAAAATCCAACGGTCAGCATTGTCCGCGCTTAAACCAAAAGGAAAATTAATTCCTAAATATTCAAGGAAAATGTTTTTTTGATGATAACTTGAAAATTCAATAACTCTCAATCCTTAACTCCGTTTTATCTCAAATTTTGAGGAAAACTCATTTATACTTTTATCTTTCCTTGTAAAAAAACTGGAGTCATTATCCAAAGGAAACGAGCCCTTTACTTCAGTTTCAAGTTATCCTTTATTTAATTATATTTCCCACATATTCATTATTTCTTTTGCCTTTATCTATTTATCCTGAGTTCCTTGAATCCCAAGGAACCCTTTTAACTCGAAATCTTATTTTGGGAAAATATCTTTTAGCCTTAAAATAATTTCTTTTTGTTTTTCTTTTAATCCTTTAATTGGGCTCAATGGCCACAAAGGCCCAATAATAACACATACAAGCTATCAAACACAAAAATCCATTCAATCCATTCAAACAATTCATCACATCAACCATGGATTTCATTTATCCTTAAAAAGAACATTTATAATTTCATTACATATTTTGGAAAAATCGAGGTTATAACATCCTCCCCTCCTTATAGGAATTTTGCCCTCAAAATTCATCAATCAAGCAAACAAATCAGGATATGCTTTTTCCATGTCCGTCTTCAGCTCCCATGTGGCCTCATCCTCTCCATGGTGTTTCCAAAGAACCTTTACCATCTCTATATTCTTATTTCTGAGCTCTTTTACCTTAGTATCTATAATACGCAAAGGTAACTCAAGATAAGACAGCTTTCCTTGAAGCTCAATAGGTTCAATGCTCAACACATGGCTCGGGTCTTGCACATATCGCTTCAGATTGGACACGTGAAACACATCATGCATCATACTATATTGAGGGGGTAACGCCAAATGATAAGCCACCTCACCAATCCGTTCTAAAACCTCAAACGGACCCACATATCGGGGACTCAACTTTCCTCTATTTTAGCTATAGCTCAGAGCGGTCGGATTTTCAGAAAAACATGCTCTCCCACAGTGAAATGCACATCAGTCCTCTTCGCATCAGCATACGACCTCTGTCGATCCTGGGCTCTCTTTAGCCTTTGCCTGATCAAAGCGACTTTATCAACATACACTTGGAGTTCATCTGACCTCAACAAGGTCCTCTCACCAACATCATCCCAGTGAAGTGGTGACTGACACGGTCTCCCGTATAGAGCTTCATATGGAGGCATCCCGATACTGGCTTGGTAACTATTGTTGTATGCAAACTCAGCTAGAGGTAAGTACTACTCCCATGATCCACCCCAATCGAGCACACAAGCTCTCAAAAGATCCTCTAAAGTCTGAATTGTCCTTTCTGACTGTCCATCCGTCTGGGGGTGATAAGCGGTACTGATCTTTAACCTCGTACCAAGTTCCTCTTGAACCTGCTTCCACAGTTTGGAAGTAAACTTCGGATCTCTATCAGATATAATGGAACTGGGTACGCCATGCAAACGCACTATCTCTCGAATGTACAGCTCGGCTAAATCTGTCACTTTGGCAGTGGTTTTCAGTGCAAGGAAGTGTGTTGACTTGGTAAGGCGATCCACCACAACCCATATTGCATCATGACCCCTCTTGGTCCGGGGTAAACCGACCACAAAATCCATGGTGATCTGATCCCATTTCCACTCCGGAATCTCGATAGACTATAAAAGCCCACCGGGTCATTGATGTTCAGCCTTCACCATCTGGCACGTAAGACAACTGGCCACATAAGCTGCAATGTCTCTCTTCATCCCTGACCACCAGAAAAACCTCTACATGTCCTTAAACATCTTAGTAGTCCCTGGGTGCACTGTGTACTTAGAACCATGAGCTTCTTTTAAGATACGTTCCATCAGTGGTGATTCTTCAGGAATCCATATACGATTCTCGAATCTGATTCCTCCATCTATTCCCAAAGAAAGGCGGGTCTGAGGCTTCTTCATCAAGCCTCTCATCTTGTCAAGTTCACTACTAACCAACTGTGCTGCCATAATTTCACTCAACAAATCAGACTGTATCTGAATGTTGGCCAATCGAACTCGATCACCTAATGGTTGAGGAGACCATTTCACCAGCTCTTCCAAGCTCTTCCACTGACTAGACAGAACAACTGCACACCTGAGCTGTTTCTGACTCAACGCATCTGCCACGACATTTGCCTTCCCGGGATGATAGGCAATGGTGAAGTCGTAATCCTTCATGTATTCCATCCATCTTCATTGTCGTAGGTTTAAGTCTTTCTGTGTCAGAAGGTACTTTAAGCTCTTATGGTCAGTGAAGATCTCAAAAGTAGCACCATACAGGTAATGCTGCCAAATCTTCAAGGCATGAATGATAACAGCCAACTCTAAGTCGTGTGTTGGGTAATTCACCTCATTAGGCTTGAGTTGTCGAGAAGCATATGCAACCACATGTCTATTCTGCTTCAATAGACAGCCCAGACCCATTTTGGATGCATCGGTGAAGATCATGAAACCCTCATTGCCTGATGGTAGAGTCAAAACTGGTGCAGTGGTCAACTTTTCCTTCAGTTCTTGGAAACGAGTTTCACAAATAGAAGACTACACAAACTTCACATCCTTCTGAGTCAACATGGTCAAAGGCAAGGCAGTCTTTGAGAAATCTGAAATGAAACGCTGATAATATCCTGCTAACCCCAAGAAGCTTTAGATTTCGGAGGGGTTCTTCGGTGTAGGCCAGTCTCGAACTGCTGACACCTTGGCTGGATCCACGGCGATTGTTCCTCCTGAGATGATATGTCCAAGGAACATGACTCGGTCTATCCAAAACTCACATTTTGCGAATTTCCCATAGAACTTCTGCTTTCTCAGGATATCAAGGACTTTACTTAGGTGGTCTCGGTGTTGCTCTAAGTCATTGGAGTAAACTAGTATATCATCTATGAATACTATGACAAACGAGTCAAGGAAGGGTTGGAACACACTATTCATAAGGTTCATGAACACACTGGGTGCATTGGACAACCCAAAAGGCATAACCACAAACTCATAATGGCCATACCGTGTTCGAAAAGCTATTTTTAGAATGTCCTCACTCTTGAATCTCAACTGGTGGTAACCCGATCTTAAGTCAATTTTGGAAAAGACTCGAGCAGACTTCAACTGGTCAAACAGGTCATCTATTCGGGGTAAAGGGTATTTGTTCTTAATGGTGGCTTGGTTAATCGTCCGGTAGTCTATGCACATACGGAGCGAGCCATCCTTTTTCTTTACAAACAGGACTGGAGCTCCCCATGGTGATGTGCTAGGCTGGATAAAACCCTTGTCTAGAAATTCCTGCAATTGTTTCTTCAACTCGAGCAACTCTGCAGGTGCCATTCTATAAGGTGCACATGAAATAGGGCTTGTTCCTGGAGCCAGCTCTATGGAAAAATCCACCTCTCTCTCGGGAGGAATCCCGAGTAGATCATTCAGAAAAACATCTGCATAGCTCTTGACTACTTCTATTTCTTCTAAGGGTTGCACCTTGAGTTCGGGCTCGATAACAACTGCTAGGAAAGCTTGACAACCTTTACTCATCATTTTTTCTGCCTTCAGGGATGACACATACAAACTGGTGGTGGCATCTTTCCTACCTCTAATGACAAAGGGTGGGTGACATGGTTCCCTAATGATCACTTTCTTTCCCCTACAGTCGATTTGGGCCCTATAAGTATAAAGCCAATCCATTCCAATGATCACATCAAAATCATTCATGTCAAGAAGGATAAAGTCTGTAGGAAACTCATGATCTCGATATTTCACAGGTATCACCAGAGTTTTCAAAAGAGAGGTAAAGATTCGACCACTTGGGGTTGTAACATCTAAGACATATCCTAAATCCTTGATATCCAAACAAAGCATAGTTGCAAGATTCCTCGAAATGAAAGTATTAGTAGATCCAGAATCAAATAATGCTTTTACATTATGTCCCATGACTTCAAGCATGCCTACATTATTGTTCACCATACATTAGACTATTACATGCTTAACTTTCAAAACATAAAGAAAAAACTCTAAGGGTTATTACCCTCGATCAACCGATTTGCATTAGCTTGAGCTTCTTCATTGTCAATAGTGAACACTCGAGTTTGTCTTATTTCTCCAACAGGTGGGGCCACAGCCACTGGTGGAGCTGCTACTGGCGGGGCTGCCACTGGACCTGGTCCTTTTGGCTCTGGTAGAGGACAAGCAGCTTGGATATGCCCCTCTTGGTGACAACAAAAACAAACTCTCTTCTTGTGGTGGCACTCACCGAGATGCCCTTTCCCACATGAGCGGCATCGCGGTCGATTATTCTCTTGATGGGGCCTCCCTTTTCCTCCCTGTCTTCCCTTGACTTGATGACGACCTGGACCCTTTCTTATGATGATTCTTCTGTCCTCGGGTTCCCTCAGTGAAACCCAAATACCCCTTGGGTGGAAGTTGTGCAGGCATCACGGTTCTTTCCATGTCTAATGCAATGTTGTAAGCTTCTGCGAAGGTTTTTGGCTTTCTTGCCATCACATGAGGCATGATGGTAGGGTGAAGACGCTCTATGAAGTGATCCACCCTCCTTTCCTCATCCATCTTGTACCCAAAACGTTCCAAGATCAGAAACTTGCGCCCAAAGTCTGCCACAGAGGAATTTCCTTGAGTCATGTTAGTGAATTCCCTTTCCTTTTCTTTCTTAGCTGCAACAGAGACGAATCTGGAAGTGAAGATGGTCTTGAAATCATCCCATGCCATTGGTTCCTCAGTCAAATATCGGCCTATGATGTGTGTCTCCCACCATATCTTAGCTGCTCCTTCCAGGAGGTGAGCAGCAAAGAGGACCTTCTTGCTCGGCTGCACTTCAAGCATGCGGAAACCATTCTCTATTGCAAGTATCCAGGCTTCTGCTTTATCAACCACTTCAGTCTTATCTTCTCCCCAGAACTTTTCTATGTTTAGCTTGACAAAGTCTAGAATAGTGGCCCCCACACGTGGACGAATAGGGTGTGGTTCACCATTCTCGACTCTAACTATATCTCGAAGGGCCAAAGCATTGATAGCCTCTGTCAACTTCCTCTGTTGCTCTAACCACAAGGCATCAGGGGTATGGATCAACATGGTGGGTTCTGAATCATCGACTGGGTCCTCATCCATCTGGGCTTCTTCCTCATACACATGTTGCTCTTCATATCCTTGATCTTCTTCTTGGTTCAGGTTACTAAATGGTACCGGGTTAGGGTTAGGGACTTCTTGAGTGACTTCTTCAGGCCTCTTCCTCTTCTTAGAGGATCCACCCTCATGGTTCCTATTCCTCTTTTCAGAAGACTCCTTTACTTTACGGGGAGGCCAAACACTCTTATCCGGTTTTCCGGAGCCCTCGGGAATAGCAACAGTCTTTGTTCGTGCCATCTACATAAGCATAACAAACAAACCTTTAGTTTATCATTTAAACTAGTTATACTTATGTTCAATGATATCTCATTACATATCTTTTATTAGTTTGCTGGAGGATTCTTAAACCCTTAACTTATGTGCCCATACCACATGAGTGTGGAGGAGAGAGAGAATCTTACTCTGAAAGCCTTAATAGAATATGTGATGAGAGGGGATGAATAAGATGAGAGAGTCCTAAAGGTATCTTATTTCGATTCATACCCTAAGACTTTGGCCAGGCGGTCACACGGGTCCAGGAGTCCTCGTATTCCGACTAGCGGTGTGGAGGAAAATCTTGCCAGCCCCCGGTCGTGATCCCTTTCTAGACACCTCTGTCTTTCGGATACTCCTCTAATTACTCCCTTGGGTTCTATGGAGTTTGTAAAATTTAATAATTACTAATGGTTACATGAAGAACCTAGGCTCTGATACCAAATGTTACGACCCACCTCTTAGTAACCCCCAATTAAGGGAGACCAAGAGGATAAAGCCGCACCCATTAATTCCGGATCAAAGGTTCGACATATAACCATAAACAATTATTAAATTCTAACAGACTATACTGAAAAGATGGTAATAAAATTTTTCTTTTCATACCTTGAAAAGTTGGGAACTATCTTCTAACCACAACTTAACTACTCTATCTAATTCCTCCTTGTTCTTTAATTCTTGAATTCACAATATGTCGCTTTACTGTTTGTGCTTTTGAGATTTGTACCTAAAACGCCGACAAACAAAAACGACGATCAGCCGAAGCTGGTATGTGGGGGAAACAGCTATTGTTCAACTAGGTTAACAACATAATCACTCAATTAATCATTTAACAATCAATATTACATTTTAAGCCAAACTACTCAATCCATCTCTCTCCACAACTCTGTGTTGTCCATGTAAGGACTTATATGGTACCTCTATAAAGGTGACTTGATGGACCTACCCTCTAGGCAGCCAAAGTCATTCATGACCTGATGGACCTACCCTCTAGGTAGCCATGTACTAGGTCAGCCATTACGACACAGAGGGGATCAAGAATTGAGCTAGAAGGCATATACATTATGTGATAGTCATAGTCACTTTATAATTGCATAAAATAAATAAACATCCAAACTGTTTAGTTGCATTCAATGCGATTAAACATTCGGGAAACATCAGGAAACATAAGCGGTTAACCATAAGTAACCACATACCTTTAATTGCATATTTCAAGATAGAAAGAGAAACCCAATTGACAAGCAAAACCTGAAATAAAAGGACAATTTTCCTTTTATTAATATTTATCTAATTTTCATCATATTACTTAGGGTTTCAGTTCCTATTTTAGGGTTCCTTTAGAAATTAGGGTTTTCACTTCTTCTTTTCTTATTATCATCCTTAATTCATCAAACTACATAAAACCCCTAATTCCTCAGTAAATTTCCTTTATTAAGCATCGAATTATCTTATTCCACAAAAACATGCTTTTTATCTCCTTTTATCCCAAATTAGGGGTTCCATGTAAATTAACTTCCTTTTTAGGCATTATAACTATAAATCTCATACTTTTGCATTCAAACTGATAATCATATCACCTGTATCATTAACAAAGTTAAACTTATCAGTTTAATCTATTGATTTACCAAAATACACTTTAATCATGCAATTAAGGTTTCTCACCAATTCTTAATACACTTTATTAACACATTAAGGTACTTTTTGCAAAACAGACAGAACTAGGTTCTCAAACTATTTTTATCAGATTCCTCGTATTTTTCTATACAATTTTCATATATAAAGTTTTCTCATACGAGTTTCCTAGCAAATTATATCAATTTCGCAAGATAAAACCTTTTTCTGTAATTTTTGGTCAGAGAGAGATTTTACCGGAAATTTGCCGACCGCACGATCAGTGTACCGCTGGTCCACGTCTGGATCCGAAGCTCCGCGTCTATTGCTCCCACTAATCCCCGCAAGCGGTTGTCGCTTCTCGCTATGGTCGTCGGATCGCGATCGAACGCACAGGATCGCAGGCACCTCACTTAACCGGTAGCTGTTTTGAGCCGTTAGATCCCGCCTGGGATCACGATGATCCAGAATCTAACGACGTCTGCACGTCATCTTTCTCTCCTTTCTTACCACTCGAGCTGCGGCAGAGCAAGGAGGAGTTCTCGCCGGGGCAGTTGCAATCGAGAGGGATAGAGTGCTTCGAGGGTTGGGAAACAGCCACCTGGGATCGCTAGGGTGAGAGCAATCGTTTGAGGGTCTATTTATAGGTCATGGAGGGTTCCCTTTAGGGTTCCAATCCCGCCGCCAAACCTGGTTCCAGCCCAATTGGGCATTTCTAGAATACACCACGAAAACTGGCAAAACCTAGGTCTAGGTTGTTCGCCAAGGTCTCCTGGACTCAAAGGGACATCAATCTCGAGTGCACATGCACTGAATTGGTCGGGAAAGCGAGGGGAAAATCCCCTGTTGGTGCTACTGTCCGAGTCCCTTTGGGACTCTAGACGATGACCGCGATCTGTTGGATTAAAATCCAACGGTCAGCGTCGTTCACACTTAAACCAAAAGGAAAATTAATTCCTAAATATTCAAGGAAAATGCTATTTTGATGATAACTTGAAAATTCAATAACTCTCAATCCTTAACTCCATTTTATCTCAAATTTTGAGGAAAACTCGTTTATACTTTTATCTTTCCTTGTGCAAAAATTGGAGTCATTATCCAAAGGAAACGAGCCCTTTACTTCAGTTTCAAGTTATCCTTTATTTAATTATATTTCCCACATATTCCTTATTTCTTTTGCCTTTATCTATTTATCCTGAGTTCCTTGAATCCCAAGGAACCCTTTTAACTCGAAATCTTATTTTGGGAAAATATCTTTTAGCCTTAAAATCATTTCTTTTTGTTTTTCTTTTAATCCTTTAATTGGGCTCAATGGCCACAAAGGCCCAATAATAACACATACAAGCTATCAAACACAAAAATCCATTCAATCCATTCAAACAATTCATCACATCAACCATGGATTTCATTTATCCTTAAAAAGAACATTTATAATTTCATTACATATTTTGGAAAAATCGAGGTTATAACATGGTCTCACCACAGATAACATTACAATTTATTCTATACACCAATATCTATTACCCCTATCCCTGGATAAAGAGCATATAGTTAGAACTACCTACTTTCACAACGTAGTTCACTACCTATTCTAATGCCAATCCCATTTTTATAGCAATTGGTTGATTAGTTAGGTGTTTTATGATTAATCTCTGGGTTTCTCCTTTGGTTTATTCTTCACCTTTCCCAATGGGTGCAATAAATGGGTAAATCTATGCTTTCCAACCCTTAACCTCTCTCCCAAAATGATTAAGGATCTAAAAATTTATCCATGTTGAACATGCATAAACAAAACAAGACAACTTCATATATTTATATTTAGAAAATAGGGACAAAGATGATATTAATGCATGGAAATCAATTATAATGCATATTCGGGCTACTCCCGGATCCTAAGGAATTAAGGGGTTTAGCCCTGCATGATTTTTATTGACGAATACATGGTAGAGAAAGAGAAAAATGTGTGAAACATTAGAAAACTAAGTAACCCCTGTAGAATAGTTGATTCAGATGATCCCCTATGCCGTGCGTGAAATCTTCTATCTTTCAGCTATAGATTCACCTTCCGGAGGTGCTCAGATCGTCCCGAGTGAAGCTTTTGATTCCTTGCTCTTCTCTTCTCTCTCTATGGTGTCATGCAATGGAAAACTACTACCTCCACTAGTTTGGTCGAACTCCCCTCAACTCATAGGAATCACTTAGGGTATGAAATAACGCCACCTGTTGGATTAGATTGCTATCTTCATATTTGCTTGATCGGACAGACTTGGCAGTACCGACTTGGTAGTACCGAGTTCTTAGAATAGTTGTGATTCATTTTCAATGTCAGTACTATCGACTTGTCTCGATAACATCGAGTCTTTAGATCGCTCGAGCACTACTTTACTGATGCCATCTCAGTAGTACTGAGTTTGTGCACTCGGTAGTACCAAGTTTCCGTGATTCATCCTTGTACTTTGCTGATGAGATTTCGGTACTACGGACTTTGAGTGTCGATAGTATCGAGTCTGTGTGAGTATTTTCTGGTCCAATACTGATGTGAAATCGGTACCACTGACTTTTAGTGTCGGTAGTACTGAGTCTGTCAAGTTTGATTGTACCTAAAAATATACAAGAACGTGAATAAATGCTCATAATAATTATGAAACCATCTTAAATAGTAAAAATCATATAGTTTGATGCATTTAGATAGAACTTGCCATTCATAGCATTTCATGCATAATTAAACAAATAAATGACAAATCAACACATAAAATCAAGGAAAATATGCCTATGAAAATGACTAAAAACCCATGCATCAACACCCCACCCAAGCTCGGTACCCTATCTGGATCAGTGGGCCAACCCCATGTCTTACACATGACCTGCTAGACATGCCATATTTTCAGGCCCAAAATGCTGAATTTTCAGCTATTTAACCCATTTTAATAGCAATATTCACCTATTCAACCCAAAAATCCTAGATATGGCCAAAATCTCCTGATTTAACCACTTAGACTTCAAATCTAGCTCATGCAAGCAATTATTCTATTTTCTTGAAGACTTAAAACAAACAAGCATGATTATCTAACCCTTATTTTGATAAATGCATATGACTTCCTAGAACAATTATACTGCCTTCATTGGTATAATGGTGCCCATACATCAAACTAAATGTTGTGCCATCCAATTGACACTCAAGACTATAAAATGAATATATATTGATCTCAAGACTTCAACCCTCATAATGGGTGGGTTCACTTACCATGTTTTGGACCTTGTCTTGAGAGGGACAAAATGGTTGATACTCCATTTTTTTAGTTTGCACCATCTAGTTGTTGAACGAGTATAATCATGACAAATGTCCAATAAAAATAATTAAATAATCAAACCAATCTATGTAAACAAACTTTGAAAAACCAGAACAGATTTGGCGACAAACTATGGGTGTAATAATTGTCCCTAAAATCTTAGTGCTAACTAAAAGTCAACATAGAATTAGAGGAAGCAACACAAGCATATAAAGCGCACGGGCAACATATCGAGGGACTTCATGAAACAAAAAGAAGATTTAACACAATACTCTTTGAATCCAACTTACCATGGGAGTATTGAATTGAGATCAATTATCATAATATGATTCGATGGCCAATACAATTAACAATCATCAAATGAATTAGTTGAAATCATTCTAAATATTTCATGAGTATGGGTCGTATCTAGACAAATTTAGATAACGAATTCCCACAAGTGGGAAAGCTGGTGAGTGGAGTTGACGTCCAATTTTTGGATGATTTTCTTGGATGTTTTTACTGAGGCCCCAACCTAAAATAGTTTCATAGCCTAATCCTATCATCGAAAATGAATTGTTCTGATCAAAATACATGAAATGTACCCCAAACATGCACCTTTAATGTGATCCCCAATCATATATAGACTCACATGCCACCATAGCCTCATTAAAAAACCCATGGGGAGTGAGGTCAAGTGGGGCTCCTACCAGGTGCACACCCCATTTCGGGGGTTGCAATACACCATAGGTTGGTGTATGATCGTCCTGGTTCAAGGTGACTAGAAATCCAAAGGCGAGGCAAACAATAAGCAGGTGCCCCCTTTCTTTCCTGTTATGAATGGCTAACAAAGCACCTATTTGAAAACCCCAAGAAGACCTAAAAAGTGGGACGAACACACCATGCACACATCCTACATTTCCTTAGGTTTGACTAGCCCATGGAACACCATTCAAACGTGATTGAAAACCTTTAGAAGGTGGGCCTCACACCAAGTATGCACCCCACATTGTTTGGCTTGATGGGTCAAACATCGCGTCATTCAAACACCCCAATGATTCTCTACAAGAGGCATGGTGTCTACTTAGTGCACATCCCACCGCGTATCAACCCACTTTTGCATTGTGAGAGCATCTAATTAAACCCTAACTCTAGGTAACTCTTAGCCCCTACAATTATAGTCCTCGACTTCCATTTATAAAGGCCAAATCCTCCATGATATCATTTTGAAAGGTTAACCCCTATTGCTAGAAGATTGGCACCATGGGGAAGTCTATCGATCAGTCCCATACCTGATTGGAGTCCCTAGGTTGTTCTTTTGAGATCCAAACACCTCATCCCTTACCTCCAAACCCTAGAAGAATCCAACCTTTTCCAAGAGAGAAAAGATCCTTTCCCACCCCTTACAATGTTTAAACAAGGTGGTTTTGGGTCTAACCCAAAATGTTGATTTTAAAACTATTTAAGCCATTTTTAAAGCAATATTCACCTATTCAACCCCAAAATTCTCCCGATTTAGCCATTTAGACTTCAAACCTTGCTCATGCAAGCACATCTTTTATTTCCTTTTAAGTCTTGAAACAAACAAGCATGATTATCTAACCCTTATTTTGATAAATGCATATGACTTCCTAGAACAATTATACTCCCTTCATGAGTACAATGGTGCCCATACATCAAATTAAATGTTGTGCCATCCGATTGACACTCAAGACCAAAAATTGAATATATATTGATCTCAAGACTTCAACCCTCATCATGGGTGGGTTCACCTACCATGTTTTGGACCTTGTATTGGGAGGGATAAACTGTTGATACTCCATTTTTGAGTTCACACCATCTAGTTGTTGAATGAGTATAATCATGACAAATGTCCAATAAAATAATTAAATAATCAAATCGATCTATGTAAACAAACTTCAAAAAACCAAAACATATTTGGCAACAAACTGTGGGTGTAATAATTGTCTCCAAAATCTTATTGATAACTAAAGGTCAACATAGAATTAAAGGAAGCAACACAAGCATATAAAGTGCATGAGAAACATCTCAAGGGACTTCATGACCCAAAAAGAAGATTCCACACAATACTCATTGAATCCAACTTACTGTGGGAATTTTGAATACATCTGAGATCAATTACCACAATATGATTCGATGGCCAATACAATTGACAATCATCAAATGAATTAGTTGAAATCATTCTAAATCTTTTATTATTATAGGTCCTATTCATAAAATTTAAACAATAAATTCCCACAAGTGTGAAGGCTGGTGACTGGAGTTGACGTCCAATTAATAGATGATTTACTTGGATGTTTTCACTGAGGCCCCAACCTAAGACAATTTCGTAACCTAATCCCTATCATAAAAATGAATTATTCTGATCAAAACACATGAAATATACCCCAAACATGTACCTTTAATGTGATCCCTAATCATATATAGACTCACATGCCACCATAACCTAACCAAAACCCCCATGGGGAGTTATGGCAAGTGGGGCGCCTACCAGGTGCACACCCCATTCGGGGGCTGCACTACACTACAGGTTGGTGTACAATCTTCTTGGTTTAGGCCGACTAGAAATCCAAAAGTCGAGGCATACATTAAGCATGTGCCCCCTTTCTTTCCCGTTATGAATGGCCAATAAAGAACTACTTGAAAACCCCAATAAGGTTTAAAAAGTGGGCACACACACCATGCACACACCCTACATTTCCTCATATTTGACCAGCCCATGGAACACCATTTAAATGTGATTGGGAGGCTCTAGAAGGTGGGCCTCACACCAAGTACGCAACCCACATTGTCTGGCTTGATGGGTTAGACATCACGTCATTGAAACACCCCAAGGAGTCTCTACAAGAGGCATGGTGTCTACTTAGTGCACACCCCACCATGTATCAACCCTCTTTTGCCTTGTGAGAGGATCCAATCAAACCCTAACTCTAGGTAACTCCTAGCCCCTACAATTATAGCCCTTGACTTCCATTTATAGAGGCCAAACCCTCCATGATGTCATTTTGAAAGGTCAACCCATATTGTTAGAAGATTGGCACCATGGGAAGTCTATCGATCAGTCTCATACCCGATTGGAGTCCCTAGGTTGTTCTTTTGAGATCCAAACACCTCATTCCTTACCTCCAAACCCTAGAGATAATCCAACCTTTTCCAAGAGAGAAAAGGAGAAAAGATCCTTCTTCACCCCATGGGTGCCTAACACCTTCCCCATGCGTAATCTAACACCTTACCTGACCTGTGGTTGATTTTTTGCCTTATCCACCCAACTTAAAAAAAATATTTTTTCCTTATTTTTCTTATAATCTTGGTGGCAACTTTACTTTCCTAAGCCTCCTATCACAGTAAACCATGGGTTCTAAAAATTAGACAAACACCAATATATATATATATATATATGTATATATATATGTATACATATATACATATATACATAGGGGTGAGCATCAGTCCAAAATCGGACCGAATCGGACCGAACCGGACCGGACCGCAGACCGAATTTCGACAATGTATGGACCGCAGACTGGACCGTTTGGAGGTTGGATCGGACCGGACCAGACCGTTTGGACCGTAATCAGCCTTTTTTACATGTTTTACAACTTATTTAATTGTACAAAGTTGATAATCTTAGTCACTTCTAACAATTATATAACTTTAGTATCAAACATTTATACTAGTAGTGCTTATATATGTACTTTATTTGTAGTTATTGTAGAATACACCTTCAAATATATATATGGATGTTATATAAAAGTCAGTTTGCGGTCCGGACCGGTTTTGGACCGGACCGGACCAGACCGGACCGAAGACCGAATTTATCATAATTCTCGGACCACAGACCGGACCGAACTAAAAATGGACCGGACCAAATCGGACCGAATTGAGCAGTCTGGTCCGGTTTTGCGGTCTGGACCATTATTTGCTCACCCCGATATATACATATATTTACATATATATATATATATATATATTCTACTAGAAAAATATTCCAATTAAAATTTTGTTCTTTTCCTTTTGATTTTTTTTCATACTAAAGTTTTGGAAAGTTTCAAGTAAATAATTCGTTCTCTTAAAAGTTTTCTTATCTTTGTCATTGCTCTTGATATCTTAATAGATGCATCTCTGCACTATCTTCATGCAATAATATTTTGCTTTGTATGGAATGAGATAAATTTTTCCTTTTTCCCTCTCACTTGTCCTCACACTCATGTAGAGAATATATTTTTAGTCCAATCTTCCTTTTATTTCATTTTCTATGTGGATATAACTAAATTACATTCTTTAGTGATTTTCCATTTGTTTTTCTCTTTCCTTTTCTTCACTCTCTTTTCCCATTCTCTTGCTTTTTTTCCCACATACCAACTCAGCCCAACTAATCACCAAAACTCATCGAAGGCACTACAAGGACTGGGTGCCGTTTCAAAAGTAGACCAACCCTAGGCCCACCACACCGTGGTAAAGCAGTAACAGTAAAGAAAGATTACAGGCCCAACCATACTGGGCCGAGGCCATACCGTGGAAGGCCGGAGCTAATCATTTCTCCACGTCCACTGTCAGTTGCCGTCGCGGCGCCGCCGGCGCTGCCCAAATCAAGCACGTCGTCTGGGCCTCTCAGGTTCCTCCACTCCATTTCTGAAGTCTATCATCGCTTCTCCTCCGTCCTATCCCCGGCTCCCCTTCCACGATCGCACTTTTCCTCAGTTGGCTTTCTAGCCTCTAATCATGGACTATAACCTGTAGTGATCGGGGAGCTCGAGATAGCCGCTGGAAGAGCCAAAACAAGCAACGAAGAATCCTGAACAGTTCCTCGATGCGTAATCGGCTCTTAGTAGCATCATCACCATCTTTAATACCGCTACGAAGTTTTAATCAGTCGCTCTCGCCATGCCGCTGTCTGACTTCGATGCGGTGTAATCCCGATGGATGGGGAGAAGACGAGGAATGCCTGCCGCAAGGATGGTACGAGAAAGCTTACCCGAAGCTCCTGAAGCTGGCATACGCCCTGTCAACGTCCCGCGCCGATCAAGTGGAGTACGCAGTTCCCAGCAATGTCACGGACGAATACGACTTCTATAGAGCGGCCGGGGACTTCAAATCAATCGGCTGGGCTTTCGTTGGTTCTCTCACCGCACAAGCCGCACTGGCAAGGACGCAGCCTGTGCGCCGTGACAGCCGCTACTTCGCCACTCCGCGGGAGAGAGAGGATCTGGTTCTCGACACCCTCACCAAAGTTTGTGACTTTCTCTCCATCTCCACCCAGCAACGCAAGTCCGTCCGCCTCACGCTCTGCCGGGAGGTCGCACAGCAGCACGTGTGGCGCGGCACGCTTCTACAGGTCCTCGAAGACCTACAGTCAGAAATCCGAAGCCAAGAGTCGGAATCTGCAAACTTTGTTATGGCTGAACAGATAGTCTCCAGCTGCTTAAAGTTCCTGGAGGAAACAGGGAATCCCTCGCCGGAGGATGGAACTCCTCTGTGGATGCGGCTTTCACCTCCACCCAAGCGGAAGTTCAGCGCCTCAGGCGAATATGCTGAGCCGCGCAGGTGGGAGGAGGTGTCGGATATGCTCACTGAGCTCATGGAATGCCTAGAGCCCGAGAAACCTATCGCGTCGTGCCTGGCCAAAGTGGAGGCGATGAAGGAAGGGGTTTATTACATTACGGATTTGTTTGTGGAGAGAGAAGTAGGGTACAGGGAGGCCTGCCGCCAGGACTGCCTGATCCATAAGCGACTCTCAGCTGGCCTGGGGCACTCCTCCAAGTGCCTGTTCGCGCTGCTGCTCTACTACCTCTTTGGGTCTGTTAGGGACATTAAGGTGGAGGCGTGTGGGCTTCGCGGGAGTGCTACTGGTGGGCAGGGAGTGATGGTCTTTGCCGGGAAGGTCATGTGGGCTGATGATGAGACGCTGGTATTGACAGAGATGAGGCAGCTGGATAGAGCGCTGGGGCTTTTCAAGTTTGTCTGGGAGACGGCCGGAATGAAAGGAGGGATGGAGCTGCAGGGGCATCTATGGTGCGTCGGGGCCAAGGAGAGATCTGTTGTTTATAGAGGGAATACATTCTTCATCCACACATTCAGGCTTAGTTAATTGCCGCATGCTTATTGGTTCTTCAGAGAAATTGGATAATATTAAAAGGGTAGGCCGGTAGGGGAAAAAAATAATCACGGCCTTTGGCGAAGCTCCATCTCAGTTACAGGGGGAAGCTTGATAAACATATCTGTCTGTTTGAGATGCAGCTGATATCCATATAACACTGTAGTGAAAGGATTATGTAGCAACCTTGTCATTATTTGAACAATAACATTGGATGACCTGATCTGGCCAACAGGTAAACTCTAGTGCTTCTTAAATTGAGGTCTCGTCTATCTATTGAGTATTGACTAATACTCTAATAGCATTTTCATGAGCTGTCTTTCAGTGATATTGCACTTCCTAGATACACATCGTGATAAATAATGCTGAACGGTCTTTCTTAATAGGATGGACACTCTTTCTTTCTATCTGAATGCTGAAGCGTTGTCCACAGAAATGATTAAGTGTAAACAGTGTGGGTCCCACCCTTAGTCAGAAGTTGGTTACTCGGAACTGGTACCACCTCATGAGCATAAAGCTCAGGGCAAAATAAGAGGGTATCCAATACGGTAGAGAGAGTACATGATTACATACCCTGTACATCAGGCCCACTGTGTCCATAATTCACAATCTCTTGCCAGCCCAATCCTTAATCAATGCTGTACAAGTTGATTATGCAATGCCCTTAAGCTCAAGCTCCACATCATCTGGTCTCCAATGTGCTTGATGCCTTAACTTATTGTTTACTCTTAGGCCCATGATGCCACCTTGTCGTGGAAAGATGTATATCACAACCTGGAAAGAAATTTTGCTGAAATTTGGTGGTAAAAAATCAAGTACACCCCATCAAATACAAAAACGTGAATCATATCCATAAGATTGCAGATTTTTGTGTGCTGATGGTTATACAACGAAAAACTGTCAGATTTCTGCAAACAGCGACATAAGCACCAGTTTTTTTTGCACGAGAGTTTGCTGCTATTTTTGAGAGAAGAAAAAGGTGGAGAAGCAGGGGGATTTTGGCAACTTGAGCGAAAATCATCCTAATCCAACAAATCTTTATATTTTCAACCATTTTCTCTCATTTGCATCCCTCTATCTTAGTTCAAATTTGTTTTACCCAAAAAATAACTTCTTAATGGCGACTCCCATCCAAACCCTAAACCGACTTCTATATCTTTATCTCTAATGGTATCTAATCATGGATCTGCAACTTCATCTCTGGCATCTACATCATAATCACAAGATCTACCTAAATACTCGACTAATTTCGAGTATTATCTAGGTATTTGGAAGAGTGTGTGTGTGTGTGTATACACACATATATATTCTAATGTGTATAGATTATGACTGCTACTATTCTTTAGCTTACAATGGAAGAAAGTGTACTCATTAGTAACATAAACACAAACAAAGGCTGACCCCCTCACAACAATCTAGGAGTGCCTAGGCGGGGGCCTTGATAACTTATCCTTGGACCCCAAAGGCTGACCCCCTTGACCGATTTGACCAAACAAGAGTTTGAGTATATGTTTTTCTCATTGTTTAAATGTATGTGTCCATTATGACAAGACATGATTTTCAACAGTTAAATAATTCAAAATAGGTCTGTACTAATTCCTATAAATCATATAATTAAGACAAACAAGGCAAGATTAAGGTTAAGCTAGGTTCAAGGTCTTACACTCATCTATCTTGGTTCGATATGGCACTTGTTCGCATCACCCACACTGATTCCTGCAAATCACATGCCACGGTGGTCGCGACATCACAAGGTTGTGGATGTGGGTGTGGAGCATGGCCCAGATGCACTTATGGCAGCAAGCTTGGCCACACTGAGGATGTCTGCCACTCCAAACATGACTATCCCCCTCACTATGAGTGCATACTTTGTAGGGGTACTCCACATGACCCAGGCTTCGTCGCCATCCATATCGCTCAAAGTCCAACCATAATAAACGTTGCTCTTGTAGACGAACTAGAAGCTGCTCTCGCGTCTTGCTAATTCTTGAGGAGTATGAAAACCTGCTTCACATTTCCCAACAATCTAGCGACTCACCACTATAATTACAATCCATACAACTTTTTGAATACATATCTCAACCAAATGGAAGATTGATGATCCTCCAAAAGCCCCGCCTTTGGCACATCTTGCATCAGCCCATCAAGGTAACTCTAAGACATCTATGATCGCCACATACTCCAACTAGATTGTGGACTCCGTCATTATCCAACACATGACGGGTATGGCACACCTACTTGCATCCGCTGACTCCTTCATCCCACATTCCACTGTTACCTTGGTAGATGGATTCGTTAATGAATGACAAAACATGGCATTGTTCCCTATACCCCATATCGAAATTATCCCCAGTTCATTTCCTTCCTAGTTTTCTTTACAAAGAAATGTCTGTGGCTAAACTTGTTAACTCCTTTCGCTGTTTTCTAACCTTTGTTTATGACTTCTTGCAGATGAGAGATGACGTGGTGGTATCTTCTTAATAGGCGTAATGAGGTCATTCCCCTTATTGGCAGTTTCCAAACAGTGTTTTCAGTTTCGTTTGTTACGCCTATTGACATTCTCTACAATGATATTGCTTTCGAGTACCCCTTTCTTGCGGTGTCCTTGTTTAGTCAAGAAAGGGGATGACCCATTAGCACCCTTACACCTGCTACTTATAATGAAATGGTAGTTGAGCGTAAGAATTGTCATCTTCTTGATAATACTCGTTCACTTGCCATCATGCCAAACTTTCCAAAACAATTCTGATGTGAAGTTGTCTTAACAACTTCCTTCCTTCTCAATTGCTAACCTATGTCTGTTCTTAAGGTGGTGGTGGTGGTGAAGATGATGTTGAGATCACATACTAAGATTCTGGAAAAGATCATTTCATCGGGAGACACTAGAGAAGACGGAGAGGGGGAAAAGAAGCACTCATCTTCGTGGAATGTGACACCATTCTAGACATAGAGGCGACCAGTCACAAAACTGAGACACTTATACCCTTTTGTAATAGGAGAATATCCTAGAAATACAGTCTTCTACACTAGGGACGAAAGTTTATCATCCTTGGGTTTAATATTATGCACAAGAAGACCCTGCTGAAAAGCCGAGGATAAAATAGAAACATATTTTTGGAGGATATAGGACAGAAAATGGGGATTTCCACAGTTCTACCTCAAAGTTTATCACCAGTGCTATGAAGTTGATCCGCATGCAGCTACCCCCCATCATCATCCATTTCAATACAATCCAATGGTTTAATGGCTCTTTACAAAGGTAAATGCTTTTGGACAACATGCAGCTACATCCAATTTCCAATACTTGATGTCTCATTGGTCTATACCACTTTGCGTATGCATTTGCCACAATCTTTGACAACACATGTGCCCAGTTGATGCCCTTCGGCACCTTGGATGGAGAGTTGCAATGATGGACGAAATGCAAGCGCTACACGGGAATGGCACGTGGGTATCTGGTGGATCCACACCCTCACAAGAACATTGTTGGATACCAGTGGGTATTTTCTGTGAAACATTATTCTAATGGCTCTATTGACTAAGCTCAAAGTGTGGTTGGTTGCCAAAAGATTTACCCTAATGTTTCACGCCAACTACTTTGAGACATTTTGTCCATTCACCATGATCGCTTTCATTTTCATCGTGATATCTTTGGTTCCTCACCTAGACTGGCCGATGTTTCAACTGGACTTTAGAGATGCCTTTTGCTATGGTGACATGTCAGAGGAAGTATACACGCAACAACCTCTTGATTTTTTTTGCCAAGGAGTATTTTCGCAAGGTCTACCGACTTCTTTGTTCCTTATATGGTCAAAAAGTAGTCCCAGTGGGCTTGGTCTAATAAGCTAAGCACTGTCCTTGAACAACTTGGCTTGAAAATGTTTGCTATGAATCATTTTTAATATTCCTCTCACTCATCTTAGGGTCACGTTTTTCTTGCAATATATGTTGATGATATTGTAGATAGTAGATATGATACTGAAGGTATCTCGCATCTGAAAAATCCCTGCAATCCCACTTTCACACCAAGGATTTGGGCAATCTTTGTTCTTTTATCGAAAACGTGGAAATTTGCTTTATTTGACAATCACATGACCAAATATCTCTTATGCTGCCTCATTGTTAGTCAACATATGAGTGCTTTGAGCTCTATAGTAAAGCATGTTCCTTTCAAAGAGTATTGGGTTTCCAAAAATGCCTAGATACTAGACAGACAGGAGATTGAGCAACAACTTCCAAGTCTGACCAGTCCATCATTACGACAGCGTGGTGGTCAACGATGGCTTGGGCTTTGATTTCCAGTGGACAAACGTGAATTTGAATCAATAAGTAACATTTTCAACCTTGCTAATCGACCTTCTCGAACATTTGGTCGGATCCATTTTTTGCAATGTATCTAACCTTGTGGGCTAGAAAGTAATGTCTGAGTTTTTGAGAGGCAAGCTCATTGGTCATGCGATACCTCAAGAGTGCTCCAGGAAGAGGACTATTCTATACAACCATCCTACACCGAAGGTGATTGCTATCTCTGGGTATGCATATGATATTTCTAAAGGACATGCTGAAGACTACTGGTCTACATCTAGATTTTGTATCATGTTAGACAATTGCTCATTGATTGGAGAAGTAAAAGGCAGTCAGTCGTTGGTTGATCTAGCACAGAAGCAGAGGCCCATGCATGTTGTCACTTGCAACTGGTACAATTCATGCTAACTAATTTTGGGATTCCTGTTTAGACAACAACTTTCTATTGTGACAGCCAGGCACCCATTCATATTGCAAACAACCCAATTTTATGAACGTCCATTGAAATAGTTGTTCGGGATCTGGTAAAAGCCAAAAAAATGTGACACCTCATGTGCGGAAGAATGAGGATCAAATTGCTGATATTCTGAGAAGACCACTACCTCTAGCTCTTTTTTGGCATGTGGGTATCAAGCCGGAACTACACAATGTATACTCTCTAGCTTGAATGGGAGTGTTGGTATAAGAGGTTCTCGGGCCTAGGCCCGTTGCGTTTATACTTTATTATGTTTTTATTTATCCTTGATATACTTGAGGATCCATTTATCCACTTAAGTGTATCCGTATAATCCTCTTTACTGCTGTATATAGGAGAGCCGACAACTCTTATTCGCAACTCCGAAAAATATCTTCGTATTCTCGTTAGAAACAAATATAAAGCCTAAGTTGCATAAATTTGCTATAAAAATAGTAGTGAAATCATATAAAAAGATAGGCAATTGAGGCACCTATCAAACCATGTCCAACAATTGTGACTTAGTTTAATAAAAAATATAAGAAGCCCTAGGACCTTGTTAGTTTTGTGGTTGTTTCTTGAGCTTACACCATAAATATTTCAGCAACTGCAATGGACACAATACAAAGCCAAATACCCAACTTCTTCACAAGCAATAGAAGTAAGGGATGTTTGAACCAGATTTTTCTATGTTTAGTGTGATCACATATATGGCATATTGGTGTAAGCTTGGAATGCTTACAGCTTTTTTGATTGCAGATTAGTCATTCTTACTGCCACTTTACAGAATTTTACTTGAGATTCTTACCTCATATGCCTCCCTATTCAATGATTATTACATTTTGTTTCCCACTTAATACTTCACAAAAAATAGCGACTTGGATCCAGGGTTGATGTGACTGTGCATGTGGTTATATATTCCTCAATATAAATTGGTTTTTCTTTATAAATCCTATTTGCCATGCTTGAATGAGCCGCTTGATATCCTTCCATTAAGCTATTGGTAAGTTGACTGAGATCTGTTCATGACCTTTTCTTGTGTTGAAGGATATCTATATGACCATACATGAACTTAATGACATGTTTATATTTATACACATTTCATTTGCTAAAAAAATCTATTTTAATGCCAAAATAATTGTCTATTTTATAAAATCTTAATTTAAATATCTTTTGTTAAATATAGAATCTGATCTCATTGGTCTTCCAATGCCTAAAGGAAAATAGCAAGGAAAGGCTTATCGTTTTAGATACCACTATATAATCCAATCTTAATCCAACTTACTTGAATCAACATAGGTTTATTTGAAATTTGTTGGCATTGATGTTACCTAAATTGGCTGAGAGAATAGGTCCTTGTATGTATATAGGATCGAGGCTGCCCATGTTGTTGACTTCAAACTGGTCATTTTTTGGCAGTATTGACACACCTTCCCCATCGAGCCTGCAGCCAGTGGCCACAGCAGGGCAGCATTGATGTCTGCTTCAAGGGCCTCATAAGCATGACAAAGGGTGCCATCTCAGCAGGTTGTTGAGTGTGTCGTAGGCTGGATGATCGTGCATGGTGTTTGCAATAAGATAGGTGTGGGTATTTGACTCTTGTAGAGGAAGTTCGTCAGGGTTTTACAACCACTCTACCTTTTATTATTAATCTTGCTGCCGATGAAGGTTTGTGGTCCACCCAACTTCAGTCCTCCAATCTGGCATCGTCTCTCCCAAGCAACCTGAAGCGCTCATTCTCAATTAGGAAGGCATGACACAAAAGCAGAGGCATGTGCCCCCCTTCAAGGCTCTGTTATGAAGGATCTTAGGAGGCACCTTGATGAGGACAGTTACCTCATCCAACTTTTCTACAAAGGTTTTCGGCAGAAATTGTGCAAGGCAGAAGTCTATAAAGCATGTGATACCCATCCATCTCTCTTCTCGCAGGTTTTGTCTTCTCCTGTTGATCCCTGCTTATCTTTATATTTTTGCTTATACTTCTCTCTTCTCTCTTCTCTCCCTGGTTTCTTTGTCTTCTCCTAATAACTCCTGCCTGCCTATCTCATACTTAACTCAAACAAGTGAAATTCTATATGTCCTTGTGCCCTTTTCTTCTACCCCTCTAAAGCTTGCACATTCCTCATTTTCCAATATGTAGAAAGGAGTAGCAATCCACTAATTTGTCTTTCTTATACTCCTGCCTAATTTATTTACGTAGTTCTGACATCTCTACCGCTGCTTCTCAATCTTAGGCATTTCCCCCCATGGTGAACCGTTTCAGAATCCACCACAAATCTGCAGTTTGCACTTTGTGATGTGACATCTGTTTTGGCCATAGCTTTGTTGGCGAAAATACAATAAATCCTATCCATTGTTTCATGATCATTTCCTGGATCAAGTTTCTGGAATTACTCTGAATAAATTTCTGTAGAAATTAGTTGCTAGAAGTTTTCTCAATATGAAATCTGATTTCAGCGATTGCATATTAGCTCCTGTAGTTCTGAAATTGAAATATATCCCTATAAAAAGCTGTTCCACATCAATGACACATGTAGAAATGACCCTAAACCTCTGGGTCAATACCATGGTCATCAAATACCATAATTAAATCCTTAATATCTGATCATTCATAATCTAGAAAGTATGGACACATCCCAACGGCTGCCGCATCCGTGTCCAACATGTGTCCAAGATGGAGACGCTGTGGACACGTGGTGGACATGGCCCAAACGTGTCCAACGAACAACTACTCCTCACTCATGTATAGACTATGGCTTCTCCTCTCTCTCCGTTCATTGTTGTCGGCCTCTCCTCTTCCTCTTTCTCCTCTTCCTCCTCCATCTTAAATACCTATGTTCTATTTATCCAGCACCACTACCACCACCAAAAACAACCACCTCTTTCCCCCTCCTCTTCTTCCTAATTTTGAATGTATAATAATTTTTTCACTCTCCTACAAATAACAACATACCTCCTCTTTTTTCTTTTTTGTGCACAATAAATGATTGCTTGGGGACAAGCAAAATTTCAAGTTTGGGGAGATTCAATACTCAATTTATATGTGTTTCACTTAGCATTATGTATTAAACTTTTAATATTTTTAGTCTCATTTTCATGCTGTCCACCACCATCACTGTCTTTTTACTGTCCAAATTTAGGCGTGCATAATTTTTACTGTATGTTTATACTTGTAGTGTGAAATTGTTGTGATTTATGTATAAAATTTCAATAACTTTGATTATATTTTGTGTACAACGTGGGCTTGTTTGATAGTATGTTTTTGATCGCTTAGATTCATGATGTCTGCGATTTGTGTTTGAATGAACATATGAAATTGAATATTGGTTGGATGTAATGATCTTTGTGTTTGAAAAGGCTTATTCTTTTTTGTGTTCATACATACAAAAAATATACATGTATATGTATATTTTTTTCCGTGTACAATGCCATGTCCGTGACCTATATTTTTGAAATTTTTTGTGTCCCGTATCTGTGTCTATATCAGTGTCCATTTCTGTTTCCATGCTTCCTAGTTCATAATCATCTGGTCAGTCTTTCACCCAATGCTTATTAAGCTGCATCAAAGTTAGGTTTTGTGCCACTGTTCATTTTAATTCTGTCCGCCTAAGCCCTGTGTGAATTGCAAGGACCTTCTATTTTCTTGTTTTTCCAATATTTGTGTCATGAAAGTAATACTTACATAGTTGTGCTAGTTGTTCCTCATTTTTCTTGCTTTGTATTTACTTATCTCCTTAAATTGCTGCTAGAAAAGGAAAACAGTGTATTGATTGAGCAAACCTACCTCATACTTGTTGAGGCGTCACGGCTTGACACCTTTCTGTGCTTAGGCGGTATTTTTATATCATAAATAGTAGCATCTTCTACACATATGCCATATGGTTATACTGAATTTTCCCCTTTGTTTACAAACATTTTTGTTGTTATTTACATTTATATATACATATATATATATATATATATATATATATATATATATTTGATACTTCATTTGAATATATACAATTAATGTTGTATGCATAGATATTTACAAATATTTTATAGTTATACTTTGATTATATAGATATATTATGTTTATTTCTAAAGCAATCCCAATACCATGTTTAAACATAATCCAAGTACATTCTATTACTAATTTATATGGGTATATAAGGTTCCAATAATGTACAAAAAGGGGCTCGAACATAAGTTCTATGATCGTTTATATATCAATTGTTGACTAATAGAAGGAATCATCATAACATTAATTTTGCATAGCATAGGCAGCCGGGTTTTTTTTTGGGTTTATTTTCAGCTAATATGCATACATTTTACAGATAATATGAATCTGAAGTTCCTATGATAAGCAAGAAAGAATTTAATATAAGTAGTATGATGATTTATATTGCAGATGATGTCTAATCAGAGTTGAAAAGGCCTCATGACAGAAATCAGATTTAAGCAAAGGCCAAGTAAAACAGTAAAACGGTTTCCAAGGGTTTTTATTAATAATAATAATATTGTGCAGCAAACATAAACAAAATTGCCGACCCCAACATAGTTGGGATTGAGGCTTAGATGATGATGATGATGATGATGAAACATAAACAAAATTGACTAATTCGAACATCAGTACACTTGCAGATAGCATTGATACCCATACATAGGTCTAGGGACCTATAATAACACCTAAGGCTTATATAGGCCAAGGTGCTGGTCAAGGCGCAAACGCACCTTGTGGTGCCTTGACACCTAGGCGCCACATGCCTAAGCAAGTATGAATAAAAGGAGAGGTAACAATACACGTTTTAATCAGATACTAAAGAATCACTAACCTAAGCCTATGGTGCATAATACAAGTATTTAACAATTATCTATCAACTCCCTCTCAAGTTGGATAATGGGAAAATCATATGTACAGCTTGGACGTACAAGCTCAAAAAAGAAAGCAAATAACAAATAAATATAGTCTAGATAAAGCTCCCCTAGAATCTTTCAAACATAATAGTCCTCAAACAAATACCCTTCTGGTTACTGACGGGGGTGCTGTAGTTTAAGCAAGAACAACTAGCACTTAAGCATCATATAATGGGTATGTGGGAGTGCCTGCATTCCCCAACCAACCAGGTGCCTTATCAGATCTCGGGCTGCAAATCTTCCTTATATCATTGGGTTTTGGAGTTTACATGGGTTTCTATGTTTTCCAACATAAACATGGTGGCAGCTCCATCTTTCTTGTTCTCTGCATGCACGGTTTTGCGAAGAGATCTGCTCACATTTTTATGTGAACGAAAGTCATGTGTGTATATGCTATATTATTGTGCACAGAAGTATAAAATATATGTATTTGAAGGGGGGAATACTCATGATAAGTGAAAGTTGTATGTATCTAGGAAGAAAAATACTGCAAATAAAAAAAAACAAGGTACTGCAATTTAAAAAAATAAGGTGCCTAGATTTTGAGTCGGGCAAAGCAAACCTAAATCTACCAGCTTTCCAACCAAAAGCAACCCAGTCGGGTTCTCTATCGCAACATGAACCTGGAACCAGGCTGCATTTACTTTATATAACTCGGAGCTGAAACTATAACCAACTTTCTGGGAAAAACAACCACAACTCAGAAGAAAAATACTGTAAATTAAAAAAAATAAGGTACTACAAATTGAAAAATAAGGCGCCTAGATTTGGGTCGGGCAAAGCAAACCTAAATCTACCAGATTTCCGACCAAAAGCAACCCAGTCGGGTTTTCTATCACAACATGAACCTGGAACCAGACTGCATTTACTTTATTTAACTTGGAGCTGAAACTAGAACCAACTTTCGGGGAAAAACAACCACAACTCAGCCAAAAGTGAATTTGCTGATAAAAATCGTGTATCCCTCCCTCTATTGCATGCATTTCAGTATAGACGACCACCAAGTCAATAGAAGGGATTTTTTTTTAATTCATGTGAACCCATATAATAAGGGCTTTATATTTAGATAGAGAAACCTTCCAGCAGCCACACAGCCAAGTCTGATCACACATTGTACCTCACTTATGACTTAAATGCAGCCAAGTTTGATCACACATTGTACCTCACTTATGACTTAAATGCAGCCAAGTCTGATCACCTGTTGTAGGCCTCGGTGGTATCATGCAGCTGAGGTCTGCATTTGCACAATATACTAACGTGCCTTGGCTTTTTTGTCATAATTAGGTTGTTGGTTACTTGGATTGAGTTTATAAAGTGGCCGACTTAATTAGAAAATATGGTGTATATTGACCCGGATTTGTCTAAATACAGTGTTTTGAAAAACGGCCTGGGTGGCCGCCTAAGTGGTCCAGCCCCCCAACCGCTCAGAATAAGCGCTACGTGCCCACTCAGTGGATTTGTGGAAAGCGGCGGCCTGAGGCCCACTTTCCCCACTTAAGTGGCCTCTGCAGGCCTACTGGGTGCCTGCTGATGGCCACTAAGTGGAGAGATAGGGCCCACTTCCCTCTCTCATTTCTAGATGTCACATGCTTCTCAAAACATAATCAAGGTTAGCCTTTCACTAGTACATGTATTATTATTATGTAAAGGTACTCTATGGCATTAGTGATACTAATACTGTAATATTATACCATATGTAATTCGTGTATAGAATTATACAGATGTAGTTTTAATGTGTCGTTAGGTAAATTTATACAGTGATGTAATATTGTTATACCAATAGTTCTATACTTCATGTAATTATAACTAAGCATGCAATAGTCTAGGAAGCACAAATACTCTAAAATAGGTGTCGTTCCTGTAGGCTGTACCCTAGGAAGCATGGACACTTCCAGGAGGCCGCCGTGTCCGTGTCCAACACATGTCCAACATGGACAAGCCATGGACACACGTGGACACGTGGTGGACACTTCTCGGACGTGTCCAAGTCCCCTAATTTTTTTTATCAGGAGTTGGACACGCCCTGGACACGGCTTGGACACACTAGGATACAAAACATCACTAATTAAGAAGGGGAAACATCCTATTGCACATAAACGTCCTCACCACTCTTGATGCACATGTTTCTCCCTCGTCACATAGCCACCTAGGTAATTACTCCTCTTCCCCCACCTACAGACTTTGGCCTCTCCTCTCTCTACTCGTTGCCAACCTCCCACCTTCCTCTTCCTCCAATACTTATGTTTTATTTGTCCACCACCACCAAGAACTTCATCTTCCCCCTTTTCTTACCAAATCTGAATGTACATCAATGTTTCACTCTCTTCTACAAATAATAATATATCTCCTCTTTTTTCTTTGTTGTTCACCACCACTACTATCTTTTTATCCAAATTTAGATATGCAAATATTTTACTGTAGGTCCATACTTGTAGAGCTTAACTTGTTATTGTTTGTGAATAAAATTTCTATTACTTTGACTACCATTGTGTTTTTCATTTGGAATTGTTTGATCGTATGCGTTTGATGGCTTAATTTCAAGACCTGTGCAATGTGCGTTTTAATGAAAATATGAAAGTGAATATAGCTTTGATAAAATGATCTTTATGTTTGAATGTGCTTGTTCTTTTTTGTGTATATACATAAAGATAATATATATGTATATGTATATTTTTCGCTGTGTTCAGTGCCGTGTCCGTGTCCTATAATTTTTAAAATTCCTGTGTCTCGTGTGTCCGTATTCGTGTCCATGTCAGTGTCCATGCTTCCTAGGCTGTACCGGATATGTATTGGCCACTAGTACTCCTTGGATAGACCTGGATACGTATTGGATACTTCTTCAGACCTATCCATTTTGTTCACTTTTTAAAGAGTGAGTACTTGGTGGATACATCTTGGATTCTTTGTGGGTACCCCCCCAACCCTTAATACCGAGATGCATACATAAATCTGGTTTTGTTTGTTAGTATCCGCCTATTGTTACTGTTAATATTATATTAAATATCATTTTTCTTTCTTTGCTCTCAAATAAAACCTATGATTTTTGGGACTACTATGAAAATGAGTGTGTATGGTAATTATGGATCTAGGTAACACTGTTCTATAAACCAAGTTGACATTCTAGCAAAACTGTTAGTTTGTTACTGAAAGTAACTTATTGTTCTTCTTTAGTAACCTAATGTTAGTAACTTACTAGTAGTTCCAAGTTCTTGAGGCTATGAAAAAATAATACATGGGATTTTATACTGGGGATTGGAGAAAAACACATTTGCTAAAGATTCTATACAATGAAATCAAAATTTGCCCAAATGTCGTTATGGAACACCTAAGCGAAATGTACAATTTGTGAGGTTGAACAAAGATAGAAAAAATTTCATGTTCAAGAAGACCCCTCTTTTGTATATATATATCTTTGAATGAAGTTAAATGATCTTAATTCATATTTTTATGAATAAAAAATAGGTATGTATTTGATCTTAGAATACCTTTTTGCTGTATGCACTGCTGTACCCTTATCCTTATTTTTCAAAAATCGCCATATCTCATATGCCCAATGTATTAGAAAGCGGGAAGCGGGAGGCGTGCGGACGGCACCCTGTAACCGATTAAGCGGTAGGCGGGCGATTAAGCGGGCGATTTTTGAAAAAGCGGGTGTCTAAATTTTATATATTTTTATACAAAATTACATGTATGTGTATATAAAAAATATATTTATAATGAACTTCTATACATATCTAATCAGCAAATCAGTAATTAACTAAGTATTCATCAATACTTACTATTAATCAGCATCTCTAATCACTAAAATCAGCAAGCAGATCAGTAATTGTATATAACAAACTATGAATTATTGAATTAAAGTAATCACTAAAGTAATACTAACCAGCAGTACCAATCATTAATCACTGAAAGCAGCAAGGAAATCAGTAAAACTAATCATGCATTACTAGTATAATAGAGCAATAGGATATTTACTTAGATGCATTACAACAGTACCCAATTATTACAGCTTACACACAAAGTATGCATTCTAAATTAGGACTAGCTATATCATAGAACATTTAATGTATACAATTTTCGTATATTATAGTCAATACTACTTGGCTATGTAATTAATTAATGTTAGATGCTTACATTAGGATTTTTAAACAAAAGCGGGAAAAAAGCGGGAAAAAGCGGGCAAAAAAGCGGGAAAAAGCTGGTGAGGCGGGCAAAAAGCGGGCGATTTTGTTCAAAATGATTAAGCGGGCGATTAATGGCAAAATTAAGCGGCTGGGGGTCATGGGCGCTTAAGCGGCCCGCCTGGCCGTTTTTTATTTCACTGCGTATGCCCGTATCCGTATCCGTATCCGTATCCGTATCCGTGCTTCATAGGAAATAGTATGATACTGCTGTATTGTATTTGTTTAATATAATTACCATGTACTGTGAATACAATAAATCTGTAACGTATAACACCAAACCATGTACTTCCCTAATACTATAAATGTGTTTCTGTATAGTGTATAGTAAGTACGAAGTCTAAGCATATAATATCAATATATTACCAAGTTTATTTTATTTTGTAATAATGTTATAAGTTTGTAACTGCTGTCTGCAATATTAGTATGGCTACTGCTGTCTATGTATGTAATATTAATATAACTACTCTATGCAATATACCGTATGTATTTCTTCAAGTTATACATGACTTAGTGTAGATATTTTTGCAGATTTCATTAGAAAATATATGATTACTTATATAACTATGTGCATAGATATGTATAGTATATATATACATTACGAATCCTCTTTTAAGAGCTTAAGGGCTCGTCTTGCGCTTAAGCAGCTACATGGTCCAGTCTGCCTGCTCCCTGCTTCATGCTTTCTAAAACATTGTCTCAATGACCACATTCTAATCCGGACAAGGGTATCTAAACATGGAACCAACTTATTTTATCAGAATTGGGGTCTGAAACCTTTTTTCTTTTTGGTTCTTTCACAAGTACAGTCTGTTCAGATGCTTTATTGACACACCCTACACCTAGAAGCACCTAGGTGCCCAACCTTGGTTCCATGCCGTCTTCATGCATCAGCAAGTGTTGCTCAAGAATTTCCCACGAGCGACCAACCAGGCTGAGAAAATGGTAGCCACCTGCTGGCAGTATTTTACAAAGGGGAAACTTGCTCTAATAGCATGTGATAAACAAAATAAAGGAAGGAACCAGTGTATCTATTAGGCAAACGCTACACCTGTATATATACAAAAACATGACATTGCAGGCTTGAATTTGATAGTAGGCTGCAAATCTAGACGCATAATCTATAACCTAAATACACACCAAAGGCATTATGTTCCACTGTAAAGCCCTAAAAGACCAGAAGAAGAAACCAAACACCATATATCTTTCATCCCCTATTTTTGCTTTCATCTCTTTCAAGAAATTGGGTCCTGATATTGCAGGTTCCAGTTAAAAAGTTCTTTAAACTCTCGAAAAAATCTGTGTTTGGTGGACGGATTTTACTAAATGTGCTGTACTTTATGATTTTTTCACAAATTTTGATCTGATTAAATAGATCATGCATTTCTTATACATTGGATTCATGTGTTTGTATTGAGTTTCATGGTTTTATCACGACACATACATGTACTCTATCTATTACCTTCTCAGTCTTGCTTACTCTATCTGCCCTATTTGATTTAAGTTTTGGATGCTAGAAATCTCACTAGACATTCAAAATTTTACCTCATAGAAAAACGCATGAAAAGATTTTTGGATAGAGACATGTATCATCATCCTCATCATCATCCTAAACCTCATTCTGACCATGTTGGGGTTGGCTACATGAATCCTTTCTATCCAAGACATGAGTGCATGTATACATAGAGGATCTATTTTTTGAGAACTTTTTTTTATAAGAAATATTAAGCATAACTTTCACTGCTTTTCAAGCTTATCAGAGTGACAGATTGCTCCCATATTCTGTTTGTATGACTATTGGTATGCTGTTCATTTTGATAGTCACGTGTACTCATGGCGCTGCCTTTCGTGATCCAAGTCTGTGACCCCACAAGGCAGCTCGTTTAACGAGTCAAAGTTGATGTGGCAACTTCTCATAGTGAGATAGTGCATTTCTCTTACCTACTGTTCTTGATTTAGTTATGGATTGGTCCACTTGATTACGTTCCCTTTGTGCAACCTCTGACCCATTCCGCATAGAAATAAAGACATAATTCCACTGCATGTATCAGGCTATCTAGTATGGATTTTACGTTTGCTTTGTGCAATTGAGAGATGTTGCTGTTCCTAGATGTTTTAATCATTCATTCTGGGTTTGTCATCTGTCTTTTGTTTCTCCTGGAATCAATGTTTACCATGACAGTCCATCTATAAGACGTTTGCTTTGTGCAATTGAGAGATGCTGCTGTTCCTAGATGTTTTAATCATTCATTCTGGGTTTGTCATCTGTCTGTTGTTTCTTCTGGAATCAATGTTTACCATGACAGTCCATCTATAAGCACAAAAGCCACCCCCCCCCCCTCTCGTGATCCAGGTCTGTGACCCCACAAGGCAGCTCGTTAACGAGTCAAAGTTGATGTGACAGCTTCTCACAGTGAGATCGTGCATTTCTCTTACCTACTGTTCTTGATTTAGTTATGGATCGGTCCACTTGACTACGTTCCCTTTGTGCAACCTCTGACCCATTCCCCATAGAAATAAAGACATAATTCCACTGCATGTATCAGGCTATCTAGTATGGATTTTACGTTTGCTTTGTGCAATTGAGAATTGTTGCTGTTCCTAGATGTTTTAATCATTCATTCTGGGTTTGTCATCTGTCTGTTCTTTCTTCTGGAATCAATGTTTACCGTGACATTCCATCCATAAGTACAAAAGCCCCCCCCCCCCCCCCTCGTGATCCAAGTATGTAACCCCACAAGGCAGCTCGTTTAACGAGTCAAAGTTGATGTGACAGCTCACTACTAAAAAATTGTCCATCGGTAACTGCCAAACATGTCACCTTTCACTTAATAGATTACGTACTTAACAATAACCCGTCTATTGACCGTCATCTTTCAAGTGTAATCTATACACTATGTAGGCTTAAGTGATGCATGTCATCTATTCTTGATTTCCAGCTATTAAGAAATCACAATAGATGACATCATAGAATATCATCTAAATTAAGAGATTACATCTATGACAGTCACCTTTCTATAAAATAATAACAACAGACATTTCACTTAGCATATATGATACAACATATGACAACGTCAAGTCTTCATCCACCGCTCAATGAGATGGATAATGTACATGATAACTATTTTCCATTGACAGTACTGCCTGATTGTTTAATAGAACACAAACAAAATCATGTGGAACAGGTTAAATCACCACTTGAACATGTATGTAGAATTTTAAAAGACCTCGAAATTCAAGGTTCATATTTGCATTGATAAAATTTGATTTACACAGGGAGGACATAAACCTTGCCCCTTTAAATATACAAGCTCACATCACAAGGCTACTTTGTAAGCACATCATACTTCAACCATGTAGCAATCTATACCTGCTATAATTTTCCAGCATGCATTGATGCCTAAACCACCTAACAAGTTGACCTACTAGATTACTCAATCCTCTCCCTCCTTTACGAGTACTCAGTATCCATTTGCTTATCAGATTATCTTTCCATTCACAACATTATCAACACATGCTTGTATTTTTTTGAAGAGAATCAGACACTGCTTACTCAAACGAGAGATCCATGCAGCATTCTGCCATAAAAAAGAATTCAATCTCAATAAATGTGGACCATTTTTTCTTGCAGATCGAAATATTTAAACTCTGCAGAACATAACAGGTAGAGACAAATTTCACAATAAAACAGTATTGGAATGCCAAGATGAACAAGGTAGATTTCAGAACCCACAGAATTAACTATTGTTGGCCAATACAAACTTTTGGTTGATTTTTGTGCTTTGTGACTATAAAAGTTTTGCTAGTTAGTTAGTGGCATCAAATGGTATCTCCGATATGAGTTTCCTTTTTAGTGTTTTAGGTTTATTAGAAATGTTGCACCAGTTAAACATGACCAGGTAATAGTGGACAATTCTTATAAAATATGTAACGACACTCGCCATCGTTAAGATAACAAGTGCCATTAACAATAATAAAACACGCGGAAACAAATCATTTGCAGCGGAATTACTGAAAATCACTAAAAATTTAAAACTTTTTCAAAGAGATCCATTCACAGGAAAACTCTTTAACCAAGAACCAAAGTGTTTCCATTTCATCCTGGTTCACAAGTACACAACCTGTACAATTCCTTTTTAAGGATTACAACATTGACTGCCCTGTTACAAATATACACAGGCGGTATAAAAACTTTGAGGCACTATGCCAAAACTCCGATTGAATCATTTAAAACTCCGAGGACCTGAGAGTAAAGAGACGACACATAGGACTACTATCTATATGACTTGACAGACAATATCTCCACCTGAGATCTGATTGATGTCCTTGTTGTTGTTGTTGCTGCTGCTCTTTTTCTGATCTTAGGGATTTCCTACCTTGCCTCCCATGCATACCTAAAAATGTTTCCCACGGGGGTGAGACAATTGAAAAATTGCCCCAGCGAGAGATATAACTCTCCGCCAAAATATTGTTATTGCAGATTATTAAATTAAAACTGAGCAGAGGTTACTTTTACCTTATCAGGCAGAATTATTCATCATAGAACAAAATAAGATAATCTCCTATTCTCAAGGAGAGTATTGCATCTACCCATGGTAGATAAGTAATTCATCTGTCTACTTTGCAGAGAATATAAAGAAACATAAATAACATTTATCCGCTAAGGAATGCACAAAGAAATGCAACATCAGCCAATGCATCTCCGTATTCAATCCTTAAGCAAACATGCTATACGGCTGATTACATTTTACAATCATATTTAAGCTCTGAGGAGATGAGGTATACCGCTCTTACTCCAACCGGCCATTGCGAAGTCGAAACCGGTACCATACATAGGTCTAGGGAAGAGCCGGCTTCCAAGACCTCCCACGTCTCGGTCAGTGCGAGACAAAACACAGGACATCTCGTGTCTCTGCTAACGTAGCTTTCCAGGGTATACTGGCAACTTCGCTACAGAGTTACAGCGTCAACTGCACTCTCGTCGGCAATCGAGAGATTCCATGTTTATCTCCATTGACCCGACAAAAACATTAGGAGATGGGTACAACATCTGGCCCAATCATCGGGAGATTAGTGATACATCTATCCCGACCTATTCATGAAGGATTTGAGAGGTTTCTTGTTTACCTCCTCACAATCACTTCAAGAGGACGTAAGGATATTTTCGCCCATTGACCCCCGTATATTCAAAAATATACAAAATCCAGGATATGCCGCGGAGCAACCTGTTTCACCATCACCTATTCCTGACGATGATGGATCTATGGTCAGAGCACTAAATGAATAGATTTCACTTGATTATTTAAGTACATTATCATATTCTTTTAGCATCAGTCAAGTTCTCAAACATATTTTATTCAGATAAATGCTATAAAGAGACATGTACCACTTTCATCAGATACTTATTCACATGGCTCAGAAGCCATTCTCATCATGTCACCTCTCACTAGGCAACAACTTTATTCACATAGCTCACAAGGCCATTCACATCTTGTCACCTCTCACTAGGCAACAACTTTATTCACATGGCTCATAAGGCCATTCACATCTTGTCACCTCTCACTAGGCAACAACTTTATTCACATGGCTTACAAGCCCATACTAATCTTGTTACTTCTTTTCTAAGTAACAAGAACATAATGGCACATATGGCCAATGAACTCTTATCAAATAAACATCATAGCTCATATCTGGCTATGATCATCACCTCATGAGACCTGCATGATTGTCACACATGATAATAGATTTATCAAGTTCACAACACATCATGCAATACAGGGTAACACCACTATTCCCTTATCAAGGTTAGGGTTTACCATCAATTAGGGCTTTTCATCCTTTTACCCAAAGCTAGGGTTAGGATTTTCCTTTCTTATCAATTAGGGTTTCATATTTATATTATCACTCCAACCCTAATTTATTGCTACACTCCTCTGGGAGCATTCATTGATATCCTAAGTATTCATTCATACTTATTACATTCATCATGTATCATTAAATGATTATCATCACAAGGTATGAGCTTCTCTCTCATCCTTAGGTTGGAAATTAACAAAACGACCATGTTAGGTCACTTTCAATTCAGCTCTAAGTCAAGCATAGAGCACCACGGCCGTGTAACCAATAACGGCCGTGCAAAGGGAAGCCACCACGGTCGTGCTACCGTACACGGTCGTGCACAATGAAGCTACCACGGCCGTGCTACCTTGCACGGTCGTGCAAAGTGAATCCACCACGGCCGTGCTACCTTGCACGGTCGTGCCACAGGGGTTCACTTCATAAATCATATTCAAGTATGAATTCTATTCTTTCATTAGGGATTAGGGTTTCACATACCATCTCCCTTCTTTAGAATAGAGATTGTATATAGCATCACCCTTCATTAGGGATTTCATATCACATTGCCCATAATTAGGGTTTACTAATCATTCCCAATTAGGGTTTCTCATGAAATCACCCTCAATTAGGATTTCACATGGATACACCCTCAACTAGGGTTTCACTTGGATACACCCTCAACTAGGGTTTACTATTCATCCTAATTAGTGATTTCACATGTAGACAACCTCTTATTAGGGTTATACATGGAATCAACCTCAATTAGGGTTTTCATCATGTATTGGATCCATGCATTTGTTAAGCATTCTTAATTAGTACCATTAAGGTATCTCTCACCTAATTACATTAGGTTTCCAAAAAGGTTTGATCAATTGGACCTTCAATAACATGAGGTATCCAATTGAATTAGGGTTTCCAATGTTGATTCCTTCAATCATTGAATTCATGGAACCAATCATCAATTGGACCTATATTCATACTTCAATTGAGTTTGATAAGTCAACCTTCAACTAATTTGACCCTCAATTGATCATCAATTAGGGTTTGATTCAATTGAATTAGGGTTTGGAATCGATGATTCAACAACACTAATCAATGTAAGACTAGTTGCTTTGAAACCATTGAACCATCATCCAAATTGGGTATGACCTGACCCCAAACGGTCTTGAGGTCGTTTGGATGACCTCCAAACGGTCTTGAGACCGTTCTCCCATCATATCACTCAAATCTAAGCAATCCAATTGGGGTTTGGTTCATTGGATTGATCACCAAATCAACATTGCATTGTATATCAGCTTAGTACCTTTAGACCTTCAAACACCTAACCATACTCAACCCTAGACCTCCAAACGGTCTTGGGTGACCACCAAACGGTCTTGAGACCGTTTGGATGAGCTCCAAACGGTCTTGAGACCGTTTGGCTCATCCAACCTTTGGACTTTAGTGAAAAATCATCATGGATTGGTCTATCGAGTTGATCAACAAATCAGCATTGAGTTGCAGTATGATTTGGTACCTTTGGACCTTCAATTGATCAACTATACTTGACCCCAGACCTCCAAACGGTCTTGGTGTGATCCCCAAACGGTCTTGAACCCGTTTGGATGATCCCCAAACGATCTTGAACCCATTTGGGCTAATCAACCCAAAATCTCAACTTAACTCATTGGAATTTCAGCACTGTTTTCAATTAGGGTTTGCCTAATTGAATAGCCTTAAAATCATGATTCCTTGGGATTTAACCCCTCAAATTTGGAGAGTCATTAACCAACAAAATTATGAACAGGAATCCCAAACGGTCAACGCTTGGTCAACTCACTCAAACGGTCTTGAACCCGTTTGCCCAAGCAGGTCAAGTTAATCAGGTTGAAAATCAGCACTTAATCCAATTAGGTTTTCCTAATTGATTAGCCTTCAACCTATGATTCCTTTGGAGTTAACCCCTCAAATTTGGGGGGTCATTAACCAACATCATTATGAACAGGAATCCCAAACGGTCAACTCTTGGTCAACCATCTCAAACGGTCTTGAACCCGTTTGCCCAAGCAGGTCAAGTTAATCAGGTTGAAAATCAGCACTTAATTCAATTCGATTTGTCTAATTGATTGGCCTTCAACCTATGATTCCTTTGGAGTTAACCCCTCAAATTTGTAGGGTCATTAGCCTACATAATTAGGAACGAGATTCCCAAACGGTCAATGCTTGGTCAACTCCTTCAAACGGGTTTGAACCCGTTTGCCACCAAACGGTTTGCAACCCGTTTGGTCACCAAACGGTTTTGGTGAACCCGTTTGGTCCCCACCTTTGAGATCGTTTGCTCCCAAGATATTTGGTGAGGTGCTTGCTTATGATGATGTCATCATCATCTTCCTTCGTGCACCCAAGAACATCAACCGTTCTTGATGGAAATTGCAGCAAAGAATCAAGTTTGTAACAAATTGAAGAAAACAATCAACAAAGCATAGATGATTGATGCAATAGCAATGATTAAGGGTTTGAGTTATAAAACCCGCCTCCAATTGAGCTCAAAAGCTCCAAGCTCACGCCATTAATGGTGGATGAAGCTCTTGCAACTCCCCCTAGGCTCGTCCTCAAGCTTTTGATTGTAAAAGTTGGCTAGGGTTGAAGAGGAGATCGAAATAAGAAGGAATCCATAATTTATTTTCGATTTCCACCATGAAATCATGGAGAACGAAGGTCAAGGGCTTACCCACAGGTTGGGGACGTGATCCCTGATCCTCCCTAGCTCCTTGGTCGGTTTTTCAAGCAAGGGGAAGAAGAAAATCCGAAAAAGGCCTTGGTTTGGGCTTGGAAATGGCACTTTTATAAGGAAATTGATGAGAGAGAAAATGCCTTATAAAAATCCAATTAATCCCAATAAAGTGGCCGCCTCTTCCCCCTCAACTACCTTGGGTACGAGGCACCTTCCTTGCCTTTAATTCTCCTTCATTATCCTCAATTTAAAGAAAAGCAAATTAAGCACCTTAATGCTTATTATATTAATATCCCATATGTGAGTGGAAATTACTTTTCTTTATAATAAGGTGAGTGGAATTTCACCTACTTAAGATATTTTCGTTCCTTATCTTAGCAAAGGAACGTCCATCCTTATTCAAAATCAACCCAAAACATTTTGGTTGAAAGCCCTTCAATTATATTTATTCATTTTTTTGCCCTAAATCGAATTAGTGTTTCAATTAGGCATTATTATTGATTATTTTAATGTCAAGATTCTCTCTCCTCTAACTTAGTTCAAATGAGGAGTCCCTCTCATTTTCTTTGCTATACATGATGCCAAGAAACATTAAGGACCTTATTGAAGTGGTAATTTGCATATTGAACTCTAGATTTTGGGTAAATTGCACTTTACTCCAAAACTAGGTTTTAATGCACAACATTGTCCAACAAGCTCTATTTTGGTGTCCAGGCTTGTAGAAACCATACTACTACATCATATTCATCCTTATGATGTCTCAACATCAGAGGAACATCTTATCATGTGCAATTTGCAAGTTAACCCCTCAACTTGGGTAATTTTCACTTTAGTCCAAAATAAGAAATCATTGCTTCAACATTGTTCAAACAGGACCAAAATTGAAACATAAGTTCCTCATGAGCCCTAATTACTTTTCACAAGATGAGATTAAACATATAATCATCTTTCTTAATCAAAACACCTAGGGTTAAAGAATAACCCAGGTCAGGGGTGTTACAAAATACACCTTGTATCTATCTGCACTAGGCATAAACCCCTGTTTTGCACAGGTGTTATGATAGACAACATATTAGTAATAAGTTTAGTTAAACTTCTCCATTTCCATATAACAATGTAATTGTAGAAGTTTTTCATATAACATACTTGAAGAACAACTACATGCAACTATCGGAGAATATATACTCCTCTACATACATGATAAAGTGCACAAAGATATTTCATCCGATGAACATCTTTTAGTTCTTTCTCGATCGCTTAGGCATCATGATGCAATATCCAACAACAAAAATGGAACTTTCATACCTCAGTCTTGGCATGCTGCTCAATGATGTGGACAACCCAGAGTTGCAACCTGCATTGCATAATACCCATAAGTAAGGATTTATATATAGATGCATAAACTAATAGAAGTAAATGTATCTAACTTTCATAGCATATGGACGAAATACTATATCTTTTTTTATCTTTTGTGGCTTGCCGTTTGTGCAACTTATAGTGGTTATACATATAGCAATAACCCATTTGTTCATTATAGATACACCCCATGTGAGACATGTTGCATAAATCTCTGTGTAGTCTAACAATACAGGTTGGTGCAAATCACATTATTGTACAACTATAATATAAGAAGGCAATAACCAAGTCTTACTACCATCACATCAATTGTGCAATATCTAATTTCCTACTAGTCTAGCTCTGGCCATCAAGCACAAGGTTAGAGATCACTCTACTACGAAAAGCTAATCAAAGATTTTCACACGTTTCTGTTGCCTCCCTCAACTTGTTCGACTAATGCAAATATATTGTATTTTGTTCAAGGTAATCACGGACATGATCCTGCATTGTGATTCGCACGATAAAGGCATTTTTTGTTTAAAATAACACAACGTACTGGATTTAATTTTTTGTTTTCCTGCAACAGAAAATAGTAAGTACCAGAATAATAGTTGCTCCAACTGTGCCTTACTAAAGAATTACCTACAGAGGAGAACTACAATTCCAGTAATACTCTGAACATTATTGACAATATGATTAGACACCGGGTAAATCTTCAACCAGGAGGAATGGATGTGCCTCAATAATGATAATTCAGAGCAATGCTCTTGCAAAATTTGTTAGCAGACATTTAGCTAACAATATACGGGTCATCTTTTCTATCAATAGTTTGTAGTTGGTGTGGCTTAACTAATTTAGCTATCAATGTATTCTTTGTCTATATTTAATTGGTCTGGTCCAGGACTCGGTAAGATTAAGATTGATTAGCTAGAAGCCACCAGATGTCTACTGTTTACTTGGGGCATCAATAGCTTCTGTCAACGATCATTTTCTATTGTAAAAGGGGTACAAATTCGGATCTCTCCCACATGATAGAGATTAGCGGAAGTTTAAAAAAATACGGTGAAAAATCACTTGTATTGATCCCTTTTTGACTCTTGTCTCATTAACTGTACCAAACATAAAGTTAGAGCAGCTACAAATTAACGATCATGGCAGTTCCACACAGACTATGTATCATGGACAGACAAAGAAAGTATGTTGCAATTTTAGGAGTGCCTCAAATGATAAGTATGACCTATTGTGTTGTTGTTGGGATTCTATAAGCCTACTATATTTGTCACCATCCTACCCGCCCTACGTCTGGAAAACCTGGGAGATGAGATCAAAGACCAAACCACCATCAGGTCTCGCACCCTCTGTCCCTCGAGTTTATAATACAGATAGAAAAAATTTCATCAAAGGCATAGCAAAAGATACCAAACAGAGTGTTGTAGTGTTGTATGTGGAAGAAACGGACATGTAAGAAATAGTACCTTCTCATGAGTGACAGGAAGAAGCACTAGTGACAAGAAGAAGCATCGAGAAATGTTCCCTAAGAACCTCTTACCCTCTTTTAATTAGCGCTACTTCTGATTAAATAACCCTACGAAGTAGAGATAGTGCAATTATGGAATAGAAAAAATGGACTAACAATTAGTAATTGAGAACAATGCAAGAGTAGAACTAGAAAAAATTAATCGATAATTGACATGGCATATTATGTCTAAAACGAAAGGACTAATTCTACAATTACACAAAACCGAACATGTAAGTAACTTGTATAATTTGTGACATAATTTAATAGCCAGAAAATCAGGGAGAAGTTTAAGACGAAATTGAATAAAAGATAATGAGAAATCTAAGATGAAAGAGAGGAACCTTGAGATTAGAGTAGAAGACATCAATGAACACTCCATAATGGCACAACACATCAACTAATAGGACTTCATCCAGTCAGCAATCATCACGCAGCCCGCAACTCTTTTCAAATCCCACCAACTGAGCCTTTCATGCAGCAAGAACACAGTTCCTAACTAGCTACAGTAGCTAGCACAGTCTCACACTAAACATGGCAGGGGAAGAGGATAAGGAACGGGATGAGAAGGATAAAGGACGACAAGAGGGAGAGAGGTATGGGGCATATAACTTACTAACGACCAACACGGAGTAGGGGAGAGCCGTAGGGAGAGCTATTGAACCCAGTTGAAGCGACGACGGTGATTAAGAGAGCATCTTGTAGAGGAGTCGAGGCCTCAATCTGCAGTGTCGAAGAGGGAGGAAGACATAGCTTCAGGCATCACTGAAGGGGGAGAGAACAGGGCCCTTCGACAGCAGTGAGATGTCTCATCAGTGACAGGGAGAGGCCAGGTTGTTGGTGCAGGCGGTTGTGCTTGCCGCAACCCTAGCCAGCTAAAAGGGGGGTCAGGGGAGCACATTGCGAGAGAGAGAGAGTGGGATTCAGGGAGAGACTGACAAATTTAGGATTTTTTTGGTTTTGGGGGGTTTAAGTGGCTAGTGTTTGGGGAGGGAGTGAACCGCCCCGAGTCTTAAACACCAGAGTGGGTCAGCGAGTGAACAGTTCAATTGGTCGGGTCACCGAGTGAACAACCTCTTTTTTAGCCTAAAAATGGGTTTGCAGCCTACCCGACGTGCAACACTGGCCGAGTGACGATTCAACCGGTTGAACCGGTCGGTCGAGGTCAGGTTTCAAAACTCTGCATAGATTAGGTGAAATTGAAGATTTGCTTGTTTAGAAACTTAGACATTGGGGTTATGCTCAATTATCTTTTTGGGATCATTCTTCATGGTAATGATAACATGGAATCTATGATATCTTGCTTGTCAAGGACTCGAGTGCCATTGATATTTATGTTTTGAGATGGGGTGAATGCTTATATTTCGGGAAAAAAAGAAGTTTGGAACTTTGTTTCAGACTGATGTGACAAATTAATTGGCTGCACATTCTCTCCATGCATAGAAAATCACCAAATCAAAATATATATCAAGGGACTTCTTTAATAGAAGTAATGTTGCTTAACAACTATAGAATGTGATAAAGCTACTTTCAACAACACAATTAAGAAAGATAAATATAAATATGCATTGCTAAACTAATGCATTATTCAAGTGTACATACGTTCAAAGCCTTTTCTTCATTGTGGTTGAATAGAACTTCATCACAAGGCATGCAAGGTCACTTAGTAGCTTGCTTTAGAAAAATTCTAGAATTGGTCTAGGTGACCATTTTGAATTTTAGTGGTGACCATTTTGAATTTTAGTTTTTGAGTCAAGATTCCATGAATTAAGGCAAAGGTCGATACAATTATACATCAATTTTCATCCCTGGTTAAATGTTGAATTCTCCTAGGGTTCCAATGGTTGTCCATTCTGGAATTAACTGGAAGGGTATACTAAGGTTGCATTAAGAAGAGCATAATATTGTCAGTGTCAGTTGTCACCACCTTCAAACTAATTGATGAGATAAATGGAAAAATCCCTCATGTTTGAATACTATGTGTCGGCAATTTTTTATTTCCCCTAAACTTCAAGATAAGTACGTTGGCTTTCTTTTCATTTTTGTACATCAATACATCAAGATTCTTCTTATTCCTACAATGTTGTAGTTTCCCTGGAATACCAATATAGGAAGGGTATACTAATACTAGGATGGTAATTATTTATTGGCTTGGTAATTTTGTTGCATTAACCTCGATTATTGTAGGTAAACAACTAAAATATGTGTAATAGAGTGTGAGGAAGTCGCTCTATCATCCATTGTCAAGACCGCCTCCTTCTTTGCTTATTGCAAGCTAGTTTATGTTGTTCGCTAGTCTGCCATTCTGTTGAGCAGTGTTCTAAAGCATCATGGTGCCTAATACATCACATTGCAAGTTGAAGCAGTGGGCTTAAGAACATATTTAGACAGTAAGCTTAGGAACACATTTCAAAAATTTAAATTTTTAGGGTGAAGGATACACATTCAGACATGTCAAAAGAAGATGGAGCTCAGAGGAGAAAATTAGTCTTTTGGAAGAGGAATTATGTCTTATGTTTTTCTTCAAGTTAATATTGACACAACTATCAAGTAATCATGTACAAGACTAAATGTTCATCCTCAAACTAAACAAGAAAAAAAAACACCTTAAGCTCAGAATTGAGTTGCTCCAATATGAAGGCACAAGACAAAGGCTCTATATAGCAATGATCACTCTGATAAAGGTGATTATCTGGATATGAATTTGTAAGTGGCATTGATGTAAAAAACCTATAATTCCTCATCAGAAATGGAATTGGGGAATCAAGACCAATATTGATTTTGGGTAACTAAAATTGAATGCATAAAGTGGGCACGTAAAATTACTAGCAACTTGTTGAGAGGAGGTATCTGAAGAAGAGTAGTACCATTATTTTGTAATCAAAATGATATCCTACTTTTATATGATAAGTTCTCACATGGAAGACAAGATGGAAGAAATATAGGAATGGTGCTTTAATAATCACAGTCTTGCTTGTTCAGATTGGTATGTGTACATAGATGATATATTTTAACTAAAATAGTGGCTAGGCTCATATACTCAGACTGACAACTTGATCAAGCTATAATTAGTTGATTTTGTGATCTGGCACCTAGAAGATGAATCTTTTTATATACAACTAAAAGAACCAGGCATCTAGATTTCTAATGAAGTCTATGTAGTAAATATCACTAGCTAAAGAAATTGGTGTTGCATAAATTGGTACTAGCATGAATTTGGAAGGGAAAATAGTAGGGCCGATCCTCAGGGAGAGAGGGGGCACCAGATCTAAGTTAATGTGAGCTATGTTCCTAAAGTGAAGAGTAAGGTTTGAGGGTTTAAAGGTTGGTTTTGGCTAATTATGCTTCGATTACAAGTAATTAACGACAATAAGGAAGCTAGATCTCACAACACAACATCGTGACTGCCTCCACGACGCACGCCGTGACCGCGACAGAACGTGATACAACAACGTTAAAGCAAGGCGTCACGATCAGCATTACACATAGACTTTACGACCAACCCACAACACAGACCCTATGAAAATGTCCCATATCATGACAACGTCCTCTCACAACAAGTCTATGAAAATGCATTTGGGAGGTGTCAGGGCACATATCATGATGACGTCCTCTCATAAAAAGTCCATCAAAATACATTTGAGAGGTATCAGGGCCCATTTCATGACAAATGTTATCTCACAGCAAGTCCCTAAAAATGCATTTGGGAGATTCCATGACCCATATGATGATAGTGTCCTTTCATAAAATGTCCTTTCAAATGTATTAAAGAGGAGACATGGCTCGTATATTGACAGTTTCCTCTCATAATAAGCCCCTAAAAATGTATTTGGGTGAAGTTTGGGCCGATATCATGACAACGTCCTCTCACAACAAGTCTATGAAAATATATTTGGGAGGTGTCAGGGTCCATATCATGATGACGTCCTCTCATAAAAAGCCCATCAAAATACATTTAGGAGGTGTCAGGGCCGATTTCATGAAAAATGTTATCTCACAACAAGTCCCTAAAAATGCATTTGGGAGGTGCCACGACCCATATGATGATAGTGTCCTTTCATAAAATGTCCTTTCAAATGCATTAAAGAGGAGACATGGCATGTATATTGACAATTTACTCTCATAATAAGCCCCTAAAAATGTATTTGGATGAAGTTTGGGCCGATATCATGACAATCTCCTCTCACGCAAAGTCCTCAAAAATACATTTCAGAGGTGCCATGGAGCATATGATCACAATGTCATATCATAGTAAGTCCTTAAAAATGCATTTAGGAGGTGTTAGGTCCCATATCAAGACAACGTCCTCTCACAACAAGTCCATGAAAATGTAGTCGGGAGGTGTCAGGGCCCATATCATGAGAACGTCCTCTCAAAACAAGTCCATCAAAATGCATTTGGGAGGTGTCAGGGCCCATTTCATGACAAATGTTATCTCACAACAAGTCCCTAAAAATACATTTGGGAGGTACCGCGACCCATATGATGATAGTGTCCTTTCACAACATGCCCTTTCAAATGCATTATAGAGGAGACATGGACCGTATATTGATAGTTTCCTCTCATAATAAGCCCCTAAAAATGCACTTGGGTGATGTTTGGGCCCATATCATGACAATCTCCTCTCACGCCAAGTCCTTGAAAATACATTTGGGAGGTTCCATGGAGTATATGATCACAATGTCATCTCACAATAAGTCCTTAAAAATATATTTGAGAGGTGTCATGTCTCATATCATGAGAACGTCCTCTCACAACAAGTCTATGAAATTGCATTTGGGAGGTGTCAAGGCCCATATCATGACAAATATTATCTCACAGCACATCCCTAAAAATTCATTTGTGAGGTGCCACAACCCATATCATTATAGTGTCATTTCACAACACGTCCCTTCAAATGCATTCAGGAGGTGTCAGGGCCCATATATTGATAGTGTCTATAAATGCATTTTGGAGGAGCCATGGCCCATATCATGATAATATCATCTCACAACAAGTCCCTTGAAATGTATTTGTGATGATCATGGGCCCATATAATGACAGTATCATCTCACAACAAGTCCCTTAACATGCATCTATGAGGATCTTGGGCCCATATCATGATAGTGTTCTCTCACAACAAGTCCTTAAAATTGCATTTGTGAGTATCCAGACCCATATCATGAGAATCCTCACTGGAAAGTCCCCAAAAATGTATGTGTGAGGAGCTACGACCCATAATATGAGAATGTCCTCTCAGACAATTCCATTAAAATGCTGCGAAGAGGGGCTAGGGTCTATGTTATGACGTTGTCTTTTCAGAAAAAAGTCCCTGAGATGTGTATGTATGTATTGTCCTTTTAAATATTCATAAATGGGCATCTATGCGTTTGGGGACAATTGAAGCCTGGTTGATTGGGTGCTTATGGAAACTACCTCCCATTTGTAAGAATCCTTGTTGGTGGTGGGAGGTCTATGTAAGACGTTTCCAAGGAGAAATTTGCCTCATAAGACAAAGGCTCATTGACCTTAGAATGACCACCAAGGAGACATGTATGAGTTTGGTGACTATTTTCATGCCAATACCCCTTTATGAATCACTTAGAATGACTCTCAACAACATTTTCTCTTATGCATCTCATGTACAAGTTTTCAAATAAATGTACTGATATATCCCCATGAAAATACATTTGGGAGGATCCATGAACCATACCATGATAGTGTTCACTCACAACAAGTTCCTTAAAATGCACCTTGGAGGACTTGTGGCCCATATCTTGATAGTGTCCTCTCACAACAAGTTCCTAAAAATACATTTGTGAGGAGACCGGGCCCATATCATGAGAATGTCTGCTCATGGAAATATCCCAAAATGTATTATTGAGGAGCCATGGTCCATATCATGACAATGTGTGTCGCCAGAAAGTATGTGAAAATGCTTCTGGGTGGTGCTAGGGGCCATATCATGATAGTGTCCTCTGATAACAAGTCCTTGAAAATGCTTAGATTTGAGACATGTATATATGTGTTGTCCTATTAACTATTCATATATGTGTTGTCCTCTTAACTATTCATAAAAGAGACTTGTATGTGTTAGGGATGTTGGTAGCAAGGCCGTTTTAGTGCTTTCGACAACCACCACTCTTTTGCAGCAATTGTTGCTGGGGGTGGGTGGTCTATGCAAGCCGTTGTCAAGGAGCAATTTGCCTCGCATGAAAAATGTCTATTAGCCTTAGAATGTTGACGTGGTTCTTACTGCACTAACAATGTCATCTAGGGATGAAACCCCTGAGTTTTTACCAAAACCTTGTGCAATAATACCACCCGCAAGTGGACGGGTCTTATCGCAGTGTAGTTAAGGATCAAATCCCAAGGGATAACATTTTTAAGAATCTTACCAGTCGAATCTAGTTAAATCAAGACTAATATTTATAATGAGAGTTGATTGATTTGGATTAAACTACTTGCAGGAAAGTAAAGAGCAAGATTAAAAGTTGATTAAAGATTAATGATGGGAATCACTGGGATGGACCCGGGTTTCACCACCGCTACACATGTGAACATATCCAAACACACACATCCAGGCTAGATATGACCATCCAAGTGGAGCTGCAAACCCCCGTTAGGATGTCAGGCATGCTGAAGCATCACTGCATGTTAGATGTCTCGTCCCCTACGGATCATGCTCTTATGACTCCGAAGATACAAATATCCAACTAAAGCTGTGGGCCCCCCATATGGGCATTAGGCACACAAAAGCGTCATTGCAGGTTAGATGTCTCGTCCCCTCACGGATCACACACTTATGACTTCAAGGAATCCCTTCATAAGTTATCGTCAGGGAGTCAACCACGTTAATCGATATTCAAAACCTACATATTGAAGTTCTCGCAACATAGGAAATAAAAGATCATGCAAGGCAGGTGATCAATCCACTAAGCATGCATTAAATGATTAACAACAAAATGGAGAGTTATATACAAGCCATGGAATGTTTAGTAAATGAACATGAAAGCATGGGCAGCAGGGCTAGTCCCCGCACCCCAGTGAAAGGAAACTACTCGCTCATGGTGAGAGAAACAAAAAGAACAAGAGAGAAGGAAGATTCCGTCATGGTCATGGTGGAGATAATGATCGCAACTCGGTGGAGATACGGTCTTCTACACAACGTCGGGGCAGATCTGGACGAGGAGGGAAGAACACCACGGCAGACGGGGCAGATCTCCTCTCACCACCTTCCTTCTCTTCTCGTGCTTCTTGCTTGCAGCAGGAGGAGCAGCTCGTGGTAGCGGTGGCGTATGCAAGGCATGGATATATAGATGGATGCGACAGATCTGTGGTTTCCACCACAGATCTAGATGAGCGGAGAGGTTGGTTGCGCAAGAACGCCACAGAGGTTGGCTCTTGGCTATGGAGACCGTACTCCCTAGGCTGGGTACAGAGCGGCAGCCTAGCGGCGTCTGGAGTCAATCCTTTGGATGGTAGGGGGTGCTGGCTATTTATAGAGGGGTGTTGGCTATTTATAGAGGGGGGATGGTATGGGTGATGTTGGAAACCTCGATCGAGGTGTATGCACTGACCGTAGGGTCTGTTTGATGTTGGGGTCGAGGTGTTGATATCTCTTGACCGTGGGTCTCTTGATGCACGGAGGTTGTGGTGTTGTTGCACTTGACCGTGTGTAGGAGTCGATTGATCGCGGTGTCATCGAGGAAGGAGGTCGCGGCCTTGGCTCGATTGTGATCGCGACTGTTGAGGATGGAGGAAAGGTGTCATGCCCACTGCTAGGGTTGCAGGTGGTCGCGACAGTTGGAGATCGATTGCTGCATGTCGCCGCGGTAGGTGATGAAGGAGGAAGCAGTAGTCGCGATGTGGAGGGACTGCAGGCGGAGATGGAAGCAGTGGCCGCGACAGGTGATGACGACGTCAAGCACCGCGGGCGTGGCAGGTGATGACGGCGTCAAGCACCGTGGGCGCGGCTATGTACGCCGCGGGTCGCGGTGTGAAGGGCAAACCGTGGATGGCGTCGAGATGGTCGCAGTTGCTTGGCGTCACGACCAAGATGTTGATGAGGAAGACCTCGACTGCAGTTGTAGATAAGGTGATGCCGCGACTACGGTGGTGAAGCGTAGGACTGTGATCAAAGGAAGCAGCGATGAGGGTTGGCTTTTCTAACGCAGGCGCGGTTGAAGTGACTACCGACCGCGGGTGGAAGGTGAGGGAGATCGCGGTATAGCAGAGCGTGGAGGAGGATCGCGGTTATAACCAGGAGGGGTCGCGGTCTGTGTTGGGGTGAAGAGATGGAGGCGTAGACCATGGGCTGTTGGTTGTGAGGGAGGACCGCGATCGCGGTAGGGAGATAGGTGTTGACCGCGGCGTCAAGCAGGAGCCTGCGGTGCCTCTGACTTGGAATAGCAAAAAGGGCCTTGATTAGAGGATGGGCCGCAGTGCTCGTGGGCCTGCATAGAGATGCAAGGTTTTAATTAAAACCATGGATAAGCCAAACACAAATAAGGATAATCCAATCAAGCTAAGTAAATATGTATATAAGGATATTTAGGCAATAAAAACAAATGATCGGAGCAAAACTGGGTCAAGGATGACGATTGCAACCTTGATGAATATGCATTCATCAAATGTTCACAAAAGAGACATATATGAGTTTGGGGGAAGATATGCCAATATCCCTCTATGATTGACCCTCCGGATTACTTAAAAAGACTCACAACAATAATTTCTCTGGCATATCTTCCTTTATGAATTGTCAATAAATGTATTGATATATCCCCATGAAGCTTGTTGATGCTTATTATTGGTTGGGAGATGTTGAATGACTGACATGTCTATCACCTAGAGTTTAGATGACAAGTACATGTGTCACCTAAAAGTTTGGTGACATGCATGTGTGTCACCTAAATATATACCATTATAGATCACATGTGACTCATATACATGTCACCTATATGGAAAACTCCCATTAGAACATAGGTGATTCAAATGTATGTCACCTATTTGGTGTATCCTTTCATGTATGATAAAATGTATGTCATCTATACTAAGTAGGATTATACAGATTATAGATAATTTATATGTATGTCGTCTAAAGTATGTAACCTTTTCAAAATGCTAAAATGTATGTCATATATTTTACACAAGTCTATACAGATTATAAGTGATTACAAGCATGCTACCTAAAATGTGTAACCTTTTACATGAGTGTCACTTATACTATATTTTTTGGTAGTGGCTTCTCACAGTGAGATCGTGCATTTCTCTTACCTACTGTTCTTGATTTAGTTATGGATTGGTCCACTTAATTACGTTCCCTTTGTGCAACCTCTGACCCATTCCCCATAGAAATAAAGACATAATTCCACTGCATGTATCAGGCTATCTAGTATGGATTTTACGTTTGCTTTATGCAATTGAGAGATGTTGCTGTACCTAGATGTTTTGATCATTCATTCTGGGTTTGTCATCTGTCTGTTGTTTCTTCTGGAATCAATGTTTACCGTGACAGTCCATCTAGAAGTACAAACCAGCTTGAAATCTCGCTGAACCCCATACACTCTGGGCCACTCACGAAACAATTTTCCAAGCAGCACACAAAGTATGATTGAATATAAACAAAAGATTTACACCGTACTACAAAAGAGACTGGCCATGTTAGCTCTTAGCAACGATCTTCAAACTTTTAAATGTATTTGTCTCTTTATACTTCTTTTTAATAAAATGGAAGTTTCACCTTAAATCCATTGTTTCACTTACGTGTCATGTAGCCCATATCCAAGCACCGTGGGGACAGCAGCCTGGGCATTGTCGACTTCAATTCCGCAAGGGGTTTTGCTACTGTGAGCATGTTCGTGCAGGTGCAGAAGACTGCTATACAAAATCATTGAAGATGAACAATGAGCATACTAGTCGTCTGGTCAGTGATGACTGCTCTTACTCCATGCTTCACCTATGTGTCTTGTAGTCCGTATCCAAGCACTGTGGGGAAAGCAGTGTAGACATTGTCGACTTCAAGTCCGAAGGAGATGTGGCTGTGAGCACCACTCGGGCATGTCCGTGCAGCAGTGCTATAAACATAATTGAAGATGAACAATGAACATATTAGTCCTCTGGTTGGCGATGACTGCTGTTACAGCAATGCAATTCTAATTGTTTGTCCATGGTGCCTTTGTTCCACAGAGACGACGATGATCACGTGTGTGGTGGCTGTTATAGCCAGTGGCAGAGCCACATGTGGGCATGTGTCCTACCGGTTGCACCTAAAGTTTCTGAACGATTAACTGAAAGGGCAACAAGGGTATATCTAGAGTGAGAAAACGGAGCAGTGCCCTACGTGTTTCCATCAATTTCGTTGGATACACACGTCTCACATGTGTCCCATCATCACTGCCTTTGATACTGTCTAAACTACTAGCCACGTACTTCCTCCGATCACGTAACATCAGTGCCCCCTTCCAGTTTGACGGTGGTCCGTTCCAATCTACAAGTCATTCCAGCGGAAATATGTTCCCAGCGTATTGCATGTCACATCATGAATTCCGGTTATCTATTCCAAGTTTATGTTTCGCCTTTTCTCCAACTAGTCAAACATGAAAAATTGTCTGCGCTGATTGCTCGACTTGCTTTGTACAGTCTGTTTCTTTGAAGGGAATGGCATAAATTTATTTCTGTAACACTTTCAATTATGATTAGTTATTGGAGAAATAAAGATAAAAATTTGTGATTGCTTTCATATCTCATTACCATAACGAAAATTCAGATGTTCAGCTGTAGCAGTACTTTTCAATCCTTTTTGATATAGAGTGCCTTGCACAAAATGGCTTAAGCTTTCTATTGACTATTGTCCTCTTAGTTGGACAATACACAGATAAACTAAGAGGCAGGTTATTATTTGCTAGGAGCATTGAAAATGTGCCTATCAAAATCTATTTAAGGTGATCGGATTTATAAATTTCTTGTATGTTATGATATAACCATATTTATTATTTATTTTTGTATCTCTTTAAAAATCGTGAATGTTCATCGCCATTTGTAATTCCAAAAGGATTTACGTAGAGTTGTGTCGACGCATATAACTTATTTCTAATGCTTGAACCATTTGTTTACGTGGTGCCCTCCCTGAAGAGGAATCTAATCTTCGCCACTGGTAATGTGAAGATGACGACTGCACCCAATGTCACGACAACGTTGACGATGACAGTCTCCTCCATGATATTTATGTCTTCATTTAACCTCGACTTCGAGTGGGATATGGCCAGCATTGACAACAGAAAATATGACATTACGGCTTCACGACAAGAAGTACTAAAGATTGACAATGGCTTCCATGAGGTTTGCTATGCAGACCAGAATTGGAACCAGAAATGGAACCCCAGGTGTTGTGAGCCACAAACTCAAAAAAACAAACCAACAAAATAACATGATCAATTTGTCATGTCATTGCTTTATGTACAAAAAAACAAAATGGTGCTCATTTCTGGTGTAAGAGTTGTGTTCACCTATCATTTTCCGGCTTCCATTGGTGTTATGGCTAGTTTGATGGCGATGATGGAAAAGGGCTCTGCCGACACAATGATGTCTTCAAGTCAATCCTCCAGCCCTTGTTTGGGAACGGACTGGGCTTGGATTAGCGCCCGTCGTGTAGCGCCACGATGGCCTAATCCGGTCCGGTTTGGTCGAAGGAAGCCAACCCAGTTCGATCCCCATTTTGGAATAACGGAATCCCATAATTCACATAATCCCAGTCCCGGTCGAGGCAGGATTGTGAATCTCAGTCTGGTTTCTGCCCAGACACAACCCCCCCGACCCTGATCCCTCGCGCCCCTCCCTCTCACCCTAACCTTCTCCCTCTCTCCCTAGCCTTCTCCCTCTCGACGCTCTGCCTCCCGACGCTTCGTGACTCTACGCGCATACTGTTGGTCTGTGTGTGAGAGAAGTAAAACGATGTCTGCGACCTCGACCAAATCGCGGATGGAGGCCATAGGTCATCGTCGGGCGAAGCGCCCATGTGGAGAATTAATTCAACCGTCTGCAACCGCCGGTCTACTGGGGCGGCTACATCCCTCAAAAAAGGTAACCCATACCCTGCCCTGGTCTTCGACTATCTAAATCTGACATTGTCCCATCTTGTCGACGCACAGAAGAAACCCTAGCGCGTCCAAGGCAAAGTGTCTATCTGCCTTCATATTCGCCTTGTGTTGTGCGGTTCTTCACTTCCACATACGCCTATTGGAGCAGCTGTTCGCGGAAGCTGGTCGTCCCTGGATGAAATTCGGCGGTTCTCCTCCCTGGTGCTCCGACGGCGCTACACAGAGTCAGGATTCCGCAGTGCTTCTTCTTTGTCACCCCTTCCTACTAAGGTTGGTCACGAAATAGGTAGTCGACACTTTGTTTGTGATGTCGATTAGGGCAGACATGTATGAGGTAGATTGGTCATTAATTTGTGTATTTATTCAGCCGACATTGGTTCCAAGCAAGTTAATCATTGTGTATGACAGTCACATTTTATCAGTCGATGGCATAGTTTAAGCAATGTTTATCATGGATAGGAGCAAATATATCCATCTCATTATTAATGTTTGAATACGGTCAGAGAGGAGGCCAGTGAATAATACAACATTTTTGGTTGATATCTACCCCAAAGTTCCTTCTTTCTCTCCCGTTGTTATGCTTTTTTCATTTCCTGTTGCTTGCTATATGGAGATAATTTGGACTAGGAAGAGATAGTCTTTATCTAGTACCCACAAGTATCCCAAAATGATTTTATTGTCAAAAAATTAACTGTAATAAATGATTATGTGCATCTAGGGAATAATAAAATGATAAAGAGTACTTATAACTAGCTTTAGTTATACATTACTTGTAGTATTATTGGTATATGTACCATTTTCATGCTTTATAACTTTTAAATGCTATGATAATATTTTTGTTGCTTGAAATTCATCAAACAAATATGTTTGGATTATCCTATCATGGGTTCTTGTTGAGTTTCCATGCACTGAACCTGTAGATTACACTGAAATAGAACAATTTGTACATACATGTGCAATTTAGTAGTGTTTTCTGTTATACAATACCTAGGTCTATAAAAAATGGAATATGTTTCGACTAGGAAGAGATAATCTGTAAAATAAATGATTATTGTCTTGGATTCTACACAATGATTGAATTACATTGAGTCTATTTGATCACCATAATTTATTTTTGACATTTGATTTGTATTTGAAAGACAAATCTTTTGTTGATGAATTTCTTGCATAAGCATAGGTTCACGAGTGCACTAAAAAAGCCTAGTTCATGTGATGTCTAGTTTGATTATTATAGCTAGTAATAGTTTTTAGTGACCCAACTTCCTCTGTTTCAACAACTTGCAGTTCAAATCTCTTTACATTTGTGATATTAATATATAATCATACTCTTTCTACCTGCACATTAATTTTACTTTTAAATGGTATGATAATATTTCTTTTGTTTGAAACTCATCAAACAAATATGTTTGTATTGTCATGTCATGGGTTCTTGTTGAGTTTCCATGCACTGAACCTGTAGATTACACTGAAATAGAACAACTTTTTTAGATACATGTGTAATTTAGCAGTGTTTCTGTTACATAATAAATAGCTCTGTCAAAAATTGAATCAATTTTATCTACTGATTAGTATATATTGCAGTATTATAGGTCGAAAATGAGTACTAATAACTACCTTTATTTATACATTACTTGTAGTATTCTTGGTATACATGCCATGTGTCATGATTTATAACATTGAAATGATATCATAATATTTCTTTTGCTTGAAAGTCATCAAACAAATATGCTTGGATTATCCTATCATGGCTTGTTGTTGACTTTCCATGCATTGAACCTGTACATTACACTGAAATAGAACAATTTTATACATACATGTGCAATTTAGCAGTGTTTCTGTTATAGAATACCTAGGTTTGTACAAAATGGAATCAGTTTTGACTAGGAAGAGATAATCTTTAAAATAAATGATTATTGTTTTCGATTCTACACAATGATTGAATTACATTGAGTGTATTTGATCACCATAATTTATTTCTGACATATGATTTGTATTTGAAAGACAAATCTTGTGATGATTTTCTTGCATAAGCATAGGTTCATGAGTGCACTAAAAAAGCCTAGTTCATGTGATGTCTGCTTTGATTGAACTAGATAAGTTTGTGAAAGTAGGAATTTTCTTATGTAGATACAATGTTGTGGTTCAGAATGGCATTTTACTAAATTACACGAATTACTCAATCTATTAATATGATACAACATTAGGCAATTCCTCAGTTTAAGCATCATTTAACTTCAATCCAAATTAAACATTTTGTCGACCTATTTGATTATTATAGCTAGTAATAGTTTTCAGTGACCCAACCTCCTCTGTTTCAACAACTTGCAGTTAAAATCTCTTTACATTTGTGATATTAATATATAATCATACTCTTTCTACCTGTAGATTAATTTAACTTTTAAATACTATGATAATATTTCTTTTGCTTGAAACTCATCAAACAAATATGTTTGGATTGTCCTGTCATGGGTTCTTGTTGAGTTTCCATGCACTGAACCTGTAGATTACACTAAAATAGAACAACTTTTTTAGATACATGTGCAATGTAGCAGTGTTTCTGTTACATAATAACTAGCTCTGTAAAAAATTGAATCAATTTAATCTACTGATGAGTATTGCAGTATTATAGGTTGAAAATGAGTACTAATAACTACCTTTTGTTCTTGGAAAATTGGGTAAGTATATTCCAAAAACCCCCTAAAAGGGGACAAAGTTACAAGCCACACCCATACATGTGACTACACACACCTAGGAACTGGTTACAACAAATCCCAATTCCTAGCTATAATAGGAGGAAAATCAAGACAAGATTTAAAAGTAAAGTACATTTTCTTGATCTCAAGTGCAAGACGGCTGAAGATGGCGACAAAGTCAGAAGTGCCACCATTATTACACTCCTCCCAAATGAAGTGAACAGCACCAGTGATGGCCCAAAGTTCAATGATTCTGGATTGTTTTGACCTTTTACCAAGATCCATGAGGCATTCATATAGAGAATATGAGGCTCTGATGTTGAGTTTAAGTTGAGCACGTCCCCAAATATATTTCCAGTATTTGCAGCTTCCAAAAAGATGAGTAATGGAGTCATTGTGCTGGCCACATAGTAAGCATGCAGGGACAGGAGCCCCCGACCAGGAGCTAATCTTTTCCATAGTAGGTAGTACATTTGTGAGTGCTCTAAAGGTAGTAAGACTCCATTTGGGATAGTGCTTGGAGAGCCAAAGATTTCCATAAGCCTTATCAGGTGGATGCTTTTGTCTTGCATTCTCCCAAAGATCATTGCCATTCCAAGCGGAGAAGGAAGGCCATAGAGCTACCATACGAGTGTGACAAGTAGAACCATTCCTGGGAGCAATAGACAAGGTATCACCATACCTACAAGAAAGCCATGTGCTCCATATACATTGAGCTTGGGTGAACTTCTTGATGCGACGTAACGAATGGTAATCCGCAAGTTCATCAAGTCTCTTGAGCCCCAAGCCACCTTCGCCAAGCAGGTAAGCTAAACGTGACCAACTAGAGGGGTGCACCGAGCTACCCAAAGGAAGTCAGAAAGTAACAGCTCCATTCTTCGTAAGACAGCAGGAGGAATGTCACCCATACACATCCAATAGCTACTCAGACCCATGGCACAGTGCTTAACAAGCACAAGACGATCAACCATAGATATTTTAGAACCAGGCCATCTCTGTATCATATCTCTGAGCTTATCTAAGCATTCATGGAAATGGCGCCTCCGGAGGTTGCCTCCAGCCATAGGAAAACCAAGATACTTTGTGGGCCACGTACCACGCTGAATACCCAAGCAGCTAATCAAGGCGTCCTTGTTGCAGCAAGAAGAGGATAAGAATATATGTGTTTTATTCAGATTGCATTTCATTCCAGAAAAAGAACCAAATTCAAGAAAAACCTATTTGAGTTTGACAAGGTTGCGTAGACGTCCCTCTGAAAAGATAAGTACATCATCCGCAAACAAAAGATGACTAAGAGCTTTGGTCCCATTGATGGAATATCTCCTAATGAGTCTATTATTATACGCCTCCTCAAGACATATGCTGAGACCTTCCATAGAAATAGCGAAAAGTAGGGGGATAAGGGATCGCCTTGCCTAAGACCGTTGGAGATTTTGAAGAAACCAACTGAAGAACCATTTAGCAAGAGAGAAAAGGATGGAGTTTCCACACATTGCTTAAGAATGGAGATAAACTTTTCATTGAACCCGAGGCCGTAGAGACAATCCCAAAGGTAAGACCAACGAATAGAATCGAAAGCCATAGTATTATCCAACTTGATGCAAGCAGCGGGAGGAATGGATTTCCGATTGAATCTAAGAGTGAATTCAGCCGCAAGAAGGGAACAATCATCAATACTCATACCTTTGACAAAAGCACCTTGGTAGGAAGAGATAATCTTGGGCAGAAGAGTAGCTAGTCTCCTTGATATGACTTTAGCGATAATTTTATAAAGCATCGAGCAATAGGAGATAGGCCTGAAGTCAGCAGGGGACGAAACAATGTCCATCTTGGAAATAAGAGCAAGAAAAACATGGTTGACTTGCCTAACCATGTTTCCCCCTTCAAAAATCCATTGTACAGGAGATCATCACAAATGACGTTCCAATTACCCCTATAGAAGTAACCATTGAAGCCATCCGGGCTCGGGCTTTTGTGAGGTCCTATGCTCCACACAGCATCACGAACCTCACTCAAACTTGGAGTAGAGCATAGCATGTCATTGTCAATTCCAGAAATAAGAGGTGACCAATCAGGAATACAAGAGACTGAAGCATCACAAGGTTGGTTATATAGTTGTTCAAAAAACTGGACAGTTTCGTCAGCAATAGCATCTTTATCATGCAAAAGATTACCATGTGAGTCAAAAAGTTTAGTTATAGAGTTGATAGCATCCCGTCTCTTGACCATGGTATGGTAGACAGTAGTCTTTCTATCACCATTGGAGAGCCACTCCATTCTACTACGCTGCCAGAAATAAACCTCTTCTGCCTTAAGAAGCAAGTCCAATCTTTCAAGGGTTTGTTGTTCAGCATGAATGAGATCTGGATCTAGAGGACATCTACAGACCATAGCTGAAATGTCATCGAGCTCCATTCTTTTTCTAGCAATCAAGTTCTTGAGGTTGACATACAGTTTGGACCAAGTCTTCAACTTCTCCTTGACATTCTTGAGTTTGTGACAGAATTGGAAGAGGGGATTATCGTGGATGTCAGTCGTCCAAGCCTCTTTAATAATGTCCCGACAACCTTCCCAATCCAACCAGAAATTGAGAAAACGGAAAGGCTTCTTGAAAGAAATAGGCTTCATATTGATGTTTAGAGCACAGTGATCTGAGTAATTACATGTGATGAACTTTGTTTTGGAATCTGGAAATTTAGTCAGCCAAGAATCATTAACAAAGGCTCTATCAAGTTTGCACGCCACCCTTTTAGCAACACCTTGCTTGTTATGCCAAGTATAAACCTCCTTACCAATGACATGTAATTTGGTTAGACCAACATTATCAAGAGCAGCATTAAAAGAACTCAGGATAACAGAGGACACCTCACGACCCCCAGCCTTCTCCTCTTACTTCCTGATATTATTAAAGTCACCAGTGATAAGCCAAGCAGCATCTATGCTAGTAGCTATCCTCTCTAAGGTACGCCACAGAAAAGAACGGTCTGACACAGAATTCCTAGCATAGATAGCAGTAGTGTAGATGATGAGACCACATTTATTAATGCAATTCAAAGTGACATGTTGATCATCCATTATACATTACCTTTATTTATACATTACTTGTAGTATTCTTGGTATACCTACCATGTGCCATGATTTATAACATTGAAATGATATGATAATATTTCTTTTGCTTGAAAGTCATCAAACAAATATGCTTGGATTATCCTATCATGGCTTGTTGTTGACTTTACATGCACTAAACATGTACATTACACTCAAATAGAACAATTTTATACTGACATGTGCAATTTAGCAATGATTCTGTTACAGAATACCTAGGTCTATAAAAAATGGAATCAATTTTGGTGTATATAGTAAGTTTAGTCACAGAATACTTCCAGGACAACCAACAGAGTAGTAGCTAGTGTATAGAGTAATTTTGGTGTAATTGCAGCTCAGCCATCACCATTCAAGTACATGCTTTCGTTGTCATAGCAAGTAATGCAAGACAAAGATCTTATCAACAAACAAAACACATCTTTAAATATAGCTAACGTGTACAATTTGAGTTGAATCCGATGGCATGAATCAAATTCCACTGTAGTAAATATACTGAGTGGGAACTCATCTATTTATTGTAAAATGTACCACATGTGCTGAAAATAGTGTGTTGTCACTACTTTTCTATTGTTTCTACTATACTTATATTCACATGCATACATTGATTTTACTATATACAGAGAAAATATATGCAACTGATGCACAAGGTTATTTCATAGTGTAATTGCAGCTTAGACGCCACTATCTAAGTAAATACTTTCTCTGAAAAGATAAAAGATATAATGCAAGGTTGAGATAAGTAAAAAAAACTCAACATAGTGTAATTATATATATATATATATGAACTTCACCATATATATCAACCTAGTCTCTACAGTATGATGGCTGTTTATTGTCTATACTACAATACAATATTTTCTTGTTAGCATAACGATTTGTGTATCATAATATATTGCAGCACCTGCGGGGGTATGTCTTCCGCTGACCCCAAGTTTCGTATTGTTTGGGCAAGAGAGTCTGATGCCGCTCTATTACCAGCATTGTGCAGATAATATGACCTAGGAAGGCGTGTCGATGGTCATTTCACTAGGGAGTCTTGGAGGGAGGCAACTGAGGAAATGCAAAATAGGATGAGGAAGACGGCCTGCAATATAGACCAACTCAAAACTCGGTGGAAGAACTTGAGGAGGGACTATGCCACTTTGAAGCTTGTGACGAATAAGAGTGACGTTGGATGGGATGACACTAGGCATAAGCCCACGCTGCCCGACAACCCTGAATGGAGGGAGAGCCTTGTGGTATATCCAATAACCAGTCCCTTAATCGAAAAAAGTAATGTCTTATATTTACACTTGAATTTCCTAATACAATTTTTTTGTATACTTAGGCAAACAAGGACCTTGCTAGGTTGCTTAACAAGTCGTTTCCCCACTACTATGACATCGAGATGATGGCGGGGAGGAACATTGCTAGAGGACATCATGCAATGTCTTCAACGGACACACAAATCCTTTCTGACGTTGCCTCCGAGGATGATGTCACTGTCGACTTAGATGGGTTAGAGACACCCATGAACACTGGGAGCCAATCAGAGGAACCGAATATGGCCGCATATGGGATGCAAAGTGAGGGAGACACCGGGGGAGGCAGAATAGATACACCGAGTGTTGGCGGGAGGCCTCCTACCGTTAGGCGCAAGAAGCTGCCATCAATGGCTCAAGACCGATGTGGGCTTTCAAATGAAGTGTTATCTGAATTCACACAGGTTTATGCAAAGGTTCACGAGTTAGGCAGTGGTGTAGCAACTAGAGCCTTTGAAAATAAAGAGTTTACAGCCATCTTACAATATTTCCATGACACTTACCCAGATGCCCCCACTGTTGTGTTTACAACACGTGTGAACGCCATCAAGGACTCAACAAACCGCAACATCTACCTCAGCCTTATAGACACACCTCAAAAGATAACCATATGGTTGCAAGACCTTTGGGAAAGGTCCCGAGCTACCAATGCAACACCAACACCTTTAATGCCATCCTCGTTTATGCCATCTCACCATGCATTTTTCCCACAATCCCCAACACCCAACTTCAGCAACAGACCAAGTATGCCATCGTCGTTTATGTCATCTCACCGTGCATTTTTTCCTTCGTCCAATGATGCTGGCCCTTCCTGATCATAAGGGGGAACATCATTTTGATTAACGGCCAGACATTTAACTCAGCAAATCAATAGAAAGTTCTTTTGTTGTTGTAATAATCTATTTCCCATCCAAACATTTTCTTTCGGCATAATCTAATTTGTTGAATTGTTATAATATTTTTATTCCCGTGCAGACATTATTTTACCACACAAACTAAATTGATTAACTGTTGTAATATTTTATTTCACTGCCATGCTTTTATTTTGCGTTCAATCTAATTCGCTATGTATCCTGCAAGCCATTATTTTACATGTCCACGGTTACATATGATTGTCGAGTAGTTATTTTTTCCTTGTCGTTGCCATGACAACCTTGCTACGATTCCACTTGTAGGCATCATGTCAACCACTGACCAAACAAAAATACCTGGGATCCTCACGCATATTCTACATACATTGTCTGGTCCAGCTAATCACATTGCTGATACAATAGCTGAGTCCATAGCAAACTCCATCATCGATGACATTTCTGACATACCACCTACAATACCTAGGTCAGTTAGCATTAGGAGTGGCCACCAGAAGGTCTTAGAAATTTTAAATGGTCATGAACAAAGGGCTTATGACCTATACCGAATGAGACCACATTAAATATTGGCCCTTGTGGACAAGCTTGAGAGTCGGGCCTTGTTACGAAGTACTAGAGGCGTCAGTTCAGTTGAGGTTGTATGCTACTTCCTACAAATGGTTGGCCATGGACATACAAATCGTGCTTTGGTTGAGGACTACATTCACTCTGGTGAAACCATCAGTAGAAATTTCAACGAAGTCTTAGACGTTGTGTGCTCGTTGTCCAATGACTACATTGTCATGCAAACTGCAGCGACATGCACGGCAACACATTCTCATATATTGGAGACCCCAAGGTTCTACCCGTACTTCAAGGTAATAGTTAGCCCCTACAATCTTTAATCATTTGGAAATATTTAGTATGTTTACAACCTATTTTGGTGTTATAGAATGTCATCAGGACAATTGACGGAACACACATCCCAGTCTTGGTTAAACAAGACAAGCAAAATCGCTATCGAGATAGAAAAGGGAATGTCTCTCTTAATGTCTTAGCTATAGTTGACTTCTCCATGGAGTTTACATATGTCCTAACTGGGTGGGAGGGATCGGCTGCTAACCAATGGGTCCTACAGTCAGCGACGACCACGGGCGGGTTTAAAGTTCCGTCGAAAAAGTTTTACCTAGTTGATGCAGGGTATGCCAACACTCGGCAATTCCTTACACCGTATCGCAACACAGCTTACCATATTTCTAAGTACCGAGGAAACAGACATGACTACACCAACAAGAAGGAGATGTTCAACCACCACCACCACACATAATTACGTAATGTTGTAGAAAGAGCATTTGGAGTGCTAAAGCGGCAGTTTGCCTACCTTAAAAAGGGGGCGACATATCCCATACATTCGCAGTGTCGCCTCGTAATGTCTTGTTGTATCCTCCACAATTTCATACGCCGCCAACATGATGGCGATAGTATCATAGACGAACTCCCAGATGACATTTCAACATCTGTCGTTCCCCCTTCTGGGGTTGACCTGAGTTCCCTCCAACAAACAAGTCAGGCCGATTCAAGGGAGGGCGATCATTTACGTGAATCCATTTCTAATTTTCTTTGGGATTCCCGTTGACGTACAGTTGTATTTGTAATAGTCTTTGACATTATTTGATAAATCATCCACCACATAACTTTGTAGCCTTTAGTTGTTTATTTTACGAACTTTTTACTGGATCCTAATCATATACATGACATAATGATTTGGCAGGTTGTCTTGAAATGGAGAATGGAATGCTTTGCTGTACATGTGGCCTTCAATGCACTATACATGTGTATATGGATGTCACGGACGTGGTAAATGGACATTTTGAAAATAACAACCCGCACAGACCGTATTTTACATGTGGTAGGGGTCTTGTTTTGAACATATGTCAGATGAGATTTCCTGCGCAGTGTGTACCACCCACAGTTGCCACACTTACTGCAGTTAGGGATGCTATGCTAACACAACTTGCATATGCACGCAACGAACGCAAGCTATGGTCTGAACAATGTGACTTTGTCAGTTCGACAAGAGCAGACACCGATAGGCTCCAACAAGATATTTCCACTCTACAGGAGAGGTGTCGATATCTTCGCCAATGACTTCACATCACGAGCAGTAACGACTCTTCAAACGAGGACGAATACAATACATCATAGATGTAGAACAACCTTTCATACTGAATTTGCTTTTATGTTTGAACAAGCAGTTAGGCCTACTTTATGTTTGCAAATTTTTATTTGAAATCTACGTTCCGAACCCGACATTATATGACTAATCACAAATCATGTTTTAGATGTCGATGAATCCATCTGAATTTCTGAGGTGTGATTGTGGGTTAGACGCAGGGTTGTATGATTTTGGCATTCTGAGTGAAAGGCCAAGTGAAATATATTACATATGTCCTTCTCGTGAGGTGCGCTAGTAAATACATACATAATAGGTTGCCCTTGTGTACGCTGCACATTCTTTGTCATTCACTTAAACTTGATAATACATTTTAAGGAAAAGATCAATGCAGATACTTCCGTTGGGCAGTCGATCTCCCCCCAACAATTGATTCTTTGAAAGCTGAGATTATGTTACTAACTATTGAATGCAAGTCACTGTGGGGCCATGCAATAACATGAAGGACTTTGTTGAAATTCATCACAACTATGATGATATATACACCCAAAAAAAGTATAAGTATGAGGTTCTCGAACGCTATGTTGCCGGTCTGGAGGAAGATTGTAGTCTTATTTTGGACATTCCTTCACCCACGATGACGCCATAACGTTGAATGGTAGAGCTACATTTAGTTTGTCTTCTCGATTTACATTGTCTACCATTTGATGTTTTTAACATTGAATCTTTCTTAATTCATCCGACATTAACAGGCTTTTGTTATTTATCGTAATGTTGGTTTATGTTTTATGGAGGGTGTATGTTTTTTCATCGTGATGTTGCTGAATGTTAGTTAGCACTGAATATGCATATTATATTCCCTTAATTGTGCCATACACCCTTACGTCTAAAATATATTACTTACAAAATCTGTAATATGGCTGGGACTCCAAAGACGTCTTATTTTATGTGGTGTACAGAGCTTGATATGGTTCTCAGAGGTATGATGAGAAACTAATATGATTTGGGGAGATGTGTTAATGGAGTATATACTACACAGGCTTGGATGGAGGCATGGCGTGACCTCAGAAACATAACTGGGGGGCCTTACATATCTTTGATTGAGTTGCAGATGAGATGGCAACACATAAAGAGAGAGTTCATAAGAGATAATTTTTTTATTTTGGGAGATTTATTGCCTCCCCCTCCATTGGCCGTACAGCGCAACTTCGTGACGAATCGTCACATTTACCCACCTGGGGTTGTTGAATACCTTATTAACGCCGATGAGTGAATCAAACAACCATGTTAGACGGTGAAAGTAACACATGAACTTGTAATATATTTCCACGACATTGTAGTTGTTTGTGTTTACTTTGCAACATTTAGTTACAAAACTTATGTGTTGCATTGTTTTGTTTGGACCATCACTTGAAAAACTTCTACTTTATTGTTATGTATTGAAGGCATACATCACGTTCTTACTTGTTTGTAGCTAAGTTTGTTTGGAGCATTTATTTGTATTCAATATTGTCACAGTTATCTTACTATTATTGGTATTTGCTAATACTTATATTTATTTATTAACTATAGATGTCGTCATCGCGGTCTCAATCAAAGGCAAGGACAAAGTTTGAAAAATTATTGATGTCTCTGTCGAAGATTAAAAAATATGTAGAAGAAAACCTTATTTGCAAGAAACAATGTTGCGAGCCTACACGCGATGAGGGCCCAAATGGGAGCCACAAACAAGTCAAGGGTGTTACTCTTCCTATTCACCATCTGTCGTTGTTGTTCGAGTGGCCAAAAGATGCCATCAAACAGGAAACCAATCAGTTGTTGAACGAAGCATGTCCTGTGTCATGGGACGAGTATGACGAGGCCATGAAGTTGGCCAACTAGGAAGTTCCTACCTGGGATCAAAGCATGTCCCCCACAGTGGCTGCTTGCTCACCATCTTATATTGTGTAGCGGTGTCTATGTGTAGGTCCAGAGCAGACCTCTCCTTTGTGTCCCTCAGTTTGTGTGTTACAGATGTATTTGTCCGGAACCAATAAATTATTATATGTTTTTATGTGATATTAAGTTCTGCTACAGACATGCTACGCACGTTTGCTACCATTGAATTAAAATGCATAAATTATGCATTTTATATATTATTTATTTGTTATTTAGTATATAATATATTCTTTATGCAATTATCTTTGAATGTTATCTTTCATTGAAACAACAACAATATCAAGATGTTACACACATTACTTGACATATCACAATTTTATTTGCATTCATATTAATATTCACGCTAATTTAATGTACAATTAAAAGAGAACAAACTGATTAAAATTTAGAAAATTAGAGTAGTTCTGCTAGAGTAGAAAATTTGATTTTGTCCACAAAGATTAAACAATATGATTTTGAGTTCGAGACCACGGATAGTATATATTTGCTATATTTGGTTTATTTTAAATCATCACGTACTTATGACCATACTCATATATTATGTTTAGTTTTTCTAAGTACAAAAATGACATTCACAAAATTCACAAACTCTACATTGATTAATTTAAAAAAAATTACCCTTATGCTTAAGCGGCAGCACAACTATACATTTCTTATTCTTGTTAAAACAGTTCTACAACATCAGGACAGAATCAACACAGAACCAGCACATACTAACTACGTTGCCAAACAAAAGCAGACTGAATCCAGTCTAGTAGCCAAACAGAATCAGACTGCAATCAGACTCAAATCAGACCAGCTAACCAGAATCAGACTGGGATGCCAAATAGAATCAGACTGACTAATCCCGTCTAATCCAATCCAGACTACGAAATCTCAATCCGTTCCCAAACAGGGGCCCAGATAAGGGGTTTACAGAAATCCAAAATGGGGTCGCTTTGGAATTTACAACGAGTCAGAAATCTTAATTAACCCGCACTGGATTAATCCTACTTGGTACTAAAAGACAAGCTATAATTCGGGTTCTGTCCAAGTACTAGCTGTGCCGAATCAAACGGGGGCCCAAGTACTAGCTGTGCCCCTGCTCAACATATGACGAGGGGATGGGAAAGTAGGCCATAGACATCGCTTGCCTTTGGTGGACGGCGGGCCATGGAGATGAAATGTGCCCTATTGAGTGTGGGTTCGTTCCCTATGGTTTTGTACAGGCTGAAAAGTTTGGTTTGATTTCATTTTCCATTTTGGATTAGATCTAAAACTGTCAAATTGAAAACCAGGGTAGTTAAAGTCGCATGATTTGATTTGCAGCGCAACTAAAGGCCCCTCCGAAGTCTTTACTTTTTGGTACATTAAAGTCGTAATGAAATCAACGGTTTTTGCTTCATTAAAAATTCATTACGGTTCAAAAGTTATAAGCGAAACAAATTTATTTGCCTATTGATAATTTTAAAAAAAATCACACAATCACCATCTGCCACGTGGTGGCGGTTTGGGGGCTGGTTTGAGACTGGTTTGGGCACGCGTGAAGGCGGGTGTGAGCTTGCCCAAATCTTAACTCTTTACGATGTATGGGTAAACCTTTCCTTAAAGATTTTGGCTAGTCCTTGAAGATCTCGACGATGGTGTTGATGCTGCTTCGAAATTATATATGGAAATATATCATCCATGGTCTAGTAACTGGCTTGGACTCTCCATATATATTTTTTTGGCTGGATGTTGCTTCGAAAAGCAACGGTTTGTTCTATATGCCATTTTGATTGTACGATCACATATGATATATTCTAAACATCACTTTGTATTCTTTGTTAAAAGATTTTCATTTCCTTGATTTTGCAATTATATAGATTATCTCATCAATTCCATTTCATTCACGACTACCAATTGGAGAGTGTAGACATCATACGAGCTTCATGTATTTTAAACCATATCAAGAATTTCGTGATATGTACAGGCCATGACTTTCTAAGGGATTTCATAAATCTTCTAATTGAAGCCATTTCAATAGTTGTAATCACTCTTTTATTAAATCACAAGTTGGTCAATATTGAGGAAAAACAACCCATCTTGAGAATTCAACATCTCTAGATTATCTCTTCTCCACTATATATGGCCTCACAATTATCACCAGTGTATTATATCTTGGAGAATCCTTCCTTTCCTCCTTCATCTGTAGTGGACTTCTAGCCAAATATACCTTTTTATCCTCCCAACAGACCTTGGTATTTAGGTCTCATTTGCACTACATCCAATTTTGTTTGTCCCTAAAAATTCTCACCAAAGTAATATGGTGCCCATTTCTTTCAAATTTATAATCCTTTTTCTCCTTGTTTGGCTAAAGCTCCTAATTTCACTCTTCTTTCATCTTAGAAGAGATGATTCTGGAGGCCATTCCATTGTACAATTGACAGATCTAAGGGTGGTTTAACCCCATGTTTCAATAGATTGGGACCCATCTTTTCATTTAACTATATTTCTTTCATTAATAGAGTTGGTTAAAAAACCAACTCTTCCAAGCAATCCCTACGAATTAGGGTTAGTGGTGTAACTGGTGTGGGAAAAAATCTAGACCCACACCATACCTGTATTGTAATACTAGCATATTCATATACATACCCATTTAATTTTGTAGGTCTGGCATATCTATACAAATACCCAATTAATTTAGCAAGTCTAGGTCTGGTTCTAGACATGCACCATACTCATACCCACATTACTCACAGATCTGTGGTGTGGGTATGCGGATAAGCGATTCTATATCAAACATCATATCATTTATGCAAGAAAAATTATGACATGTATTATATATTTTAATACAACATAATATAGATATATAAGATATTGACATCACATAATTATATTAAGTAGATTGAATATTAGTTTAGTTAAACGTTTGCATATTTGTAGTCATCCTCATAGTGTTTGAGTTATGTAGAGTATCTTGTTATTATTTTGGTTATAAGTTTATGTTATTTTAATTGAGATTATAATTAGAATACTTAGTTCTCAATTAGATAACTAGTCTCAACTTTATTTTAACTAGAGTAGTATATAATCTCAACTATTATATTAGTGACATTTATCATTTGTGTGATATAAGGTTTCAATTGACATATTATATTAGCTCCAGCTAGGGGTGTAAACAGCGTGGGTACGGTGTGGGTCTAACTATACACATACCCATACCCACTGTTCTAGATTTGCATAATAAAGATCTAGACTTGCATCTTACTTGTACATGCAATACTTGTGGGCATACGATACACTGAGTAAACAATTTTGTATCAAAATTATATTGAATCAATGGGGTAGTTTCACTCCCGAACCCTTAGGCGTGTGACAATTTATTTCACATTATAGGGATAATTACGTCTTTTGACCCTTACCCAAGCTTTGGCCATGTGGAGAGGGTTGCTGATATGGTTGAAGCTTATTTGTTTGGGCATGGACCCGCAAGGGGGTTAGATAATGTTAATATTTGCTGACATTGCTTTATGTAATTGGTCCTACCAGATTTATCTTGCAATTAATATAGAGAATTATTTATCACAAAATGAGTAGAATGTGAATAAAATGGTGTTAATACCTAGACCTTATCATAGAATTAAAAGTATATCTAATACTATGAATATAGGATGATTATCACATGAAAAGCCTAGATTTGGTGATTAACATGTTGAATATATTGAATATGTCTACTTTGTCATATAACCTGATATGGTTGAACATAACAAGATCCCAAGTTAAAGATAATTATGATGATGTATATCAGGTTTTAGAAAATATTAGATCCACGTGCATAGGAATTAGGGTTTAAACCTAAACCCTAGATTTAACCTTGTTTGTATCACATGAATATATGATGACACTTTAGGGGTTTTACATACATGCAAATTGAATGATTGAATATTTTCTTGAATATACACTCGATTGATTAAACTGCTTGTACACACTTGAAGTACTTGGATAATATTACATGGATTCTACACGATTGAGGTACATGGTTACTTTTTGAATACTCAACATATCAATTGTTAATATACTTTCGAATGATTTTCGAAGTGGTTAATCGAATGATAAACTATTGGATGTTTATTTAATTCCAGTTCAATGTGCCAATATGAGTATCACATAAAGTAAATTATGATATATAGAACCTAGGGTTAAACCTTCCAAGGGATAGTTCACCTAAGTCCAATGATGGATAGAGAAAAGTGATTACACCCAATGTGGTATGACAAACATGGGTTAGTTTAGCTAAATGAAAATATGAGTTCATATATTTGATTGTTGAGCAATATATGTTGTTATCATACATGCACCATTTTGTATACACCCACATACACAGTATAACCAATATACTGATTCATGCTTTTGTCTGTCAACATTTTAAGTAAGTGTCATATATAAAGATATGATATTAAAGTTAATACAAGGAGTATCAGTTAGATATTGTGGTACATCCTCTCATGTATATGTTAGTTTCCTTTGAGAAATTCATATAAATCCTTAAAGAAGTATTGTTTAAACATTTCTATCTAATTCAAGTTCAATTAATGGAAATTGTTGATTATTATATTATTTATTAGATTTGAATCCTAGAAAATTTAGGTGTCGACTCTCGACTCTATGGTCTATCTTAATTGGGGGATACTCAAAAGTGGGGGTCATTACGTTTGATATAAGAGCTAGATTTATCAAATAATATTTAATAATTGATAATTTTAAATAAACCATAGAATTATAAGAAAAATTATTAGGCCATGCTCTAAGGGTAATGGTGTTTAGAAAGGATCACGACTTCGTGGTATGGCAATATTTTCCTTTGCACAATTAAGTTGATATAGGGGGACTCCCTTAGCCAATGTGATACCTACCTGGCCAGAACTTAGGGTGTTTCCTAAAGTAATATTTTTCTATGTTTTATCATCTCTAAGTTTGTCTTATTCTCATATCTTTTCTTAATAAACCCTAAAATAAACTTCCCTCCTCATCTCAAGTTAGGGTGTTAAGAACAAGTAAGATAAGGTATCCTCTGTCAAGATAAAATACATATAATGTGAAGTAGAGAAATAGATGATAAAGATGTGACATGTAGTGTATGTTCCTTTAGTGAGGATAAACCTTAGAAACACCTAGAGTCGGGTTGAGATACCCCATCATCCCCAAAAGGACTTGAGCGGGATAACCCAGTATGGTATGAAAACATGAGTGGGTCAAGGGAACCATGAAACCCTAATATATGGGGTGTAGGCCCTAACCCTAACCCTAACCCTAAACCCTAATCTAGGGTAATGGGAGTAGTATGGTTGAAATAATAACCCTACCCAAACAAAATCTAAGTAGGGGTAAAGAAAATAGGAATGCCCAAATGGGCCTGGGTAAGCCAGTATGAATACTCCAAATTAGATACCCTAATTTCTCATGCATGCAAGTACGTGTGCTCATGCATGCATGAATGTAAAGAGTTTAAACATAGATTATTAGTAGTTCCTAATAAAAAAAGATAAGACTCTCGATTCACTTCGAAGGGTGGTGTCATGATCCATGGTGGGCCAACCCAAGAATGGAAAAATACATATGGTGGAGGAAAAACCCTAAACTCGTCGGTTAGGTTGTGGCTAGAAATCCTAATCTCCTCCCAAAAGCCAAGAAGGCATCCTAGGATAGGACCTTCCCTAGAAAGGGTTAGTTGATCAACCTCATTCTAAGATTTGAGGTAACATTGGACGTCCTCAAAGGACCTAAACCTAAAGATATATAATAAGATGGGATGGCATGGGTATAAAACATAGCAAGCAATTACCCTTCCCTAACAAAAATAAGATGTCATTAATAAATTGGAAATATAATTTCAGTATGTATTAGATATGGAATCATTGGTGAGAGAAAGCCTAGGGTAATTATGTAATGACAAATAAAGTAAGTTGAAGAAATGTAATATGCTTCTAAGGTATATAAGTAGTACTGCCACCAAATCAGGAAACGAAGGGTGTGTGATTGTCTTAATACCCTAAATGCATAAGAATGCAAACTCTAGTTAGAGAAATCTTCAAATGTGTAACGTGAAACGTTAACACAAAGAAATAAATCCTATGAAGGATACCAAGTATTAGACTCTCCATGGACATGACGAGTGATGGGAGACATAATGAAATTAGAGAGCCTTATCTAGGAACAAGGTGTAATAAGAGAAATACAAATTTTGTCATGACATCTCAATTAAACCCTAGGCAATGTAGATCCCTAAAGTCCACCCTATCATCAAAGAGGGATACTTAAAGGTACATAAAACCCATGGGGTTAGGAGGTGATCATGTCCTAAGTACATAAGGCATGTCAGGTCAGTAAAAATCCATTCATGTGTATACAAGGCCCATGCGTCCAGGAGAATGGCCACCTCCATACTTACATGAGGCCCGAGGGGGCAATGTGAAAGACACTCTATATTTACATAAGGCCCTTGGGGTCTAAAGGAGATCACTCCTAAGGTATCTATAATCATAGAGACCTTAAGGGAATGGTTGAGGTTTATGATACATGAGATTTATATACAAGGAATACAAGATTTAGGCAGTAAGGTTTGGAGTAAATCCTTGAAAGGAATTTGTCACAAAACTCGAGAGTTGAGAAAAGAACTATCCCTTGAGTGTATGAATTTAAGAAAAATAGTAGAAATGAAATATATTCATGGTTTGGAGTCATTGGTAAGGATGATTCAATCAAAATTTTGAATTAAAAGATAGTGTGTGGGTACATCATCTATGCACATATAATAGGATGAACTTTGTATTTAGGTTGCAACCAAATGTTTATTTTATTTGATTATGAGTATGGGAGATTGGATACCCACATGAAATGCATAAAATTGACATGTGCAGATGAATACCCTAAATTGAAACTAATGACATAATTCTGGGTATGGAGGTATTACCTGATCAGCTCATGAATATAGTTGAATAATGATTATTAGTTTGGTACCAGGTGAAAGTCCAATCACAAAATGGAAATGAAATCCAAAAGTGAAAATGTAATCACCAAGTGATAATATCATGCAATGACTTAGGATGTGCAATAATACCCTTTTGAATAAATTAGGTTCCAACCTTAATAAGATGAGAAATTTTCATATCAATGTAAGATGATCTAGCTGCAACCTATCAAAAAGAAGTTACTAGACCTAATATTGAGGTTAACATGAGTTATCTTTCACCTTAACTCGATTAGATTTGAAATTTTGGGAAAAAAGTTCTTTTTAAGGAAGGGTGTATGTAAAATCCTCAAATTTGATAAGACTAGATTCTATTATATGAATTCAATAATAATTATTGAGTTCCACTTTAAGACAATCAGAGTAATATTAGAATGATAGTATGAATTTGATTGAATTGGAATGATGAATTTAAGCTCGACTTAGAGTAAGTCCTCAATTTAAAATAACATTGTTCAAATGTGTCATTTAAAGCTTCGGTTGATATATTATATTAGATCCATAAACAAATTCATAATTAAAATGTAATTAATCCTATGGATCCTTTGAAAGACCAAGGAATTGGCCATGGTCCCTACGACCCAATTTAAGACCAATTGGGCAAGTTAGATATACATATGGGTCCATGGAATATAAAATGAGGATTTCAATACCTCGTGATGATTATTAATAACATGGATACTTCTAGTTGAAATCAAAGATATAATGAGAATGTAAATGAGATTTTAAGATATTCCAACTTATTTGGTGGCCTAGGTAATTTATGAAGTAATTATCGAGAATGTACTTGGAATCTTGGTTTTGGATAATTAGACGATGTGTGAAGGTATCAACTTTTTAGAAATGATATATTATAGCAACATGAGGATTATCCCAAAATTTGGGATCAAAAGGATGAGTGACGTGGTCTGTAGAGATATTTCTATAATCAGGGTTGTATTAAAAAACAATATAAAAGAATTTGGTTGAGAAGCATCCACCCAAACTTGGTAAGTTGATTCACAAAGTGCATCATAAGGGGAGGCATTATCCCTCACCCAAACTCTAATAGGTCTCTTGTGCAATAGATTTACTGGCTACCTCGATCTCTCTTTCTCTCTCATCTGAGCCTATTGTTGGATCCTAAAGGATTAGGAGAACTCAACTAACCCTATTTTGGTAGTTATGTTGACATGATGAGACAATGACCAAACTCCAAGAATTTGAGGGAGCCAGGGCTGATTAGTTAAGGATGCTTCACTGATCCATAGACCTATATAAGACTTTGGGAAGCATATCTGTGACCCCCAGAGCTCTTCTATCCTCTCAATTTCCATCAAGATGCTCTGAAGCTCCTTATAGACTCCATCTATCTCACTAGTGACATGGACCTTGTCCCAGCAATGTATAGCATCTTTGGCCAATTCACTTGCCCTAGAGTTCCTTCAAGGGTCTATGAAGGTGATTCAACCCTTAGGAGGATATGAGGACGTCCAGAGCCATGTCCCATATCTACATATATTGGAGCCTAAAGCTCCTCATTGAGAGGTCACCACAGTCCATTGCAAGACCTCCTGAGGGGTGGAAACTAATCATTAGAGTCACAACAAGCCATCAAGACCATCAGATTGCCCAATAACCCAGTAAGTACCTATTTTCATATCTCTACTATCATTTCAGTAGTCTGACTCTTATCATCTATCATGGTCACCCCACAACCTACCCTGGGGAATGAAGAGACTCAGCAAGGTTGTTTGAAGCCAACTAGGGCCTAAGTAGCACTCCCCATCACCTGGAGTGGAGAGTCAACTCTCTATTGACCCCTCCATGGTGATAAGTGCATATTCATCCTAGTTTTAGTTGCATAATTTGTTTAGTTTTGCTTCACTTCCATCATTTTACTCTATAACTAGCTTACATTTAGGTTTCCTTGATTTTAGGATTATTTATAAGATTTTTATCTACATCCTTAGCTTTCATGGCAGCCTTAAGCTTTATTGTATGGTAGGCGTGTAGGAGGCGGTGTTCCCGCTAACTGACTAGCTGACCCAAGAAACTTTTGAATTAATGGACCTCATTGTTGATGATCTGCTCCTTCTTCGTATGTTGAAGCCATTAGTTTCTAGATCAACTTCCAAGCCATTGGTTTTCATTTATCTACCCTTCCATCAGTTTTTGCTTCATTCGGTTGATGCTCCATCAATGTAGGCCATTGAACTCACGGCAACAGCCCCTTCGAGGGTGGGTTTACATTAGTCTGTCCAACCATCGATTGACAGTTGATGGTTGTCCTACTTTTCCTTCTGATGGATGATCACACACTATCTCTCCGATGGTTCTATAGACTCATCTTATGATGGTCATCCTATGTTGCCTTCCGATGCCTGTCCAGATGTGTCTCCTGATGGATCTCCAGCATACCTACATTCTGATGGATTTACTACTTCCACCATTTGAAGGCACTCTGGCTTCCTCTTCGGATAGCATTCCTACACCTCACAACTGATGGATGTTGTATACTATCTTCGGATGGAGCACCTGCATACCTCTTTTGATGGTCTTACTGACTCCTTGTCAACTGATGGAAATTTTGAGCGTTATGCGACCTATCAACTTTTGTCTTGTTCCGCCCCTTCATCTTCATGGCGGTCGACCTTTCAAAGGCAAGACAACTGGGAAGGTTCCAAACCCTACCAGCCACATATAAATACAAGTTGCCAGCCTCCAAGGGAGGCATCTTTCCTCCATCATCTAGGTTATGCATTTATGACTCTTCCATCAGAAGAGGACCCTCACTTGTAGTTTCCATCAGTTGGCACCCGAATACCACCTCTTCACTAAGGTCTGATGTCACACCCACATCCCACAATTACCACCAATCATGAGATTAGGACATGAGTTTGAGAATTATACTTAATGCAAAGTTCACTCCCAATTTTTTTCTTCTTTTCCTTTATTTCAAACTCTTTGTTTTCTCACATTCAATCACATAAACAATCTTTACAAGTGAATTAAACTTTGATTAGTCTAATATGATCTCAACATAATGATACACATCCATACATTCATTCTATTTCTCACACTTCCATGTACATACGACATGACAATCAGATACATTCTCTCTTATCAAGGAAACAAAGATAAAAACATCATTTTCAACTCTCTCACATCTATACAAGGACCTAGAGTGACAGGGACCGACTGAACTAAAAAAATCCCATAACTCCTATGGTAGAACTACTATGATGCATTGACCTTCTTCAAGTCCATGTGGTTTCCCTAAAAATTGTGAGTAGAGGGTGAGCCTACTCGCTCAGTGAATGAGTACTTCAAAGAAATAGTTTAAAGCACTTATATAATTATAGATATATTACCGGGCAACTGATATCAATTATAACAATAATAAGCTTTAAAGAGTCTAATCATTGATAATCATAGATATAGCAGGATACTCTAGATATCTACAAGAGTGGACCAATATATGAACATGCTTGATTGATCATAAAGAGAACTAATAATTCAGAAACATAAAATGAATAATTGAATAACTACACACACTTGTTTAACCTCTCATTCATCTTATTATGCCCTGAACCCACATGAGGTGTACCACAACATGTGGAAGAATCGCAGCAAGCTATGATCTCACTGTATAAGGCTTAGAAGCATGCTCAGATTCCTAAGCATATCTCTTGAGTAAGACTCAGTCTGCAGTGGGCCGCCACACATCTGCCTCTCGGCAGTTAATGGGAGCGGTCGGATATCTCTGACTCCACCTCTCAACCTGGGTACTCAGGCGGTGAGTCAAATCCCTTAGGCTTATTATGCATCAGTGGACCTACTAACCACTGATCACTGAACATGTAACACATGTACCACCGGCATCCCCGGTTGGTGATGGGTACTACACAATTTTAAGGAGTCTTCCCTACTAGTCAAGACCCCCGCACCATACTGGTGCGCTCCAGCTTACCTCGATCTGGACTACCTTCAGTCGGGAAGTTGTTTCATTCTCACAACGCAGGCCTCATCCTGTGAGGATTCTACAATGTTCAAGACATCTACATGTCTAATTCACTCTTTAAATTCACAATTCAATCATCACATCGACATATCTTTGTTCATATTTGTAAACCTTTCATTTCATAAACCATCTAATAACATTACCACAACTGAACTCTTAAGCCTTACCACATCTCAAACTGAGAAACATTGATATCACATTACTTGTTTCATTGAACACCCTATCATTAGGGTTTCATTTACCTCATTCACTTATCACATAACTCGCATAAGGATTGAATACATCATAACATCATAAATAACATTGAATCAAGATGTCTAATTGCAAACCTCCAACTTTTCATTCATTTATGGTTTCACCCTCATTACTGATATATCAAATAAACATTGATATCATCAAATGAAATCCAAGATGTTATCTTACATATATGTAATACACATACAAATAAAAAAAATCATTCGTAACAAAGGAGATTCAACTAGGCAAACTTCTTTATTTAATTATACAACAATTTCATTCATAGTCAAAAATCTTAGATTTTAGTATAATCATGTAACCTCTACAATTAATTTAAGATTTCTCATTTATATGGATTGCGATCATTTCTAATGTGATTTCATAATCTGAAATTCATCACAACAGAGGAATAACATGTATCATATCATCTTGCAAAAACTAGATCAAAAGGCAACTTAGGGTTTGTACTCGCATACTAAACAATTGAAGATTATTGATAATTGAACTCATTTTCATGCAATTTACTATTTAAAGGAAGTACCCACTCACCTAAGGTGTAAAAACACCTTAAAACGTATCACATCTCTGAAAATATCGAATCCATAGCAAGACTCTAGCAAAAATCTACGGTTTCTTCTTCCTCCCAACCCTAAACAAGGTATTCTGTAGGTGGAAGACAAAGATCAAAGATTAAACCAAACCTCATATTTGTTGTATTAGGGATTCCGATCAAGGGGAAGCAAGGAGAAGGAGGAATCGACGGTTAAAACTACATACCAAATCGAATCTATAACAATCCTTTTAGATTTCCGCTGTTCTTCACATTCTTCCCCAAAACTTTCCCTAGAAAACTCCTTCCAGGTCACCCTATCATAGAGAAAGATGTCTGGGATGATATAGGATCGAATTATGGTTCCAACGCACTTCGTTTCGTTGAAAATGGATAAGTATTGCTCGAGATCTGATCGTTTTACGATTGGCTGTGTTGGGCGGTGTCGGTCATGATCGTGGTGTCGACATAGCATCGGTCATGGTCCTAGCATCGTGGGTCACGGTGTTGACACAGCGTCAATCACGGTCTTAGCATCGCGAGTCGCGGTGTCGATACAGCGTCGGCCGCGGTGTCAGCCGCGGTCGTGGTGCTCTGTATATGTTTACTAAAAAGGGCATAACTCTCTCATTTTAACTCCGATTTGGTTCATTATTTTTTTGTTGGATTTATAATTGAATTCTATACAATCCTACAATATTATTTTGATAATATTATCAAATAAAAATTCATTTATTAATTATTTCTTCTAATGTCATTAATTCTCTTCTTGCATACATGTATGGGTTAATGCTATATTAACTCCAACTCGAATCTTTATAGTATGCTTAAGTCGAGATTATGAGTTGTCCAAATAAGTATTTAAGATCACTAATGTTAAGATACAGCACAGCATAAAATATTACTAACAAAACATGATAAGCATTTAGATTATCATAAATTTCTTGGATTACCAGAAAAGTTAGGAACGGGTTGTAACAATTCTCCCCCTCTAATAAAAATTGTCTAAAATTTTATAAAATAGGATAAGGTACTTGTTAAACATCTCTGATTCTACTTTCCAAGTAACTTCTTCTATACATGATTCCTCTAAAGAACCTTTACTAGGGGTATCTCTCTCCTTTTAAGCTTTTGAATACTACGGTCTAGAATTTTATTTTCAACATTGAGTAATTTGTTCCTCTTCAAATCACAGCCTTTAAAAGATATAAAATGTGAAACATAATTTCATATCTCATAATCACATGGTACTATTCATTTTCCATTCATGAGACCACACTAGTCATCATACTATCACAAGATATAAATCCTTTTCACAATTATACAGGGTATCAACCCTTATCTACACAAGAGGATTACACCTCATCCAGGGCTCAACCATGCCCAAAGGTCGTTAAGACCATCATACTATTCCATGTAAGATCATTGTTATCTTTGCATGCCTTATAACAAGGCTCAACAACACCACTTACATATAATACACCAGATCAACACAATATTGCATTAATGAGCTAGGAAATATTCACAAACAATCATAACAGGGCTATACTAAAATTAAGAACATTCCTTTATTACATCAACATGCAAGGAATCTATATATGATTAACCCTCATCATATTGATAATGCACATGTTTAGCATAATAAAGTTTCAACCATGTGGCTATGATAACCACAATTAACATATTAAGGTTATGATCATATTAAGGAGGTTACTCCACCATCATTCCATCATGTAAGAATGTTAAACATGAATACTCGTCTTTATCTATTTGTATTAGAGTTAGGTTGAACAAGATAAAGTATACTAATGTTACTAATCAACACTTATACTCAAACCCTTACTCACGGCATCCCCATTGGATCATGGATGCATAAGGTGAAGCATCACCATCACATTCCATACTATTCTCAAGTATGAACCCACACATAAATCAAGGTCTAACCATCAGGTTATTGCATAGTAGGGTTTCAACAACAGTAATAGAGTACTCCATGATTGTATTAGTCATTCAAGGACTATTCATGCCCAATTACCATCACTTAGTTATATTAAAGCTAGGTATAACAAGCTATACCTCATTAGGGTTACATATCAATACAATATGGTTATCATCCCTTCTATTCATATGAGTGAATAGGTAAGACTACCTTATTCAGGGTAGCCCTCCATTTGTTCCATCATCATTCAACCCATATCACCATACCACAATTGTACAGCACTAAGATGGATTACTAGTATGAATGACTACAACTATCAGACACCTTTAATTAACATATTTCTTGCACATGTACACTGAAATCATACGTATAACAAATTTACATCCCTTCATATACCTTCAACAAATCATACTTCTAAAAACAAATTCACTTATTACTAAAAGACATTGTTTTCTCTTATTATTCTACTCATTCATTACTACTTACTTCTTGTTACTTATCCTTCTCATTTTGATCATACAGAATAAACATCCCTAAAATTGAAACATACAAGGTACGAATAGATTATTCATCATTCTTTCTATCACTGTAAGAATTTATTTCATATCACACTTCACTCATATTGTATTTCTCCTTTTGTTCAAAACAGACCTCTTATATTTCAAATATATTTCTTATCCTTTGCTCTGAATCATTTCCATATTGTTTATCTACCTTTCAGATTAGCTACCTTTAAACCCTGGATTACTATCAGTGCTAGTTTACTTCTCATAGTGCAAATTTCATGATCTTGTTTCATAGAGATGCTAGTATTCATGGTCAAATCACTAGTGACAACCCTTGAACTACTACAACTCTAAACATTCTAGGGTTTTATCCTTATCAGTAGCATAATGTTATTGTGATGTGATTTTGCTCTCTTAATTTGAAATTCAAATTTTGGATCTCATAAGTTTTGCTAAAGTTGTCCTTATCTTATCAATTGAATTTCCTTTCTCTTACTTGGCTATTCAGATAGATTACATTCTCAATTTACCCTGCTAGGATTTCATCATCATATTGTGTGTCACTATTATGTTCACTAGATGTCTCTACCATGGTGCTTATGCATTATATATGATTCATTTTCTTATCACTTCATTCCCACATTGCTCTCATTAAGTAATATATGAGAGAGAAGATGATTCTGAGACTTAAAATGTTTATCTTCAAACATTCCCTTATTACATTTCTTGTATGTAGGTTTAATTGGTTATCAACAAGGATACTTGACTAATTAGCACTTGCCTGAATCTTCTAACCTCTTTCTTTTATAATATATATTACTCCATTATGTTTCCAAACCTTCCTTACTTTCCATAATTCTCTTACCACATACTACTCTACCACTTGTCATCTTTAACTTCTAATTTTCTCTTATGATCATGTTGCTTATTCATGTGTATGATCATGTATACCATGTTGCACATATTTCTTTTTATCCTTCTACTAATGTGAAGTTGAAATTCTAAATCAATGATCCTTCTACTTGTTTCACCTCATGTTTAATACATTACATATCCTTCATTTTAAATCAAAGGGCTCATGCATGATTTAAACTTAGTTTCTCTTTCAATCAAAGTTTTCCTTCCTGAATATAGTCTACCTTTGTATGACGTATTCATTTGTTTAACTACACTTTTGTTCTTCTTTTAGAAACTAGTTTGTTGTTCTATAGAGACTTGGAATCCAAAGGTAGTAAGGATGAATGTATTAAACTTCATAAATAAGGTATACATTCCATGCTCTCAATTATATCATAACCCTCATTCCTTAATCAAGCTCATCATTTCTAACATTTCTCTTTGTTTCAACTAAGTTTGTTATCCCAGTCTTATGATTTACATGTTCATCTAATTTTCTTTACTTTAACTCTTCTGAAGACTCTTTACTTCTATGTACTTATCATATACTTAACTCTTTTCTTCTATTTTCCTTTTGCTTTGGAGTACATAAAAGCATTATACTCGATTATATGATCCATTCCTCATTATTGATTCTTACTATCTTGGCCCTTACATTCTTTTCTCATATCTTTTCCATATTTCATATTTAGAGTTCATATAATACTAATCATTAAACTTAATCTAAACCTTATGTCGTGTTCCTTTATTGCCAATTAAGGGTTTCTCATATGAGGCCCTAAAGTTGGATCTCAGATATCAGTTCCAACTGATTCTTAGCTAATGTAATTGTTCTCATATGCTTCAAAATCTTAGTGTATGTACATTCTCACTATGATGCGGTTCTAATTTATCCATAGTCTACTCTTATTATATTTTCAATAGGAATCATTAGATCCCAGTAACGCATCCTGCCAGCCAAACTAGGCTGAACCTACAGTCCTGAAGCCAAGAGCTACTCAAGATTAACCAACTCCTATTAATCTCAAACTTGTGGAAAGAATATCCACTTAGGGAAAACTCATTTAAACATAACTTCTGGTCTACTTGATACAAAGAATATAAACAATAACTAAATCACTTCATGATACACAACAATATAAAAGAACCATATATATTCTACAAACTGATAATCTAAATTCATACATATAAGATCATTTCTATTGATCTCTAATCAAAGAATCAATATAAAAGCAAGAGTTGTATCACATTCTATGTTTCGTCTCTTACTGCTTCATTACTTTTCAATCTCCTAACTCAAATATGTCTAGGGTTTCTCTCTAGCCCATCCTTCTACTGCATACTTGGCTAGGGCATCCAGAGAAGAATAGATAGAGTAGCTTGATATTGGTCAACCTAAGTATTCAGATACCTGGCCAGGGTATCCAAATACCCAGACCTCCCAGAGCCAAAGACACATCACCTCCTATATGCAACACTTATAACTTTGACTTTCTATCCTAATGGTCCTTGACGACTCAGCCTAAGCCCTGATACCAAAAAGAAGTCACACCCACATCCCACAATTACCACCAATCATGAGATTAGGGCATGAGTTTGAGAATTATACTAAATACAAAGTTCACTCCCAATTTTTTTTTCTTTTCCTTTATTTCAAACTCTTTGTTTTCTCACATTCAATTACATAAACAATCTTTATAAGAGAATTAAACTTTGATTAGTCTAACATGATCTCAACATAATGATACACATCCATACATTCATTCTATTTCTCACACTTCCATGTACATAAGACATAACAATCAAATACATTCTCTCTTATCAAGGAAACAAAGATACAAATGTCATTTACAACTCTCTCACATCTATACAAGGACCTAGAGTGACAGAGACCGACTGAACTAAACAAATCTCAAACTTAACTCATGTGGTAGATCTACTATGATGCATTGACCTTCTTCAAGTCCACGTGGTTTTCCTAAAAATTGTGAGTAGAGGGGTGAGCCTACTCGCTTAGTGAATGAGTACTTCAAAGAAACAATTTAAAGCACTTATATAACTACAGATATAATATCGAGAAACTAATATCAATTATAACAATAGTAAGCTTTAAAGAGTCTAATCATTGACAATCATAGATATTGTAGGATACTCTAGATATCTACAAGAGTGAACCAATGTATGAATATGCTTGATTGATTATAAAGTGAACTAATAATTTAGAAACATAAAATGAATAATTGAATAACTACGCATACTTGTTTAACCTCTAATTCATCTTATTATGTCCTGAACCCACACGAGGTGTACCACAACATGTGAAAGAATCGTAGCAAGCTATGATCTCACTGTACAAGGCTTAGAAGCATGTCCAAGTTCCTAAGCCTATCTCTTGAGTAAGACCCTGTCTATAGTGCGCCTCGGCACGTCTGCCTCTCGGCGGCTAATGGGAGCAGCCAGATATCTCAGACTCCACCTCTCAACCTGGGTACTCAGGCGATGAGCCAAATCCCTCAGGCTTATTGTGCATAAGTGGACCTACTGACCACTTATCACTAAACATGTAACACAGGTACCACCGACATCCCCGGTTGGTGTTGGGTACCACACAACTGTAAGGAGTCTGCCCTACTGGTCAAGACCCCCGCACCCTACTGGTGCGCTCCAGCTTACCTCGATCTGGACTACCTCCAGTCGGGAAGTTGTTTCATCCTCACAACGCAGGCCTCATCCTGTGAGGATTCTACAGTGTTTAGGACATATACATGTCTAACTCACTCTTTAAATTCACAATTCAATCATCACATCAACATATCTTTGTTCAGCTTTGTAAACCATTCATTTCATAAACCATCTAATAACATTACCACAACTGAATTGTTAAGCCTTACCATATCTCAAACTGAGAAACATTGATATCACATTACTTGTTTCACAAAACACTCTATCATTAGGGTTTTATTTACCTCATTCACTTATCACATAACTCTCATAAGGATTGAATACATCATAACATCATAAATAACATTGAATCAAGATGTCTAATTGCAAACCTCCAACTTTTCATTCATTTAGGGTTTCACCCTTCTTACTGATATATCAAGTAAACATTGATATCATCGAATGAAATCCAAGATGTTATGTGACATATATGTAATACGCATACAAATAAAACAATCATTCGTAACAAAGGGGATTCAACTTGTGGCAACACATCCCGCTATCACACAGACAGTGAGGTGTTACACGAAAACGTGCAGAAAACACCATAAACCACAAATTACCAAAAACACGGGTTAATTAAAACCAATTACAGAAAGCAGATAAACTGAGAAACTATTACATTCCAATCCTTGTCCTGCAAGAAAATAGGTTATATAAACATATACAAGTCTTGATACGTGTCCACCGATTAGAAGATCAGTTGTCTAGCCATCACATGAGTTCATCGCCTGCTTATATGTACATAACTGCCCACATCCGGCCAGCAGCAGGACATACAAAGGATCAACAGCTATACATCGTGAAACAACGTCAAAACGCCTCCAAGGACCTGAGAGTACAGGGATGACTCTAAGACTCTACCACAAAACAACCAAAACAACAGCATGTCCATCTCTTGCCTTCTACTGCTCTTCTTGTTGCTCGGCCGCAATTCCGCGACCACCACCACGTCTAGCTTGAACACCTAAAAAGGTTGTAAACCAGCGGGGTGAGACACACAGTCCTAGTGAGAAACATAACTCCCCGCCAAAACTATAAAACCAAAGGAAGATTAAAGTAATAGCAGTAGATAACTGATAAAAGGTATGACAAGAGCAGTCTATATAGCAAAGCTATTCATACCATCAGGCTTACCAGATGTACGGAAGGCATATAACCAAATATCTCTTTATGGAACATGATTACAAGATAGGACTTATAAGATCTTACCAAAGTAATACCAGGAACGTATAAGTAACTGCAAGTATAACAAAATTAACTACGCAAGCAAGGCCTCAACCAATGTTCCGTGTTTTGCCTTAAGCAGTAAATACTATTCAGCTGGATTACAGATTATTATGCCCTGAGGAAGTGAGCCGTACCGCTCAAATCCAACCTTCAGTTGTGAAACCCAAGTTGGTGCCATACAAGGTCAATGTAAGAGTCGGACTCCACGACCTCCCACCTCGTGGTCAGTGCACAAGTACAACACAAGTAGGACCGTAGTCTCATGCTTAAGTGGCCTCAGCCACAGGGTCAGCTCCATAGGCTACCCTCTGCCTAGCCCACCTCGGTATAGGTCTCGAAGCTAGTATATCTGATCCACGGGCTTGTTCACCGTGCTCTGAGCCATGAACGCATTCATGCTCCCATATCACATATCCTGAGCCATGGGCCTGTTCACCATGCTCTACACATATTCCGAGTCTGCAACCGTAGCTGCACTCGCGTCCTCTCTATTTTAGGCTAGGAGAAACCTTGCATATTCAACAATATGCGGTCCGGGTTAACCCGCAGGAGAACCCGTTTCACCATCAACAACTCCTAACGATGATGGATCTATGGCCAGGGCAAACTACATGATAGGTTCCACTGTGATTAGTTAATGTATTTTAAATGGATTGCAAGATTCAGCCAAGTTATATAACATGCAAACAAGAACAAGAATAAACAACATGAAACTCAATACCATGCTTTTACTGTCATCAACATCATCCCGATCCATCACAAGGATCCTACATTATATGTTACCACTTGGCCTCTTGCCAATCATCAAGATCCATCACAAGGATCATCACATTGCCATGGAATTTCAATCCCTCATCACATAGTGCCACTGCCTCACAAGGCTTACATCATCATCATGGGATAGCAATCCCAACCACATCATTAGAGGATAACACCTCAACAAAGCACTTTAGCCAAACTCGGGTCCTCAGACCAAAACACATCCTACATGGTTAGTATGCACCAGCATCATGGATTAACAGAAAGATCATATTATCAACATAGGGTGACATTTATCATTCAGGCCTCAACATGTGATCATAAGCATAGGTCATATCATTAAGAAAAGCATCTTATATGCTTACCAATTATTCAACATTATACATATAGTTCCAGATGATCATAAACACAGGCACTACCATGTCAAGCTACATAGATGTGATCCATTATATCAACTATCAAGTATGTCAGGGATCACTATCATAAATCAAAATGGATTACATGAGCAAAAGCTAGCATATATGTTTTCCAAAAGGAACAAAACCCTCACTAGAGGTGCCCACTACCCTCACTAGAAGTGTGATGGGTAGGGCACCCTCACTAAAGGTAGTATCGGGCAGGGTACTTTCCCATATCGCCCAACCACTACAACCCCATATCGGTCAAGCCAACCAGCCATATATCGGCCAAACACTAAGAAAGGGTGTCGACTATCAGCTCGAGATGGAAAGGGAAACCTTAGGTGACGTGCACCTATGTGTATCGCGCAGCATTTGGCGTGCAACCACATGTATCGGGCAACCAAGGCGTGCAGCTTAGCCAAAGAGGCATATTGTGCAACGGCGCATCGTGTATAGGTGTATAACGTGTGCAAGATGTATCGGGTAGCACCACTCGACAAGGCATAACGCCCAAGGGTGTAACTCAACCTGTCGTTTCAACCAACCTAGCCATGATCTAACGGTCATCACACAGGGAAACAATGGAGGTGCGACGCCCGACACAGGACCACACATCACAACGCCCACAATGTCCAAGGGGATAACAGCACCAAGCAACCAACTGAGCTAGGCGTGTCGGGCAGGATACTCAACCAGGTGTGACACCCGACACACACAAGGGCAGGAGCCAGGTGCAACGCCCATCACAACCACAACATCAAGTTGACCAAGGTTGTAGGCCAAAGAAGGATATCAGGCAGCACCTCCTCCAAAGCCATATCGGGCAAGATGCAACCCAACAAGGTCGTCCTCAACCTCAAGCACAAGGGGAACCAAACCCTAAAGGATCAAGAAGATGGCTCACCTCTCAACAACCAAGAGAGAGGGGTCTTGCACACTTCTTATCACTAATCAGGCAACACAAGGAACAACCCTAACAAAGGTCTACAACCACTACAAAGCTCACCTCTTGAATCTATGGTGAGAGAAGGGTGTTGCTCAAGCAACTAGCACACAAGCTCACCTCTCAACTTAAACGAGACATGAGTATTGCCCATGATACTAGAGTTCAAGCTCACTTCTCTAGACCAAGGAGGGAGAGGGGTGTTGCTCAACAAGAAAACCCTATAACAAGGATCGGCCAACTAGAAGCAACTAAGCAAGAAACCAAACTAGCAACATATATAACCGATATGATCAAAAGAAACATATAAGAACATAGAAGGTAGTATAGTTAGGGTTAGGATTTATGTAACCCGCCTTAAGCAAGCTCCAAGTTCCAAGCTCCACCACAAGAAGAAGAGCAAGGCACTCTAGGGTTCGGCCACCACTAGAGGAAGAAGGAGACTCCAAGGCAAGGATCGGCCACCAAGCTTGCAAAGGAAGAGGGTGTCGTGCACCAAGGGAAAGGGAAACTAAGGAACTAAAGGGGTCCTTAGCAAGAGAAAGGGAACACATATATAGAAGGGAATGGAGGAGAAACCAAGGAAAGACAAGGCAAGGTGTCGCCCACCTAGGGACACTTGTCCATGGGCAATGCCACCACTCTAGCATGTCTTAAACACTTGTCCAAGGCCATTTCCACATGCAAGAATCAAGCACCAAGTGTCCTTCAGTGGTGACACAAACGAGGTCAAAGGAAATCAAAGGGTCCATGGGCGACACACCTCCACACCATGCCCGACACACACCTTGGGCGACACACCACAGGCCGACACAAGCATGGTCGACACTCCTAGGTCGACACAAGGCTCACTTGCCCGATACAAGGCCCAAAAAGGCAAAGGCAAAGCACAACAAGGCCCACCAAGGCTCATCCAAGCCCAAAGGAACTCAAGCAATGAGCCCAACCCTTCCTCTCAACACTAGAGGAAGCAAGGAGAGAGAGGAACACCTCTCAAGGTGACAAACTTGCCCACAAACCCTAGACTTGGGTTAATTACAAGTAGCACCTCCAACTCTCAACAAAGCACAAGCAAACCCTAATCACCACTAAAGGTGATTAGCAAGCAACTAAGCATTAGGATTAAGCAAAGCAAACAGGATAAGCCCTAAATGGAGGTCAGGGTCCTTACAAGCTATAACCCTCTACAAAGGGATTTCGTCCTCAAAATCTGAAGAGAAAAGCGAGGGATACTTCCTCCTCATCTCTTCCTCAAGCTCCCATGTGGCTTCCTCAATGCCACAATGATGCCAAAGGATCTTTACAAGAACCAGGTCATTCCTCTTCAGCTTCTTAACTCTTCTGCCAAGGATTATCATAGGACCTTCCTCGTAGGTCACATCTTCATCAAGCTCAACTTCGACTGGTTGTATCATTGTTCCTGTATCCGGATGACTTTTCTTCAGCATACTGACATGGAACATTGGGTGTAACCTGTGCAACTCTGGCAGCAGCTCCAATTCGTAAGCTACCTTGCCCATACGTGCTATGACCAGGTATGGCCCCATATATTTGGGTGCTAGCTTACCCTTCCGGCCAAACCTCAGCACACCTTTCCACGATGAGATTTTAAGATACACTTTGTCTCCTACCTGGAACTCCAAAGGTCGTCGGTGATTGTCTGCATAAGACTTCTGCCTGTCCTGTGCCGCTTTCAACTGTTGTTGTATCACCTTGATCTTTTCTGTTGTCTTTTCTACTAACTCAGGACCCAAAAGTTGATATTCACCAGACTCATACCAACACAATGGAGATCTGCACTTCCTGCCATATAAGGCCTCATAAGGAGCCATGTCAATGCTCCACTAATAACTATTGTTGTAGGTGAACTCTATCAGACTGAGATGAATGTCCCAACTTCCTAGGAACTGCAAAACACAAGCTCGAAGGAGATCCTCCAAAGTCTGAATAGTCCTCTCAGACTGTCCATCTGTCTGCAGATGGAAAGCGGTGATGAACCTCAACTGTGTTCCCAACGCTTTGTGCAACTGTTCCCAGAAACGACTCGTGAAATGAGGACCTCTGTTGGAAACTATCGTCGCTGGCACACCATGCAAATGTACTATCTCATCTACATATACTCAAGCGAGCGTCTCAACTGTATACGTTGTCTTCACAGGTATGAAATGGCAGACTTCGTCAATCTGTCCACTATTGCCCAAATGGAATCATGATTCCTAGTTGTCATGGGCAGACCAACTACGAAATCCATGGTTATATGATCCCATTTCCACTGTAGTATCAGCAGGGGTTGCAACGTACCTGTCGGCTTTTGATGCTCAGCCTTGACTTGCTGACATACCGCACACCTAGCCACAAACTCGGCTACATCTTTCTTCAAATCGGGCCACCAATACAAGTCCTTCAGATTATGATACATCTTGGTGACACCTGGATGCATAGAATACATCGACATGTGTGCTTCCTCGAGCACTAGATTCCTCAGATCATCAGCATTGGGGACCACCATCCTATCACGATAGCAAACTAGTCCATCCTCGGACTCATGGAACCCATCATGCTTTTCGTTGCCGAACTCTGACCTGATCAACTGCATTGTATCATCTGTATGTTGTGCATCTTTGATTTGTTGTCTCAGCGTAGGCTTGACTTGCATATGTGCTAAAAGTCCAGCTAACAAGGAAACTTCCATCTGCACATTCATCTGCCGCAAGGAAACAAACATATCTCGTCTATGGCATACCAAAGAACTCAACTGTGCCTTCTTTGTAGAGAGAGAGGAAGACTTTCGGCTAAGCGCATCAGCTACCACATTTGCCTTACCAGGATGATACTCGATGGTGCAGTCGTAATCATTGATTAGCTCCATCCATCGGCGTTGTTGCATGTTTAGCTCATTTTGCGAAAAGATGTACTTCAGGTTCTTATGATCTATAAAGATCTGGCATACCTCCCCATAAAGATAGTGTCTCCAAATCTTTAACACATGAACCACTACTGCCAACTTTAAATCATGAGTCAGATAGTTCTCCTCGTGTTTCTCAAGATGTCGCGAAGCAAAAGAAACTACATGATCTTCCTACATCAACACACAACCTAAACCTTTCTTGGAAGCATCACAGAAAACAACATAGCCCTTCCCAGGCTCTGGAAGGACTAACACTGGAGCACTAGTCCGCTTCTCCTTCAAACTTTGGAAAGCTCACTGACAACGATCATCCCAGACAAAAGGTACATCCTTTCTAGTCAACTTCGTCATTGGCAACACAATCGCATTGAAGTCTTTGATAAACCTCTGGTAGTATCCTGCTAAACCCAGGAAACTACGAACTTCTGTCGGCGTCTTCGGCTATTCCCATTCTGCAATGGATTCCACCTTCTTCGGGTCCACTTTGACTCCTTCATCAGATACCATGTGAAACAAGAAAGTTACTTCTTCCAACCAGAACTCACACTTACTGAACTTGGCATACAACTGATGTTGGTGAAGAAGAGTCAACGCTAGTTGAAGATGTCACTCGTGCTCTTGCCTGTCCCGGATATAGATCAAGATGTCATCTATAAAGACTACAACAAACTGATCTAGAAACGGGCAGAACACTCTATTCATCAAATCCATGAAAGCAGCAGGTGCATTGGTTATCCCAAACGGCATAACCACAAACTCGAAGTGACCATACCTCGTCCTAAAAGCTGACTTTGGTATGTCATCCGCCTTAATCCTCAACTGATGATATCTGGACCGTAGGTTGATCTTTGAAAACACTATAGCACCACGCAACTAATCGAACAGATCATCTATCCTTGGTAACGGGTACTTGTTCTTAATCGTGACATTGTTCAACTGTCGGTAATCTATACATAACCGCATCGACCCGTCCTTCTTCTTAACGAACAGTATTGGAGCACCCCAAGGAGACGTACTCGGTCGAATGAAACCTTTCTCCAACAACTCTTGTAACTGCTTCTTAAGCTCTGTCATCTCTACTAGAGCCATCCTATATGGTGTTTGCGCAATTGGATGCGTTCCTAGAACCAGATTAATCTCGAAATCAATCTCTTGGGGTGGAGGAACACCGGGGAACTCATTAGGAAACACATCCGCAAACTCTCAGACAACTGACACCTCCTCAAGGCTAGGACCTTTCACCTTGGTATCCATAACGTGAGCTAAGAACGCCTTACATCCTTGTCATAATAACTTCTCTGCCACCATAGAGGATACTAGACACGTCGGAAGAATATTCCTATCTCCTTGGAAGATCCACTTCTCTCCATCATCATCAAGCATAGCCTGCTTGAAACCACAGTCCAAAACAACCTTATACTTCTCTAAGGTATCCATCCCAAGGATCACATTGAAACCACGCATATCAAGTGGTATAAGATCCACTTGTATACGGTGTCCTGAGAAAGATAAGACACAAGATGGAAACTCCTCTCGAAGCATCGAGGAACCATCAAGAGGGGTTTCTAACAACAAGCTATCCTTCTAACAACTAACAGGTAAACAACAGTTTTCAAGCATACTATAGGCTATAAAAGAGTGTGCAGCACCCGGTTCAACCAGGACAGATATAAAGTAAGAAGAAGACATATCAGAATGAAATAACTCCATCTAACCTGCCACCACTCGTGGGTTGACTATCGCCTCTGGCTGACTCATAGCATAGAATCGAGTCATTGCTTGATGTCCACGTCCTCTGCTTCCTTGAGCAGACGATCTTGCTTGTGATGTTTGACCGCGTCCTCACCCTTTGCTACTACTGGGCTGCTGTCTATCTGACCCTTGTTGATTCTGTCTCAGCTGTTGTGTCACTTCAACATCTCTACTCGGGCAATTGAACCTAAATGCTCGATCTTCCCACACCGATGGCATGCCCTATCATCAATCTGCAGTCTAGATGGCCCCTTCACTACCACTGAAGTTGTACTATGTGCCTTTGACGGTGAAGAAACATATCCTCTTCCTTTACTCAGAGACCACTGTGACAGTACACTGGAACCTCTCATCACGAAAGGTGTTGAAAACCATGACTTCTTGAAGCCACCAAACCTCTGTCCCTGGAACTGAGAAGGCCTCTTCTTAGACATGGATTCTCTTTTCTCCCTCATTGACCGTTTGATCCTCCGAACAGATTCCACAAATGTAGCAAACCACTCTTAATTCTCCAACACAGAAGTAGGTGTTGTCAGTTCAGCACTCAGGCCTTTCTCAAAACGTCTGATTTGCTCTTCATTTGTTGCTGCCATGTGAGGACAAAATCTCAACAGGTCCATGAACTTGGCTTCGTACTCGGTGATGTTCATCATTCCTTGGCGCAGGTGCTCAAATTGATTGATCTTCTCATCCAGATATCTTCGGAAAGTATCTACTGACGAGCTCGCGCCAAAAAACCTCCCAACCGATCACCTCACCAGGTCGCTTCACCTCCTCGATGGTCCACCAGTGACCAGCACTACCCTTTAGAAGGTAGACAGCGTACTTGACTTTGTCTGCTTCGGGGATGTCGAGGATCCGGAAAGCCTTTTCAAGACTTGTTAGCCACAGATCTACATCCGCTGGATCAGCCATCCCAGCATAGTCTGAAGCTCTGACTCGGCGAAGCCGCTCAAAGGTATTCCCAATACCCGATGTTTCATCATGGGGAGCATGTGCTCTCGGCGGAGGCACTGACAATCTTTCTACCATGAGATTCATCGTAGCCATCATCTGCCCCATAAGATGTTGGTAGGCAGGGTTTTTGAGAATGGTTGGGTCAAGTTGGGGGACCTCAGGCAACCGATCTTCATGTGTCTTCCCTATAGCTCCATCAACTGATGCAGCATCACTGTTCTCAGCAGCATGTTCTTCATGGTTTCCAGACATCTTGGCTTTTCTTCTGCTGAGGGCAGAAGATGATTGTAGGAAAATCTGGAAAACGCACAAGAACAGACACAACCTAGTCCTAAATCCCTGTAGACTCAGCGAACCTAGAGCTCTGATACCAAAACTTGTGGCAACACATCTCGCTATCACACAGACAGCGAGGTGTTACACGAAAACGTGTGGAAAACACCATAAACCAGAAATTACCAAAAACACGAGTTAATTAAAACTGATTACATAAAGTAGATAAACTGAGAAACTATTACATTCCGGTCCTCGTCCTACAAGAAAACATGTTATATAAACATATACAAGTCTTGATACATGTCCACAGCTTAGGAGATCAGCTGTCTAGCCATCACATGAGTTCATCACCTGTTTATATGTACATAACGACCCACATCCGACCAGCAGCAGGACATACAAAGGATCAACAACTATACATCGTGAAACAACGTCAAAATGCTTCCAAGGACCTGAGAGTACAGGGATGACTCTAAGACTCTACCACAAAACAACCAAAACAGCAGCATGTCTATCTCTTGCCTTCTACTGCTCTTCTTGCTGCTCGGCCGCAACTCCGCGACCACCACCACATCTAGCTTGAACACCTAAAAAGGTTGTAAACCAGCAGGGTGAGACACACAGTCCCAGCAAGAAACATAACTCCCCACCAAAACTATAAAACCAAAGGAAGATTAAAGTAATAGCAGTAGATAACTGATAAAAGGTATCACAAGAGCAGTCTATATAGCAAGTCTATTCATACCATCAGGCTTACCAGATGTACGGAAGGCATATAACCAAATATCTCTTTATGGAACATGATTGACAAGATAAGAATTATAAGATCTTACCAAAGTAATACCAGGAACGTATAAGTAACTGCAAGTATAACAAAATTAACTACGCAAGCAAGGCCTCAACCAATGTTCCGTGTTTTGCCTTAAGTAGTAAATACTATTTGGCTGGATTACAGATTATTATGCCCTGAGGACCATACATCACAACGCCCACAACGTCCAAGGGGATAACAGCACCAAGCAACCAACTGAGCTAGGCGTGTCGGGCAGGATACTCAACCAGGTGTGACGCCCGACACACACAAGGGCAGGAGCCAGGTGCAACTCCCGTCACAGCCACAACATCAAGTCGACCAAGGCTCTAGGCCAAAGAAGGATATCGGGCGGCACCTCCTCCAAAGCTATATCGGGAAAGATGCAACCCAACAAGGTCGTCCTCAACCTCAAGCACAAGGGGAACCAAACCCTAAAGGATCAAGAAGATGGCTCACCTCTCAACAACCAAGAGGGAGGGGTCTTGCACACTTATTATCACCAATCGGGCAACACAAGGAACAGCCCTAACAGAGGTCTACAACCACTACAAAGCTCACCTCTCAAATCTATGGTGAGAGAAGGGTGTTGCTCAAGCAACTAGCATACAAGCTCACCTCTCAACTTAAATGAGAGAGGAGTATTGCCCATGATACTAGAATTCAAGCTTACTTCTCTAGACCAAGGAGGGAGAGGGGTGTTGCTCAACAAGAAAACCCTAGAACAAGGTTTGGCCAACTAGAAGCAACTAAGCAAGAAACCAAACTAGCAACATATATAACTGATATGATCAAAAGAAACATATAAGAACATAGAAGGTAGTATAGTTAGGGTTAGGAGTTATGTCACCTGCCTTAAGAAAGTTCTAAGCTCCTAGCTCCAAGCTCCAAGCTCCACCACAAGAAGAAGAGCAAGGCACTCTAGGGTTCGGCCACCACTAGAGGAAGAAGGAGACTCCAAGGCAAGGATCGGCCACCAAGCTTGCAAAGGAAGAGGGTGTCGTGTACCAAGGGAAAGGGAAACTAAGGAACTAAAGGGATCCTTAACAAGAGAAAGGGAACACATATATAGAATGGAATGGAGGAGAAACCAAGGAAAGACAAGGCAAGGTGTCGGGATTGACCGACGTAAATCACATGTCCAAAATGGAGCAGATGTAGAGTATTCAGACCCTTAGATTTATAAACTGACACTCAGGCCCCCGCAACTATTATATGGGGTATGTTGTAGTAGATCGGGGTCAAACCATAGGGACAAGGTTGGTATGTGCTAAGAACAAAGAGCCTCAGACTCAAGTACACAAAATGAAAATATAGAATAAGATGGTGTTCTCTAAGGAACTATGTCACTTCAAACAAAATAACATAAGCAAAGAAAAGATAACAAAGCAAAATAATAAGATCAAACAAGAAAATATGCAACCAAAGTATGGAAGGGAACTTGGATCAGGTTTTGCCTACTAAGATCTCTCACCAACTTGCAATACTCCTCCCCTCTGTATACCCTTATCAAGATTACAAGCAACCATCATATATGTCTATTCCCTCCTCTCTCAAGCTTAGAATAGATCTAGGTTATAAGGTTGTCTCCCTCTCAAGATGACAAACAAACAACCATAAAGCTAACCGTACGATCTTTAACTTTAGTGTTCCAACATTCTCATACATTCATACTACTCCATAACACTTAGATAAAATTAGTACTACTCTTTTGATGAACTAACAATCAAACATCACAAGATGGTAGCTAAGCATACAAGTGAAGCATTTAGGAATAAGAGTATGGAGATAATTATTACTAAGAATATATATCTATATATATATATATATATATATATATATATATATATATATATATATATATATATATTCAAAGGGATGTAAGTATATACATGTTGGGAGAGCCTTAGTGGCTACTCCCAACCCAAGCAATATGCTTAGCCACACATGTTAACGGGAAGCATTACAACATTACAAAAGTGTAGATACATCAAGAATAACAAAGAGGGGGAAGGTACAATGTGAGGAATATTTTCGATCTAGAGAAGGAATAGGCGATACACCAACTGTACTTCTTCAGATCTAGATCTAGTATAGGCGTGGAAGATGACAACTCCTTCTCTCAAAGAAGAGGATTTCTAATCTTCTCTCTCCTCTAACTTTCATCTTTAGAGATCTAAGACCAATGGAGATGAATGAGAGTGGCTCTGGAGTTTGGTAGCACTTCATTGCTCTTGATGATCCCCCTTGTTCTGTATGGAATCAGGGGCATATTTATAGGCGTTGTTGATCGACTTAACACTCTGTCGTGATCACAATGCATGCCTCGACCGAGACCATTTTTGCAGTTGTAACCTTCAACAGCGGTAGTAACATGTGTCTCAGACATTGTGAGGAGTTATTGTTACAACCACGACTCCATCATAGATCGTCAAGCATTCACGATCACAACAACATTCTTAATCATGAAGGGTGTCGTGATTGCTTCTTAAGTCTGGGTCGTGACCCTTTCTCAGTTGTGACATTTTACACTACGGTCGTGATGAATCATCTTGGTCATGACTGGTGTCGCGGTCACAAGTTGCTACTGGTCTGTATGGATTGGTAAAGGTTAGTAAGTCAAATCCAAATATTGTTCTAGGATATTAAAATAGATAGAAAAATCTACAAAAGGGGTGTTTAAATAGGAATAAAACAGGTGAGAAAAGTTCACAAAAATAGGATACTATCAACTCCCCCAAACTTAGAGTCTAGCATGTCTTCAGGCTAATAGTTAGAATCAAAACATTTAGTGATGAGATATATATGATTTCTCTTTTTATGAATGCACCATTACCAGATTATTCCATCCTTACAGCAAAAACCTTTGTGTTGGGCTTGGTCCACTTCCTAAACTTCCATTTCCCCCCTTTGTTTCTAGATTTGCATGACTTTGCACCCAAGCCACTACCTTTTTTAGTAAAGGACTCTCCTTCGTAATGGCCTTCATGGCCTAAGTTTCTGGCTATACTTGTAAATGGTTCCAACAAGGGGTAGCTTTCACACCCTACCTTTATTTTAGTTGTGCCTATGATATCGTGTTTGGGTAGGTCAGGCTTTAAGAGTTTTCCTGCGCCCCTCAGTATCCCTCAATCATGGGTTGTCATAAAGATAGTGTTTTCCAAATGGGCCATGAAGTAATGTAAGTTGGTTGCGTGAGGGTTGCTTTGGAATGCATGTGGGTATAACTTAGATTTAAGATTCCACTTTTGGGCCTGACATAATTGCATTCATGAGTGCAGCAATACATAGTCCGTGAGGAATCCTTTGACATCTTTTTAGGCACAACTCTCATAATTTTTTTCTTTTTGTCTTTTCATTCTACTCTCAGGCTTGGGAAAGGGGTTGGTAGGATTTCTGGGTGGCAAAGCCTCTTTTCATCCCAAAGCGGGGATAATTAAAAACTAGAAGGGGTAGTTGTTTCCTTCCTGTAAGAGATGTAGACTTTCTAGCTAGTACTGTCATGCTAGGAAGATTGGTCGAGAGTGTGTTTGGTAGAGTCCTCCTTATTTCTAGGGGTTCTATTGATTCCGGGGTGTTCTTCTTCCTTTACACAACATTTTGTTGTAAGAATGGAGTAAAATCGTAGTATTGTGTCCTATTTCTTTTAATGTGAATTAGTAGCTCATTTGCACCACTCTAGCAACGATTATGCTAAAAGGTAGCAACAGGACAAACAAGACTAAGAAAAAGGGAAAAGTTGAATGTCATAGGGGAATATTTAAAACTACGGACTATAGCAAGGGTTTGTTCAAGATTGTTCAAAATTTTCAAAATTGTTTCAAAATTTCCTATACTTGCATAGGTAAAAGTAAGAGTTTGTACAAGTGGAAATTAAACTTAATTGATAAAATTGTATCTCTCATTCACATTTATAACTCCTCCCCAAAATTTATCATTCACTCTATCTCAGAGTGTCAAAAATGAATTTGTAGGTATAAACATGCTTATTTTATTGTTGTTAGTTTCAGTGGTTTACCATTTTGATTGCAGGAGCATGTTTGCGTATATTCCACAGAGTGTGTGATATTGTTCATGCTGCATGCTTTCGACCTTTGTATTCATTAGGGTCAGGGTTGTCATCCAATCCAGGTAGTAAAATCCACAATCATTGGATAAGGGCATTTGTTGGGGACTTCTTTAGCATAATTGTGTCTTTTTGAAATCTTTGCCCTTTACGTGATTGTATCCCTTCCCTTGATTTTGGATCATATCGATGATTGTTTCAGCACATGTAGCTGCTTTTTCTTCTATAGGTGTCTTCGCAATAGTCATATTGGTGTGTTTGTTCAGTGTGAAGGTTGAATATGAGCTGTTATATAGAACTACAGTCTTTGTGATTATATTGACTACCAAAAGAGTCAAATGGTGATCATGTAGAATAGGCAGGAATACATAGTCTGGATGAGAGTTTGTCAAACATTGCTACAAGCGTTCTTTTTCTCCTGACCTCTTGTCCTTGAGTATATCATCAACGAGCAAGAAGTATGCCATGTGCACATTATTCATGTTGTCTCCCAACAAAGATTGATAAGCAGACATAGCGTTCACTAAGAGGTATCCTCCTATTTTCAAAGTATCACAGAGGTCGTCTTTTAGTACACATATTCCCTCTCATTCAAATATTACCTCCCCTAAGGTATCACCCTCCTTCAAACAATTCATTAGTAGCTACAAAGATTCCAATGATAGGCCTTCACAAGCCCATCTATCAAAGATCTAGAAAGTAGGCACTATCTCCCATGTTGGCCCATCTGGATTGATTTCGGGCATATCATCTTCGTTCCCTCTTCAAGATCATTAATAGAAAGTTCTTCATGCTCTTTCTCAAATGCGGGGGTAACTTCTTGCTCGTCTGTAACTTTAGTTTGTTGTTCTTTATTCTGAGTGGGGTCTATAGGTTGACTTTCTGATACCCACCCCTTCTTTCCAAGCCACTGCCCTGGCTGGTTCATCAGGATCGGTCCACAAGGTCCTCACCTATTATCTCCATGTCTTATTTTCAGGCAAGGGAACTCCGGTGTGAAGCCTACATGGTATCGCATTTGAGGGCATTGTCAGATTGTTGAAGAAGCAGCGATCATAGATCACTTCCACAGTGTAGACACCATGTAGGCCATGCAGATCTTTATTACAGAGGTCTTCTAGTGGAATTCCCTTGTTGATGGCTTCAATCATTCTTAATACAATTAAAGCACAATCCCTTATCCCTACCTCTTCCTGAGGTACCTTCTTACAGATAGAGAATTGTTTCCAGATTCCTTAGTGGTGGTCTCCTATTGTTTGGATTGCACGTTGCAAATGTAACAGTACCTTCAGGATACTCCTGGCTTCCTTACTTCTATAGATCAGGGAAGTATTGTCCAACTCAATGGCACAACAATTGTGCATTGTGGTGCAGCGCTCATACAGATTCACAACTATTAGAACCCAGTGATTGACTATTCTTATAGGTAGGGTTAACAAATCGGGTCTCTGCCCTGTTCACAGCTCGTTGCAGCTCTTTGACATCTTTAGAATGAAACCTTTGATCAAATAGCTACCCTCCTAGATGAGTGTCGCCATTAAACACCGGTTGCACCTTGTTAGAGTGAAGGAACTCTTCAAGCAATGTAGCATGGAGCACTTTAAATAATTTCTTATGAACTCATGATTTCTTTAGAAAGATTCCTCTAATGTGTTCCCTAGTCAGAGACCTTCCTTTATTACGATATAGGGCGTTCATGCCTGGAAGGTTATCATCTAGCACATCTTCCAGGACATGGACATTCTTGCATGTTATTCTAGAGAGTGAGGCCATGTCTTTGTCTGCCATCTTGCATGGAAGAGGTGGAGCAGTACCCAACTCTTCTTTCTCACTAGGTGGACTTTGCTTTCTGGCTGGTTCATTGATAAAGAACAAATCAAGGCCGCCTTCATCATCTTCAAAAGTTCCTTCCCCTGCTTCTTGGATTGATGAGGCTGGGTGTAACATCCCAGGATTTGAGACCTCGGATAACATGATCTTAAAAGGAAAATTGTACTTTTATTTCAGGATTTCTCTTCCTCATTGCTTGCTTGATTGGGTTTCTCTGCATATTTGATTCTGTCTTGAAATCTGCAATCAAAGGTATGTGGTTACGCTTATGAATATCTCGAGATAGATTTCCGAGGTTTTCTGAGATTTTCACTGATGACTTGAAATAAACTGTTGAATGAATTTAGTTCATGCAAACTATAATGTGAATATGACTATCACATAATATATGTGCCTACTAGCTCAGATCCTGGTCCCCTCTGTGTCTTAATGGCTGACCTAGTACATGGATACCTAGAGGGTAGGTCCATCAGGTCATGGAATGACTTAGTACATGGCTACCTAAAGGGTAGGTCCATCAAGTCACAGTGAGTTAGATATTGGGCTACCTTTGGGTGGTACCATGCGACTCTACCTTTACAGAGGTATTATATTAGTCCTTACAGGGACAACACAGAGTTGTGGATAGGTATGGATTGAGTAGTATGGTTTAAAATGTAATCTTGGTTGTTAAATGATTAATTGAATGATTACATTGTTATCATAGTTGCACGATTATTGTTTCCCCCACATACCAGCTTCTTGTTGACCGACGTTTTGTTTGTTGGCGTTTTAGGTATAAATGAAAAGAACAAACAGTAAAGTGGCATATGCGAAATTAAATGAGAATTAATGTGCACAGGAGGATTAGTTGGATTAGTGTCTTCATGGATAGAAGTTTAGAAATCTCAACTTTAAAAAGGTAAGCAAAGTTTTATTTTATACCAGTTTTCAGTTTAGTTGGTAAAGTTTATTAGTTGTTTTTCTATTATTTGTCGAACCTTTGATCCGGGTTATTGGTTAACGGCTCTAACCTTTCGGTCTTCCTTAATTGGGGGTTAGCATGCTCAGCTTGGAGTCGTACTAGGATGGGTGACCAGTGGGGAAGTTGATCCTGGCTTGCGCGTCAGTGAGGACAAAGTGTGCAGTTAAGGCTAGTGGTGGTCGTGGGGCCAGTCATCATTCTTGAAACTCTACTAGAGCCTAGGGTAGTGGGCCCAGGCGTTACAAATGGTATCAGAGCCATAACCCCTCCAGTAGGTGGGGCCCACATGGGAATGGCATGCCAGTCTTGAGCCGTGCGGTCCAGGCATGTAGGAAAGGGTTGTCCATGGTTGACGTAGCCACCCTTGCGCCGGTATTCCGTGATCGGGAGCTGGGTGTCCATGGGTCATTGTGGGTCTGCACTGAAATGGGGAAGAGATTATGAGGCCTTATAGTTGAGCCTTGACGAGGACGTCAAGAGCCTAAGTGGGGGAGATTGTAAAATCCCAGGATTTGAGACCTCGGATAACATGATCTTAAAAGGAATGATTGGACTACCCATATCACTAAGGTGCACCTCCTTTTCCGGGAGCCCATCACTAAAGAACTCCATAGTTAAGCGTGCTCAGCTTGGAGTAGTACTAGGATGGGTGACCAGTCAGGAAGTTGATCCTGTCTTGTGTGTCAGTGAGCACAAAGTGCGCAGTTAAGGCTAGTGGTGGTATGTGGGGCCAGTCGTCATTCCTGAAACTCTACTAGAGCCTAGGGCAATGGGCCCGGGCGTTACACTGGGGAAGTAGGAGTAGGGGTCAGCTCTGCTTGTATCACATTTTTGGCGGTAATTGTTGTAATGGACTCCTCTAGGAGTTGGTTTGCTTTTGATGGTGACTCGAGCACTACTTTGTTGAGTACAACTAAAGTTATGGCCATCTTGTTGTAATGCATATATCCATGTCGATGGTCATTTCATCCAGGATTTTATTTAGAATTGTTATCTCACCAGATGTCAACTTATCAGAAATGACAGCCTTCTATCTAATGACGCCTTTGTTCTGGAGTTCTTCAAAGATCATCTCGTCTTCTTTTGGGTTGGAGTTCAGATCAAACTCATGTACTAATGTGTTCATCTTGTTCCCATCAGCACCTTGTGGTTCTTCATGTTGTGGTTACAACTCTTTTGCAACTGGCTCCTCCCTTTGAGCAGGCTTTACATTTGTGCTTTCGTCTTTGGGTGTTGAGGGTGCACTACATCATCATCCTTGTGATCTGGTCTTAAAGGGCTTGAGGAAGAATGAGATGTGGAGGGGTTGGTCAGACACCTTAACCTCTTTCTATTTCTCTAGTTTTCAAACTCATGGCCCTCTGCTGCCATTTCTTTTCTCTCTTCATCTAAGTGTTGGTGTTTGTTCTTTAGGTCTTGCAACGCCTCCTTGTACCCTTTTTGCATTATCTCTTTGTCATCTTGCATGTTATCCCTCTCTAGTCTAAGGTTCTCCATTTCTTCTAAGATAGACTTTATACCCCCACCATCACTGCCTAGTTATTTATCATCTCTTGCATGAACTGGGGAAGTGATTCAGTTCTTGCATTCAAACCTTATACCTATGTTGTTAGTCTGCACATGCTAGAGGTGATATGAAAATTAACTTTATAATAATATTGCATATGTTCCCACATGGCATCAAATTGGTGCCCTAATACATCACTAAAAGATTGTGGGCGTTGATGTTGTTTGGTTGCATGTGTTGATGGTGTTGTTGTTGCTGCTTTGGGGACTGGTTGTGAAGGTTGAGTTGGTTTTTCTTGCACTGGTTCCTTTTCTGTGCGCTCTTGTCTTTGAGCATTTGTCTCTTGTATGGTAGTTGATGCTTCAGGTTGTTCGGGCACCTCTGGTACTGCTTCTGCCGTAGGAGGTGTTGGGGCGGTATTGGAGGCATCATGGCCATGGCTCTAATCCTTCTCAACCTCTGGAGTTTGTTTATTTACGTCGGTAGAGGCACTTTTCTTGTCGTCTATCCCTAGGTTTAGCATTTCCTACACCTTGTTTGGGATAGGTGGGGAGGGTGGTGCATTATTAAGCCTTTCATCATGGTTTGTTGGTTCGTCGTCTAGATATTGCTGCTTTGCCTCTTATACCTTTCTAAGAGTGGCATCTGATGCCTTGCCTTTTCATTTTCTGATTTCCAGTTTCTTCCTTTCTACTATCTTTAGTTGTTCTATCTCCAACTCTGGTCGTGGCTCAGCTCCCGTGCTAGTAGGTGAATTTGGATTTGCATCTCTTCTAATTGCACTTGAGTGCATTTTATTCACCTCTTCTTTGGTGGGTCGCAGCTTGTGGGCGTCATAATACACCATCTCTAGTAGGGGGCAGTAGCTTTGAGCAGGACTACTTGTAGAAGAGTTTTTCCTTATTTTGTACTATAATTCCAGCAGTCGTGAGGTACTTGATATATATTTTCATGTGCCCTTCTATTTCCTCATATCTATTCTACTGCTCATTGGCAGGAAGTAGGACGCAATTTGGGTGATTTTTTCTCCCATACAAAGATCCTTCATCTTTTTGGCATCATGTCCTGCAACAGTCGATAATTTCTCAATCATGAACCTTCCCATATTTATTGGTATGTTGTTCAACATTGACCAGATGAGGAACGTGTCTCCTTTAGACACCCCCATGTCTTCGATCTTGTAAATATCATGTTTGAAGTTATTTTCTGCATCAACTTGATAAAGCACGAAGATATTTGTATTGCCTTTGAGTTCTTTGGGCTATGTGCGGGTTCTCCCGTGAGCTTCTCCCACATCTTGTAGCTGCTATACCCAATACTAGTCTTGTCTCCCTGTGTTGCTGAGCAAGTCTTGGCTTCTTCCTCACTGTCTCTAAAGATTTTGTTTGAAATCATCTCTGTTACATAATACTCCTTTCCTCCCATTAGGATCTCAACTTGTCGAAAGCATATACTATTACTAGTAGTTCTTTCTCAGTTGTGGTGTAGTTTACCTGAGCTTCATTGATAGTTCTACTAACATAGTAGATCGCATGGTGCTTCTCATCTTCTCTTTGCCCTAGTACAGCTCCAATGGCGTAATCGCTAGCATCAGACATGATTTCAAAAGGCAATCTCCAATCATGTGCTTGATGTATCGGGGATGTGGTCAGGGCATTTTTCAGAAAATTGAATGCTTTTAGGCATTTATCAGAGAAATCAAAAACCACATATTTAACAAGGAGGTTTGACAAAGGTTTCACAACCTTTGATAAATCTTCTGTAATATCCAGCATGCCCCAAAAAACTCCTCACTTCCATGATAGATTTTGATGGGGGTAACTTTGATGTAGCTTTGATCTTACTTTTATCTACTTCCAAGCCTTTTTCAGATATTTTGTACCCTAGCACTATGCCTTCCGTCACCATAAAATTGTATTTTTCCCAGTTAAGCACTAGTTGCTTCTCCTCGCATCTTTGTAAGACCTTTGACAAGTTTTTGAAGCATCTGTCAAAGACAGGCACATATACTGAGAAGTCATCCATGAATACCTCCATTATGACTTCTAGGAAATTTGAAAATATGAATGGCATGCACCTTTGAAAAGTAGTGGGTGCATTACATAATCCAAAAGGCATTATGTTGAAGGCTTATGTCCCATAGATACAAGTGAAAGTAGTCTTTTCTTGATCATCAGGGTGGTAGGGACTTGATAAAATCCAGAATATCCATCAAGAAAATAGAAATAGGATTGTCCTGCAAGCCATTCTAGAACTTGGTCAATGAAAGGTAGGGGAAAGTGGTCTTTTCTCATGGCGGTATTGAGCTTGTGGTAGTCGATACACATGCTCCCCCCAGTAACTGTGTGAGTGGCTACTTCATCCCCACTGCTTCCTTTCACTACCGTCATTCCTCCCTTCTTTGGTACAATGTGGATCAGGCTGACCCAGTTGTTATCAGTGATGGGGTAGATGATCCCTGCATCACGCAGCTTTATTGTCTCTTTCTTTACTACTTCTTTCAACATCTGATTTGATTTCCTTAGTGGTTGAACTGGTGGTTTAGCAGCCTCTTCCAGGTTGATTATGTGCATGAATAGAGTTGGATTGATGCCCTTGATATCTTCCACTGAGTATGGTATAGCCTTCCTACGCAGTCTGAGTTCCTTCAACAACTTTTCCATTTGTTCATCTGTCAGATCCGCATTAAGTACCATTGGATTCCTCTCTTCATTATCAAGGAATTTTTACTTCATCCCTTCAGGAAGTGGCTTTAATTTTGACTTCATTTTTGGTGCTTCCTTCTCTTTAGGGGTGCTTGAGCGACGCATACTTTGTTGTTTTGAAAGTTACTTCTTCCTCATCACTGAATTCCTCTTCATCGGATTGATTCAAGGCTCACATAAGTGGATCAACCCCAACCACTTCTAGGTCTTCCAAACTAGGGTCAGGGTTATTCAAGGCTCACATAAGCGGATCAACAATGGCCTTATCCTCTTGCACTTCTTCACAGTATTGGTTATAGCTATCCATGAAGTAAGTTGATTCAAACAGATAGGGTCCCCTCATAGCATCTTGTACATGGAAATCTATGTGATCATTACCAACATGTAGAGTGATATTCCCTTCTGTCACGTCTATTAGGGATCTTCCTGTGGTAAGCAAGGGTCTTTCGAATATCATAGGGCACTTTGGGTCCTCAATAGTGTCGATCACCACTATATCACATGGTATAAAGAATCGTCCACCATGAATCAAGACATCTTCTACTATTCCCACCAGTTTTGTAAAGGTGTGATCAGCCAATTCAATTCTCATTCTAGTACCATATATGTCAATCCCAGCCATTGAGCTAGGGTCAGTGGCATAAGACTAATTCTTGATCTTAAGTCGGCTAACCCTTTTTTCTTTGTACATTGTATCCAACACAAAAGGGTATATTGAATGCCCCTAGATCTTTCTTCTTTGTTGGTAGCTCAGCTTGAACAAAGGCTCTCAACAATTTTGGTCAACTGTACTATCTCTATGTGGTCCCCTCTCCTTCTTTTTGTGATTAAGTCATTGAAGAATTTAGAATCTATAGGAATTTCTTCAATTTCATCTAGAAATGGGATATCCAGGTGTAACTTCTTTACTGCCTCCATAAACTTCTCATATCTCTCTTTCAGATGAGCCTTAATCAGTTTGTAGGGAAATGGGACCCTCGGGGCATAGGGATTTCTTTGTGTAAAGGCCTCTTCTATAGGATTTGGTTTCTTGGCCTTTGCGCTTTTCTTCTTTTTGTTTTCTTCTTCTTTCTTATCTTCACTAGCGGGCTCTTCTGCTTTAGATTCTTCTTGCAAAATTACTTTTTCAATATGTGGCTCTGTGGTGTTCTTGGCACCAAACTCTTCTAGTGTCCTCCCATATTAAAGGGTGGCCATCTTCGTGGTCTTTATGTTCGATGGGATCTTCCCTGAAGGATTCTTCACAAGCTCTGCCATGTGGGCTAGTTGTTGATCAATATGTCTTTGATGTGATTTTATGGCTACCATCTGAGTTTGCATCGTTGTTAACACTCCTGAGTTGGTGATGGCTCTTTGAGTAAGTTGTTCATTTATTGAAGCTTGCCTTTTTGCAAAATCAAACAATTGAGCAATCATGTCATGTTGATTGTTATCCTTTATCTAATTCTGAGTTTGATCTTGTCCTTGATTTTGACGGCTTGCATTTTTGCTTTGATATTGACCTTGATAATTGTTCTTGTTTGATTGATAGCTAGTAGTTCTGGCATACTAATTCGGTCCACTTTTTTTCTTGAATCTTGGGGATGGTTTAGATGAACTACCCAGTTAATGAGAGTTCTCACATCATCTTTGTTGTGATTATTGAATCTTGGAAGGTCTGGATGTTTGAAATTTGCATAAGAGACATTTTCAGTTTCTTATTCACTTTCACTTTCTAAACTTTCTTTTGACCGTGTATAGATACAGTTGTCAATCCCATGGCCTCCTTCACAACATGTGACACACTTTATGACTTTCTCAATAGGTTTCTTGCTTTTGCCTCTAGTGTCTTTCAGTTGTTTGATATTTGTGGCAATCTTCTGAATTTGAGCCATGATGGTTTCCAGGGCTTTGGCTTCGACTAAAGGCCCTTCAGAGCCAACCTTCTTGGTTGAGCCTCTATCACTTCTCTCATACTCCATGCCTGCTTACAGTGCAGCCATGTTGTCAATGATCTTCATAGTTCTGGTTGGCTTCTTTCCAAGAAAATCACTCTCGATGGCTGCATTTAGTGAGGTCCGCTCTGTGGGAGTCAGTCCGTTGTAAAATGTGGTCATTAGAAATCCCTTGTGGTAGTTGTGGTGAGGACAATCCCTTTGATATTTCAGATATCGTTCCCAAACTTCATGAAGGTTCTCTTTAGGCTTTTGCATGAAGGAAGTGGTCTTTTTCCTATTTCGAATGGTCTTCTCAGTTAGATAGAATTTAGTGACGAACGCATCAACGAAGGGCCTCCATTCATCTATAGATTGGTGAGGTAGTTTAAGATACCATGACATAGCTTTATCCTCTAGAGAAAAAATAAATATCTTATAGTATATGACTTCTTGAGGCACTCCTCTAATCTTGATTGTGTCACAGATGTTTTTTGAAGGTGTCAAGATGATGGTAGGGGTTCTCGTTCTTTGAATTCCCTAAGAAAGGCTTGTTCTGAATCATTGAAATGACAATGAGTTTTAGCTCAAAATTAGTTGCATTGAATTGAGGGATGACAATTAGGCATCTTGACTCGTTAGCTCTAGTAGCATCCAATTATCTAAGCATTTTATCCTCTTCATCATCTTCCTCCTTGTTGTTATCGGGATCACGTTTGCAATCCCAAATGATTCCTTTTGTGCCTTCTATTGTAGTGGTGGTGGTGCTTGTGATGGTGTTGCTCCTCTTCTCGTCACTCTTCACGATCTTTTTCCTTGTGTTGACAACCGTTAGAGTGATGTTCCTCTCATTCTTCTTCAGTTTTTAGAGGTGGATGATTATGTTGGACTCTTACATTCTGATCCTCCCCAATAAGTCTATCGTCTCTACGAGGTGGCATGGTGTCAAGTTAGAAAACTAGACGTGTAAAATGAAATAATCTAAGCAATCTAGACGTGGCAGATTTAGAGTTTTGTGCAGTCAAGCTTATTGCTAAGCTTGAGGCACGGGTGTATAGTGAATAGACTCATTTTCTGAACAGTATCATTATAAGGACCCTGACCTCTGTTTAGGGCTTATCCTGTTTGCTTTGCTTAACCCTGATGCTTAGTTGCTTGCTAATCACCTTTAGTGGTGATTAGGGTTTGCTTGTGCTTTTTTTAGAGTTGGAGGTGCTACTTGCAATTAACCCAAGTCTAGGGTTTGTGTGCAAGTTTGTCACCTTGAGAGGTGTTCCTCTCTCTCCTTGCTTCCTCTAGTATTGAGAGGAAGGGTTGGGCTCGTTGCTTGAGTTCCTTTGGGCTTGGATGAGCCTTGGTGGGCCTTGTTGTGTTTTGCCTTTTCCTTTTTGGGCCTTGTGTCGGGAAAGTGAGCCTTGTGTCGACCTAGGAGTGTCGGCCATGCTTGTATCGGCCTATGGTGTGTCGCCCAGGGTGTGTGTCGGGCATGGTGTGGAGGTGTGTCGCCCATGGACCCTTTGACCTCCTTTGACCTCGTTTGTGTCACCACTAGTGGACACTTGGTGCTTGATGCTTGCATGTGGCAATGGCCTTGGACAAGTGTTTAAGACATGCTAGAGTGGTGGCATTGCCCATGGACAAGTGTCCCTAGGTGGACGACACCTTTCCTTGTCTTTCCTTGGTTTCTCCTCCATCCCCTTCTATATATATGTGTTCCCTTTCTCTTGCTAAAGATCCTTTAGTTCCTTAGTTTCCCTTTCCCTTGGTGCATGACACCCTCTTCCTTTGCAAGCTTGGTGGCTGATCCTTGCCTTGGAGTCTCCTTCTTCCTCTAGGGGTGGCTGAATCCTAGAGTGCCCTTCTCTTCTTCTTGTGGTGGAGCTTGGAGCTTGGAGCTAGGATCTTGGAGCTTGCTTAAGGCGGGTTACATAACTCCTGACCCTAACTATACTACCTTCTATGTTCATATATGTTTCTTTTGATCATATCGGTTATATATGTTGCTAGTTTGGTTTCTTGCTTAGTTGTTTCTAGTTGGCCGAACCTTGTTCTAGGGTTTTCTTGTTGAGCAACACCCCTCTCCCTCCTTGGTCTAGAGAAGTGAGCTTGAACTCCAGTATCATGGGCAATACTCCTCTCTCATTTAAGTTGAGAGGTGAGCTTGTGTGCTAGTTGCTTGAGCAACACCCTTCTCTCACCATAGATTCAAGAGGTGAGCTTTGTAGTGGTTGTAGACCTTTGTTAGGGCTGTTCCTTGTGTTGCCCGATTGGTGATAAGAAGTGTGCAAGACCCCTCTCTCTTGGTTGTTGAGAGGTGAGCCATCTTCTTGATCCTTTAGGGTTTGGTGCCCCTTGTGCTTGAGGTTGAGGATGACCTTGTTGGGTTGCATCTTGCCCGATATAGCTTTAGAGGAGGTGTTGCCCGATATCCTTATTTGGCCTAGAGCCTTGGTCGACTTGATGTTGTGGCTGTGACGGGCGTTGCACCTAGCTCCAGCCCTTGTGTGTGTCGGGCATCAGGCCTGGTTGAGTATCCTGCCTGACACGCCTAGCTCAGTTGGTTGCTTGGTGTTGTTATCCCCTTGGACGTTGTGGGCGTTGTGATGTGTGGTCATGTGTCGAGCGTCACACCTCCGTTGTTTCCCTGTGTGATGACCGATATATCATGGCTAGGTTGGTTGAAACGACAGGCTGAGTTACACCCTTGGGCGTTATGCCTTGTTGAGTGGTGCTACCTGATACATCTTGTACACGTTATACACCTATACATGACGCGTCGTTGCACGATATGCCTCTTTGGCTGAGCTGCATGCCTTGGTTGCCCAATACATGTGGTTGCACGACACATGTTGCACGATACACATAGGTGCACGTCACCTAGGGTTGCCCTTTGCATCTCCAGCTGATAGTCAACACCCTTGCTTAGTGTTTGGCCGATATATGGCTGGTTGGCTTGAGCGATATGGGGTTGTAGTGGTTGGGCGATATGGGAAAGTACCCTGCCCGATACTACCTTTAGTATGGGTTCCCTACCCGTCACACTTCTGGTGAGGGTAGTGGGCACCTCTAGTGATGGTTTTGTTCCTTTTGGAAAACATATATGCTAGATTTTTCTCATGTAATCCCGTTTGATTTATGATAGTGATCCCTGACATACTTGATAGTTGATATAATGGATCACATCTATGTAGCTTTACATGGTAGTGCATGTGTTTATGATCATCTGGAACTATATTTATAATGTTGAATAAATGGTAAGCATATAAGATGCTTTGCTTAATGATATGACATATGCTTATGATCACAGGTTGAGGCATGAATGATAAATGTCATCCTATGTTGATAATATGATCTTTCTGTTAATCCATGATGTTGGTGCATACTAACCATGCAAGATGTGTTTTGGTCTGAGGACCTGAGTTTGGCTAAAGTGCTTTGTTGAGGTGTTATCCTCTGATGATGTGGTTGGGATTGCTACCCCATGATGATGATGTAAGCCTTGTGAGGCAGTGGCACTATGTGATGAGGGATTGAAATTCCATGGCAATGTGATGATCCTTGTGATGGATCTAGATGATTGGCAAGAGGCCAAGTGGTAACATATAATGTAGGATCCTTGTGATGGATCGGGATGATGTTGATGACAGTAAAAGCATGGTATTGAGTTTCATGTTGTTTATTCTTGTTCTTGTTTGCATGTTATATAACTTGGTTGAATCTTGCATTCCATTTAAAATACATTAACTAATCACAGTGGAACCTATCATGTAGTTTGCCCTGGCCATAGATCCATCATCGTCAGGAGTTGGTGATGGTGAAACGGGTTCTCCCGCGGGTTAACCCGGAGCGCATATTGTTGAATATGCGAGGTTTCTCCTAGCCTAAAATAGAGAGGAAGCGAGTGCAGCTGCGGTTGTAGACTTGGAATATGTGTAGAGCATGGTGAACATGCCCATGGCTCAGGATATGTGATATGGGAGCATGAATGCATTCATGGCTCAGAGCACGGTGAACAGGCCCGTGGCTCAGATATACTAGAGTCGAGACCTGTACCGAGGCAGGCTAGGCAGAGGGTAGCCTATGGAGCTGACCATGTGGTTGAGGCCACTTAAGCATGAGACTGCGGTCCTGCTTGTGTTGTACTCGTGTACTAACCACGAGGTGGGAGGTCGTGGAGTCTGGCTCTTCCATTGACCTTGTATGGCATCGGCTTGGGTTTCGCAAATGAATGTTGGATTTGAGCGGTACGGCTCACTTCCTCAGGGCATAATAATCTGTAATCCAGCCGAATAGTATTTACTACTTAAGGCAAAACATGGAACATTGGTTGAGGCCTTGCTTGCGTAGTTAATTTTGTTATACTTGCAGTTACTTGTATGTTCCTGGTATTACTTTGGTAAGATCTTATAATTCTTATCTTGTCAATCATGTTCCATAAAGAGATATTTTGTTATATGCCTTCCGTACATCTGGTAAGCCTGATGGTATTAATAGCTTTGCTATATAGACTGATCTTGTCATACCTTTTATCAGTTATCTACTGTAATTGCTTTAATCTTCCTTTGGTTTTATATTTTTGGCGGGCAGTTATGCTTCTCGCTGGGACTGTGTGTCTTACCCCGCTGGTTTAAAACCTTTTTAGGTGTTCAAGCTAGACGTGGTGGTGGTCGCGGAGTTGCGATCGAGCAGCAAGAAGAGCAGTAGAAGGCAAGAGATGGACATGATGTTGTTTTGGCTGTTTTTTGGTAGAGTCTTAGAGTCATCCATGTACTCTCAGGTGCTTGGAGGCGTTTTGATATTGTTTCACGATGTATAGCTATTGATCCTTTGTATGTCCTGCTGCTGGCCGGATGTGGGCCGTTATGTACATATAAATAGGTGATGAACTCATGTGATGGCTAGACAGCTGATCTCCTAAGCTGTGGACACGTATCAAGAATTGTATATGTTTATATAACATGTTTCCTTACAGGACGAGGACCAGAATGTAATAGTTTCTCAGTTTATCTGCTTTCTGTAATCAGTTTTAGTTAACCCATGTTTTTGGTAATTTGTTATTTATGGTGTTTTCTGCACATTTTCGCATAACACCTCGTTGTCTGTGTGATAGCAGGATGTATTGCCACAATCATTTTCCTTTTCCCCAACAACGCCGCCATAAAGTTGACCGGCATAAATCACACGTCCAAAATGGAGCGGATCTAGATTAGTCAAACTCTTAGATTTATAACCTGACACTCAGACCCCTGCAACTATTATACAAGATTCGTTGTAGTATATTGGGGTCAAACCTCAGGGATAAGGTTGGTATGTGCTAGGAACGTAGAGCCTCAGACTCAAGTACACCAATCGAAACGATATAATAAGATGGTGTTCTCTAAGGAACTATGTCACTCCAAACAAAATAACATAAGCAAAGAAAAGATAACAAAGCAAAAGAATAAGATCAAACAAGAAAAGATGTAACAAAGTATGGAAGGGAACTTGGATCAGGTTTCACCTACTAAGATCTCTCACTAACATGCAATACTCACACCCCATTGTATACCCTTAGCAAGATTACAAGCAACCATCATATATGTCTATTCCCTCCTCTCTTGAGCTCAGGATAGATCTAGGTTATATGGTTGTCTCCCTCTCGAGATGACAAACAAACAACCACAAAGCAAACCATATGATCATTAACTTCATTATTCCAACATTATCATGCATTCATACTACTCCATAACACTTAGATAACATTAATACTACTCTTTCGAGGCATTAACAATCAAACATCACAAGATGGTAGCTAAGCATACAAGTGAAGCATTTTAGAATAAGAGTATGGAGATAACAATTGCTAAGAATATATATATATATATATATATATATTCAAAGGGATGCAAGTATATACATGTTGGTAGAGCCCTAGTGGCTACTCCCAACCCAAGCAGGATGTCAGTTACACATGTTAACAAAAAGCATAACAGCATTACAAAAGTGTAGATACATCAAGAATAACGAAGAGGAGGAAGGTACAGTGTAAGGAAGATATTAGATCTAAAGAAAGGAGAAGGCAATACACCAATTGTACTTCTTCAGATCTAGATCTAGTATGGGCGTGGAAAATGACAACTCCTTCTCTTGAAGAAGAGGATGGCTGATCTTCTCTCTCCTGCAACTTTTGTCTTCGGAGATCGAAGACCAATGGAGATGAACGAGAGTGGCTCTGGAGTTTGGCAGCACCTCTTTTCTTTTGATGACCCCCCTGTTCTGTATGGAGTCAGGGGCCTATTTATAGGTGTTGCCCACCGACTTAAGACTCTGTCGTGGTCATGACGCATGCCTCAACCGAGACCATTGTCGCAGTCACGACCTTCAGCAGTGGTAGTAAGATGTGTCTCGATCATAGTTAGGAGTTATCGTTATGACCATGACTCCATCAGAGGTTTTCAAGCAGTCACAGTTGTGACAAGATTATTGATCGTGACTGATGTCACGATTGATTCTTTTGTCCAGGTCATGATCCCTTCTCAGTCATGACATCTTGCCCCGCAGCTGCGATGAATCATCTTGGTCGCAACTGGTGTCGCGATCGGGACTTGCTACTAGTCTGCATGGTTTGGGAAAGGTTAGTAAGTCAGATCCAGATATTGTTCTAAGATATTAAAATAGATAGGGATGTTCAAACAGGAATAAAACCGGTGTGAAAAGTTCAGAAAATGAGATGGTATCAGTGATTAAGCTTGTGAGAGTGGATGGGGGCTCTTGGAGGTAAATCTCTCTCAACTATAATATAGGTACATTCATAGTGATTGGCTAATAATGGGATTGTTTGATTGGAGGGCTCTACATGGGTGAATAGAGCTAAAAAAATACTTCTACAAAACTTTTTAGACCTTCAAGTTACTTCAAATAGGCACAATTGTAAATAATGAATTTGATGGAAATTTAAACATGCATAGCATGGGTGAGAGAGATTGAAGCAACCAATTTAACAAGCTATTTTATAGTGGTTCCACTCTCCAAACTAGGAGAGAGTCAGTAAACTACCTAGAGAGGTCAATTTCTAGGATTTCTTAACCATGTCTACTTCTTATATTCACTTATAAGAGTTACAACATATGACCTTCCTTTACTGGGACAAGGATACCCAACTTCCCTTTGAGTTCAAGGAAGCCAATAACCATACAACCAAGGTCCTACCTACCCAAGAGTTAGTCTTCTACCTCAACAAGGTCTTGCCCACTCTTACAAGTAGTTGGATGCCTTAACCATGGAGATCCCCTTCTTGCATTGAGTCTTTAGTTTTTAAGGATTTACCCACTCAACTCCTTGGATCATCTTCCTTGTCCTCCTCTTTCACTCGACGAAGCTTTATGAACCTTCTTCTACAACTTGAAGAAGCTTGAACCTTCTTGATCTTGAAAAAAGGGATTGGGAAAAGAGAAGCTTTGAGATCTTTACAAGCATACAATGAGGTAGCTCTCTCACACAAATCCTATCTCACTCATAATGATGAATTGAAGTGTAATCAAGAGAGAGAAAGGGGCTCAAGTGAACTGGATGCACTCAACTATAGCAAGGAGGTTGAATAGCATGAAGGAGCAACCTTGGAATGAACTCCAATAGGTCCTATTTATAGTTGAGGGTGTCTACTAGAGAGTAGGAACACTTATGAATTTTTTCTAGCCATTTGGAGGGTTGCAACAGATATATTTTTTAGTTTTTGCAACACTCCAACTGTTAGAGTCACTTTTTCTACATTTTTCATATAGTGCATTCAGTCGAGTTTCAATAAAGGTAACTCGACCGATCGCACTATGCGACAAAGCTAATAAAACCATTGGTCGAGTTTGTCCTGGTGGAAACTCGGTTGATCCGCTTAAATCATTTTTGGGCTATGTAGGAATCGGTCGAGTTTTGTGAATGTGCAACTCGACTGATCAAAGTCATTCTCAAAATCCATTAAGGATCGGTCAAGTTTGTAAGTTGACTGATGAACAACCTGTAATGAATTTTGGAAAATAGCTTTTAAGTGATCAAACATTCAAATTAACTGTCCCTGGTTTTTTCTCATCTTAGTTACAAGTCATATCATCAATACAAATGATCGAAAAAAATATCTAAGGTGATTTGGAGTATTTTCCACAAAAGTGCATTTGCATTGCTTTTGACTTAAACTAAAACAGGCAAGGGCTTGATCGATTTGATCCTTTTCATGTACCTAATGCCTAAAATCAATCTTAAACAAACATATTAAATACATATGAATGGAATGGTAAATTCATTATCAAAATATGGACAATGTGTAACACTTAGGTCAACACTCTCCCCCTTTTTGACAATGACAAACCATTCCACAACATATTGAAAAGGATATGAAAATTAAATTTTTACCTTTGAGAAAGGATGTGAGAGTTAAACCTTTACCTTGTGAATTGCAAGGGGATACATGAATGAACAATGTTGATTTCTCCCTCTTAATTCATGCTTACCTAAGCATGCATGGTTAGTCTTTCCACAAATAACCATAGTACATATACATACTATATGGTCCTCTAGCAAGTTACATGACATGTAGATAATTGACAACAAAAGGATCATATAAATGATAAAACAATATGGCTGAGATCACTTCTCCCCCTTTTTCATATTAAAAAGGTAGGGAGGTAGAAGTGCTAAAAGCACAGGTCTTCTCCAGAGACAAAAGCTAAAGAAATCAGTCACATATAGCACACACCAAATAGAGTTGAAGCTTAGAGAAACAAGCAATCTAGTGTCATAATCAAAATATGGAAAACCATACCACTAACTCGTAAGATATAGTCAACCAAAGAGTTATGGTACATAAGATTAAGATTACAACTTTAGGCATGTCCTCAGAAAAGAGCCACAAACCAATGATAAAATAGCAACATGATAAAATAGTACGCCTCAGATACAATGCCCAAATGTCTTAGTACAAAATAGTCTAAAAAGATAGATATGATCAGCACCTAAAGACTACAGAACTAAAACATCTAAGGTATATCTATGCTATCTATGTCAATGGGATCATCACAGCAGCAGCATCATCAGCCTCAGGCTCATAGTCCCTGTAATCATCTGAAGGTGAAGCAAAGACGGCAGTAATATCACCTTCATCTCTATAGGAACCAGAGAATCCATCATCAGAACCATCCTAAGAGCTAGTATCCTTGGTGCCCTAGTCATCATCAGGCTCATCCATAGTATCTTGGTCACACATCTCCTCATCAGTACGAGGATGAAAACCACGATCGGGCCATTTGGCATTCTGCCCAACCCATGACATGCCAAGAGCATGTAAAACATTTTCTTGGTCAAAGGAGGGAGCAGAAGTCCCAAGACTAGCAAGCATGGTGGCAGCAGGACCAATAATCAAAGCTAGCAGAGGAAGCACATTAGGAGTAGGTCCACCACCAGCAGTAGGGGTGGTAGTAGAAGCAGTAGGTGGAGGGGATGGGTAGAAGTGATTGTAAGCATAAGAGGTATAGTCACTGTCTAGGTATGGATGGTAGGAGGGATAGGTGTGGCTACATGATAGGTTCATGTGTGACATGATCTGGCATAGGTCCTGGTGGAGGTGATCCTAAACCTAAAGATTATACGTCTGTTGGTGTATCATGTAACCCGTAAGGGCTTCATTGGACACTGAGAAAGAGGTGTGGTTAGGTCGGGGTGGTGGTGAGGTGGAGGTGCCTGAGTAGAGGTAGAGGTGGAGGCTCCATGTGTGGTAGGAGAGGTAGGAAGGAAGGCCTTCTTGATCGTAGTCTCACTAATATAGAAACCTTTTTTACTAGGTTTGTAGTGGAGATCATGGAAAAAGGACTTCTGAGTTTCAAAGGCAAAGAGACCACAGATCAAGTCAGGGTAGCGGGTGGGTACTGCGGGTGTTCTTCATAGAATCAAAACAAGTCATGTGGTGTGGAATGTATCGAGACCCCTTGACTCTGACATTCTTCAAAAGATAGTACATGATCATAGCAGTGTTTTCTGCAATTTTTGTTTGGTTTTCCTTGGGATGGACATTGCAGTTAACTACCAATGCAATCAGATGATTTTTTATATCCAAGGAAGAGGATGGAAGGGTTGAATTCTTCCTATAGGGAACATTAGGCTTCTTTAAAAACTTATGAATATTAGGAAGAGTAAGATCAAAGAATTTGTAGAAGGCCTTAGTGTCAAGCAGATCATAATAATCAGGATAGTCAGCTCTCCATGTGTCATTAATCTCAGTTTCATTGAGAAATATATTCAAGGAATCTTCAGAGATGGTAAATTGTGTACCGGAAATCATGGAAGTCAGAATAACCTGAGAATCAGGAGGTGGCACTATTGTGTCGTAGTTCCATTAAAGATTGGCATAAAATTAATGGACTGCCTTATTGCAAGCTATAGAATTGTAGAAGCACAGGCGTTCTACACACAACACACCTAGATGATGGGAAGAAAATGACTCAACAACCTCCTTGATGATCGTCATCGTGGTAAGACGAGGCTCAAACAAAGCTCTAAATGGGAAAGGTTTCCTAGGAAGGAGCTCTTTATAACAATTTAAAGCTTTGGAGGAAAAGAAAGAGGTGCCATCAAAGGATAAGAGGAGAGGACTAGAGGAGGACGAGGGTGCTCCACTAGGGATAGCTCTCTTCCTAGGGTTAGAAGCCATGGAGGCAGATAAGACAATTAAAAGATAGAGAGAACCTCACCAACAGTCTGTCTAGCCACCTAAGTAGGTGTGAGAAGAGGAAAGGGAGGCTAAATGAGGCTTGGGAGAGGATGTGCGAACCTAGGGTTAGAGGTCAAGGAGGTTGGGGGTCAGGATCGGTCGACTTTTCTCTAGTTGAGAGGGAGAAAATTCAGTCTATACCCTTTTAAGTTTGGTCTAGCTCGACCATCGGTCGAGTTCTGTGAGTTGGAAACTCAATTCATCGGGTATTTTCACATGACCTCGACTAGGGATCGGCCGAGTTTGTAATTCGATCAATTGGCAGTTTGTCCAAAAAGAATAAATTTTAATTCCTAGCCTCTAGGGTGCCCATTGAATTTATTTCTTTAGTCTATTATGCATTTAGGACATATCGAGGCACATTTTACTCGTCATAGGGTACTATTTTATGATAAATTATTTGTTTGTGAAAAATACCCAAAAACGAGCATAAGGCATTAAAACATGGTAGATTAGCACATAGCAAGCAAGAGATGATCAATTTTAAGTAAGAAACATATAGGTAAGGGAACAACAAGATAGAAGGAATGTCAATATCATCAAGAGAAGTTACAAGCAGCTTTGATCTAATAAAAGAAAATTGATCTCTAGCTAAAGGTTTAGTGAAAAATGTCTGCAAGGTAATTCTCCGTATCCACATGTGTGATATAATATTGGCAATGTGGTCACAAAGAAAGTGATGAAGGACCTCTATATAATATAGCTCTACTATGCAATATAGGATTGTAAGACAAGTTAATTGTACTAGTATTATCACAGTGGATAGGAGAAGTGTCAAAATGAATGTTTAAAGTCTTGGATCATTTTCTTCATCCATAGGACTTGGGCATAACAACTTCCAACTGTAATGTTTTTAGCCTCAGTAGTTGAAAGATCCATAGTGCTTTGTTTCTTAGAGAATCAAGAAACTAGGGATGGTCCTAGGAAGAAACAAGTGCCACTTGTGCACTTTCTATCAATCAAACAACTTGCATAATCAACATCACTATAAGCAGTAAGAGTAAAGTCCCTTGACTTGGGATATCATAGACAAAAATTTTGGGTTTTGTCTAGATACCTCAAAATCCTCTTAACGCTATAAGATGTGACTTCCTAGGACTTGATTGAAAGTGAGCACACAAGCCAACACTAAATAGTGTATCAGTTCTAGAGGAAGTTAAATAAAGTAAAGTTCCAATCATACCTCTATAGAGATTCTTATCTATCTTTTCTCCTTCTTCATCTCTATCAAGCTTGACGGTGTTTGACATGGGGGTGTCCATTGGCTTGGTGTTCTCCATCCCAGAGCACTTCAGTAGTCTAGTGGTGTACTTGCCTTGGTTGATGAATTCCTCATTTTTTGTTTGTTTGATTTGAAAGCCAAGGAAGAATGTAAGGTCCCCCATCATGCTCATCTCAAACTCACTTTGCATAAGAGCACTAAACTCCTTGCAGAGATCAAGATTAGTTCCTCCAAAAAATAATATCATCAACATAAATTTGAATAATTAGGAAATTGCTAGAAGTGTGTTTAAGAAATAGGTAGAATCAACTTTGCCCATATATAGCTATTGTATAGCAAAAGGTTCTTTACTTTCTCATACCGAGCTCGAGGTGCTTGTTTGGGACCATAGAGATCTTTTTGTAACAAATAAACATGGTTAAGAAAATTTTCATGTTCAAAGCAGGGATTTTGAGCAACATATACTTCCTCCTCAGTTGTACCATTCAAAAATGCACTTTTAACATACATTTGATAAAGCAAAAAATTCGTATGACTAGAAAAAACAAGAAACATTCTCATTGACTCAAGTGTATCTACGTGCATATGTTTCATCAAAATCTATACCTTCTTGTTGATTATAGCCCTGAGCAACTAACCTTACTTTGTTTTTTACCACTTTTCTACTTTCAGAAAGCGTGTTGCCAATGATCTTTCTATCACTTGGTCTTGGCACAAGAGTCCAAACTTGGTTCTTCTCGAACTATTCCAACTCTTCTTACATGGCTAGGATCCATTCATCATCCTTGAGAGATTCTTTGACATCTTTAGGCTCAAGCTGAGAGATGAAGGTGTTATCTGTTGGTTCTTTGTTATAGGCAGCTCACATCTTCACCCATTCAAAAGAATTTCCTATGATGAGCTCTTTAGGATGATGCTTTGCAAAGTGGGGGGGTGGATCCTTCTTTTCTTCTTATTTTTCTTATTAATCACCTAACACCTCCTTTCATTTATCAACAATGTTGAGTTCTTTTAAGTGAGCAATCACCTCATTTGCAACATCATTATTAACAACATTCTTGGAAATTGAGGGGTTAGTCTCAAAAAATCTAGCATTGATAGATTCTTCAACTTCACAAAATTCAATCTTTATTACTCTATAAGCCTTTTTAGTAGTATTATATACAAGAAAGAAAGCCTTGTAAGACTTCAGATCAAACTTGTCAAGGCAATCCTTGGTATTCAAAACAAAACAAGTACAACCAAAAACATGAAAGAAATTAATGGAAGGCTTTCTACCACGACATAGCTCATAGGGGGGTTTATTTAAAGATGTATGAGTAAAACCTAATTTTATACAAAACATGAAGTACTAATAGCTTTGGCCCGAAACTTTATTCAGAGTGTCATACTCTAGAAGCATAGTCCTAGCTATTTCTTGTAGTGACCTATTCTTTCTCTCTACAACCCCATTTTGTTGAGGTGTTCGAGGAGAAGAAAAGTTATGTGCATACCCAGATTCCTCACAAAACCATTCAAACAAATCATTTCAAATTCTCCCCCATGATCACTGTGGATAGAGACGATTTGGCAAGAAGCTTTGTTTTCAACTCATTTGCAAAAAGTTTAGAAAACATCAAGAGTATCACTTTTTGAAACAAGAAAGAAGGTCCAAGTATAGTGAGAAAAATCATCGTCAATTACAAGACAACACTTGCTACCATGAAGCAGTTGCATATGCTTTGGTCCAAATAGATCAATGTGAAGAAGCTCAAGAACTCATTTGGTGCTAAGGATTGTATTTAAAGGAGGATTTGATTTGCTTTCCTTAGTTGCAATGTTGGCATTCCTCATTCTTTTCAAAATCCAATTTAGGAAGCCCCTTAACCAAATCTTTTTTTCTCAACTTTTTCATTTGATGCATATTAACATGACCAAGCCTACAGTGCCAAAAATAAATATCATTCAAATTGGCAATAAGACATCTACCAACAACATGCTTAATATATTCAAGCACAATAATATAGATATTACCATTTCTAGCTCCCCTATATATTGCATTATAGGAGAAGGAATCTAGAAGCAAGCATTCAAGTGAGGTAAAAAGAACAAGATAACCATTATCACAAAGTTGAGTAGCAATTATTAAATTGTGATGTAGGCCATCCACAAGAAGGCATTCTTGATGCGTAGTGAATCACCTACATCACCCTCACCTATCACCTTACCCTTGTTGTGGTCATCAAATGTAATTGACCCTCCTTTCTTCTTTGTGAATTGGTTGAAGTGGTTGATTTCACCTGTCATATGCTTTGAGCAACCTATTGACTTGAGAGTTATACATTGTCTATATTTTGATAATGACTTAACTATTCCATTCATATGTTAATTTGTTCAAGATTGATTTTAGGCTTTAGATACATGAAAAGGATCAAATTACATAAGCCCTAGATTGTCCAAGTTCAAGTCAAAATCAATGCAAGTGTGCAATTTGGGAAATCACTCCAAACCACCTTAGGATATATTTTTAATCACTTATATTGATGATATGACTTTTAACTAAGATGAGAAAAACTCAGGGACACTTAATTCCAATGTTTGGTCACTACCATTTTGAAAAATGTGTCACAACAACTTTGTCAGTTGAGTTGGAATCTCGACCAATCAGTGATGAATTTTTGGAAATGGATCAATTGGTCGAGTTGTACACTCACAGAAATCAACTCTCTGACCAAAACTAATTTTGACTCATCGGTCGAGTTTCCCAGAACAAACTCGACCAATAGTTTGAAAATTAGCTTTTTTGGTTAGTGGATCGGTCGAGTTATATTTATTGAAACAAGACTAAATGTATTGTATGAAAAATGTAGAAAAAGTGATTCCAACAGTTGGAGAGTTGTTGTAAATGAAATAGATCTGTTGCAAGTTGTAAAACAATTATTCTTCATTCTTAAGTGATCCCACACTCAAAGGAACACCCCCAGCTATAAATAGGACCCCTTGGAATTCATTCCAAGTTTGCTCATTCATGTTGTCATTGGTCCTTGCTATAGTTGAGTGTGTTGCAACCCTTTGAGCCCCTTTCTCTCTCTCATTTACAAAGCATTTCATGATCATGAGTGAGTTAGGCATGTTGTAAGAGAGATACCTCAATGTTATCTTGTAAAGCTCTCATTCCTTCCATCTTCCCAATCCCCTTTCTCAAAAAGCAAAGGTTGAAGTGAGCTTCTCTAAGTGAAGGTGAAGTCGTTGTTCTTCTTCAAGGTTGAAGAAGGTGTGAAGATCTTTTCCATGTGAAGGAGTAGGTCAAGGAAAAGATTCAAGAAGAATGGGTAATTCCTTCAAGGACAAAGACTTGATGCAAGTGTGGGTAAGTCCTTGGTGAAGGCTGAAGACATCTTCATCAAGTGGGTAAGTCCTTGCGTAGGTGAAAGACTCTTGTCTTGAATAGGTAAGTCCTTGGATGTACGGTGGTCTCCTTGTATCTCTTATGATGGAATATAAGTATACATGGGTTACAAAGTCCTAGAGGTTGACCTCTCTAGGTAATCGATTGACAGTCTCCTAGTTTGGAGATTGGAACCACTCTAACCACCTTGTATAAGTGTATGTTTCAATCTCTCTCTCATCCTTGATATGCTTGCTTAGATAGGACTTCAAATTTTTCTTAAGCTTTTGGTTTCAATTGATATAATTTGAAGGTCTAACTATTCTTGTGAGAATTTTGAAGCTCTATTCACCCCCACCCTATAGAGCCCTAAATACAACAAATGGTATCAGATTTAGGATCTTCTCCAACAAATCTCCCACAAGACAGGAAGATGGGTGAGAACCTATTTGGTTTACTCAACCTAGAGGAGGCTTCTCCATGCACCCCTCGGTCTTTGATGGCACCAACTTCCTCTATTGGAAGAGGCATATGTAGTTCTACATTCAAAGGATGAACTTTGGAATGTGGAAGGTGATGATTACACCCTACAAGGAGCCAAACAAAGCTGTGTCAACATGGGATGAAGCTGCCCTAAAGAATCCCAGCTCAATGCCAAATCAATTAGCATCCTCTATGCAGCCCTCACTTCAGCCAAGTTCAACTACATCTCCTCATGGGATACAGCCTATGAGATATGGGATAAGTTGTGCATCACTTATGAAGGCACAAAGTAAGTGAAGGAGCCAAAGATCTACATGTTGAACAACCTCCTAGAGAACTTCAAGATGGGGAAGAAAGAAGGAGTTTCTGAGATGTACTCTAGGCTCAACATCATCATCAACGACCTAACTACTTTGAGACACACTTAGGATAGAGGAGCAATCAAATCAAAGATCTTGAGGTCTCTACCAAAGAGATGGGAGTCAAAGGTGACCTTCATTGAAGAAGTGAGAAGTCTTGGTGACATTCCAATCAATGAGCTATTTGAATCTACAAGCTCATAAGCGAATACTTGACAAGCAAGAAGAAGAATCCAAGCAAGAAGAAGAAGTCAAGCAAGAAGAAAAGGAAGCAAGGAAGATCAAAGATAGTGCCTTCAAAGCTCAAGTGTAGGTTGTCATCCTTCAACAACAACTTGCTTGTTAGACCTCTCCCTCCTCCTCTAGTGAAGATGATGGCCCTAGTGAGCATGAAGCCAACTACTCCAAGGGAAAGCACTTCAAATGAAAGAAATCTTATTCTTCTAATCCAAGGTGCTACAAATGTGGTCAAAAAGGACACTATAAGAGTGAATGTCTGAAGGCAAGAAAGTTACACCACTAGAGCAGCTCCAAGAGGGAAGAAGAGTATAAGAAAGATAGCAAGTACAGGAGGAATGATAATAAGGAGAGGAGACACAAAGATGCATCTCATGCAGCTTGGGAAGCATAATCCTTTAGTGGCTCAAGCTCTGATGAAGATGGAGAGTGACACCTTGCACTCGTGGCCTCTACAAGTGAAGATATTGGTGAGGTAAGTGAGGTAAGCTTGCATGAGTTAGTTAAAGAAAATCTTATCAATATGCTTGTTTCTACCCCTTCTTCTTATTCTACATGTAAATCTAAAAAGAAGAGGTTAGGTAAAATCATTGATGATTTGTATGCTAAACTTAAGATTCTTGAGCAAAATGAGAAAATTAATCTTGAGAGCATTGATAACTTGCAAGGCCAATTTCTTGATTTTTAGCTCCAATACAATGGAGTTGAGTTATAGAATGGTGTCTATCTTAAGAACATTAAAACTCTTAAGGAAGATAACCAAAAGTGCCTAAATGAGATTGAAACACTTAAAACTAAAAATGTTGAATTCAAGCTTATTGTTGATGCTCATAGAGATGAGAGGGGTGTTTATCTCAAAGAAATTCAATTGCTTAAATATGAAAATGCTAGGTTGCTTGATCAAGTTAATGATTTATCTTCTAGACCTATTTTTCCTAGTAATGATGTTGCTTCTATTTCTCTTGAAAAAAATTCTTATTTGATTAAAGCCCTTTGTTTAGAGGCTGACTTTGTTCATGCTAAAGATGATCTTGCTAGTTTGTATTCTACTGTTATATCTCTCACTGATGACAATCATAGACTTAGAGCCTCTTTGTAGAAATTACTCAAAGGGGAAAACTCCCTCAATGAAATCCTTGACCATTCTACCAAACAAAGTGGTAGTAGTGGTTTGGGATTTGTAGGGGGGAGTACCTAAGGGCAAGAACAAGGTCAAAGGTAAGAAAAAGAATAAGAAAAACTCATTTTTCATTGGAGGGTCTTCTGGAACTAAGAACCTTATGATTTTCTCTCATTGCAAAGTGATGATCATTATTCTATTTATTGTCCTTACAAGCCTAATGGGACCAACCCAAAGATGAAATGGGTCCCCAAGCTAACTCCGGATCCCAAAGTTTGAGTTGGGAATCGACACTCTCCTTTCTTACAAGAAAAAGGGAAATGGATTGTTGATAGTGGTTGCACTAATCATATGACAGATGATATAATCCATTGTAACAACTTCACAAAGAAGAAAGGAGGTTTGGTTACTTTCGGGGACAACAAGAAAGGTAAGGTAAAAGGTGAGGGTGATGTAGGTGAATCTGTGTGTATCAAGAAATTTCTTTTTGTGGATGGCCTACATCACAATTTAATAAGTGTAAGACAATTATTTGATAATGTTTAACCTGTTCTATTTACTTCTTTTGAATGGTTGCCTCTAGATTCCATCACTTAACAAGTCATATATAAGGGGACTATAAATGGTAATATTTATGTAATTGTTCTTGACTCTATTAAGCCTATAGTTGGTAGATTCTTAGTAGTCAATTTGAATGATATGTCTCTTTGGCATTGTCAGCTTGGTCATGTAAATATGCATCAATTGAAGAGGTTGAGCAAAAAGGACTTTATCAAGGGACTTCCCAAATTGGATTTTGAAAAGAATGAGAAATGTCAACCTTGTACCCAAGGAAAGCAAACCAAGTCCACCTTCAAATCCAAAAGAGTCTTTAGTACCAAGAGAGCTCTTAAACTTCTCCATATTGATCTATTTGGACCTATGAGAACCTAACTGCTTCGTGGTTCCAAGTATTATCTTGTTATTTTTTATGATTTCTCTCAATATACTTGAACCTTATTTCTCATTTCCAAGAGTGATATGCTTGATGTTTTCTCTAGTTTTTATAAACGAGTTGAGAATGAAACATCTTGTCAGATTGTTTCCATCCGTAGTGATCATGGGGGAGAATTTGAAAATGATCTTTTTGAATGTTTTTGTGAAGATTCTGGATATGCACATAACTTCTCTTCACCTCAGACACCTCAACAAAATAGGGTTGTAGATAGGAAGGATAGGTCTCTATAGAAAATGGCTAGGACCATGTTTTTAGAGTATGACACTCCAAAGAAGTTTTGGGTCAAAATTGTGAGTACCTCATTTTTGTGCAAAATCAAGTTTTTACACATCCTTCTTTGAAGAAAACCCCCTATGAGCTATGGCGTGGTAGGAAGCCTTATATCGAGTATTTTTCATGTTTTCAGATGTCTTTGTTTTGTTTTGAACATGAAAGATTCACTCAACAAGTTTGATCTGAAATTATACAAGGCTTTCTTTCTTGGCTACAGCACTACCAGCAAGGCTTATAGAATGTTTAATGTTGATCTTGCTAAAGTAGAAGAATCTATTAATGTTAAGTTTATTGAGACTCACCCCTCTATTCCCAAAGATAGTGTTCCAAATGATGATGTTGCATGTGAGGTTATTCCTATCTTGAAAGAACTCAACATCACCCAAAAGGGAAAAGAGGTGGCCACTGAAGAAGAAGAGAAAGAGGAAGAGAAGAAGGATCCAACTTCTCGCTTTGTAAAGAATCATCCTAAAGAGTTGATCTTAGGTGACCCCTTTGAAAGAGTGAAGAAGTGGGTTGTTTTCAACAAATAACAAGAAAATAGCACCTTCATATCACAACTTGAGCCAAAGAACATCAAAGAAGTTGTTGGAGATGATGAGTGGATCCTAGCCATGCAAGAAGAATTGGAGCAATTTGAGAAGAACAAAGTGTGGGCCCTAGTTCCAAAACCATGTGTTAGAAAGATCATTGGTACCAAGTGGGTCTACCGCAACAAGATAGATGAAAGTGACAATGTGGTAAGGAACAAAGCAAGGTTAGTGGCTCAAGGCTACAATCAACATGAAGGTATAGATTTTGATGAAAAATATGCACTTGTAGCTAGACTTGAGTCCATTCGTATGTTTCTTGCTTTTGCTAGTTATAAAAACTTTCTTATTTATCAAATGGATGTTAAATGTGTGTTTTTGAATGGTACAATTGAGGAGGAAGTGTATGTTGCACAACCTCCGGGCTTTGAACATGATATTTTACCTAACCATGTTTATCTAGTGCAAAAAGCTCTCTATGGACTCAAACAAGCACCTCGAGCTTGGTATGAGAAATTAAAGAACTTTTTTTAGATCATGGGTATATCATGGGAAAAGTAGGTTCTACATTGTTTCTCAAACACACTTCTAACAATTTTATTATCATTCAAATCTATGTTGATTATATCATTTTTGGCGAAACCAATCTTGATCTTTGCAAGGATTTTAGTTATCTTATGCAGAGTGAGTTTGAGATGAGCATGATGGGTGAGCTTACATTCTTCCTCAGCTTTTAAATCAAGCAAACTAAAGATGGGAACTTCATCAACCAAGGCAAGTACACAAGTGAGCTACTTAAGTGCTTTGGGATGGAGAACACCAAGTCGATGGGCACCCCCATGTCAAACACCGCCAAACTTGATAAAGATGAAGAAGGTGAGAAAGTGGATGAGAAGCTCTATAGAGGTATAACTGGAAGTTTACTTTATTTAAATGTGTTTAGACCTGATATAATGTTTAATGTTGGCTTGTGTGCTTGCTTTCAATCAAATCCCAAGCAATCACATCTTATAGTTGTTAAGAGGATTTTAAGGTACTTATCCAAAACTCAAAATTTTGGACTATGGTATCCCAAGTCAAGGGACTTTACTCTTACATCTTATAGTGATGCAGATTACGTCGGATGCTTGATTGATATAAAGTGCACAAGTGGCACTTGTTTCCTCCTAGGTTCATGATTGATATCTTGGTTCTCTAAGAAATAGAGCACAGTGGCTTTATCAACTACCGAGGTTGAATACATTGCAGTTGGGAGTTATTGTTCCCAGGTCCTATGGATGAAGCAAATGCTCTAAGACTTTAACATTTATTTGGATGCTTCTCCTATCTATTGTGATAATAATAGTCTAATAAATTTATCTTAAAATCCTATATTGCATAGTATAATCAAGCATATAGAGGTTCGTCATCATTTTCTTTGTGATCACATTGCCAAAAAAGGATATTTATATCACGCATGTGGACACGGAAAATCAGTCGGCAAACATTTTTCACTGAGCCTCTAGCTAGAGAGAAATTGAATTTTATTAGATCTAAACTGCTCATAACTGCTTTGGATGCATATGATATGCCTTCTAGCTAGTTGCCATCTGTCTTATATGTTTTACTCATGTTTTGATCACCTTTGCTTGCTAAAGTGCTAAATTTTCATGTTCTTTTTGCCTTGTTTTTTGCTTATTTTGGGTATTTTTTGCAAATTCTTATTTTATCACTAAATAGTACCCAATGATGATTGATATGTGCCTAAGTATGTTTAAAATACAAAATGGACTAGAAAAATAAATTTAAGTAGCACTCAAGAGGCTAGAAATTAAGATTTCCGAATTTGGTACAGACTCTCTATCGATCGAGTTAAACTTGACCTATGGGTGGCTGAGGGTTTTCTGAAAAATCCATTCGTTTGAGTTTCTCTTTCTTAAAACTTGACTGATGGCCAGGCTGGAGCAAACATAAGTGTGGTTCGGCCGATTTTTCTCCCTCTCAACTTGAGAAAAATCAATTGATTCACTCTCCAACTCCCTCAATCTCTCAACCCTAGCCCCGACCTTCCCCTTCCTATCCCTAACTTGACCTTGCTTGACCTTCCTAGACCTCTTGCACATCAGACCTAGGTGTTTGGTCGTGTCTTGGTGGTGCTCTCTATGTTTTTTACCTTTCTTTCCTTCTTATGTCGTCTCCATGGCTTCAAATAGGAGAAAGAGAGCCGCCCCCTCCGGAGCGTCATCCTCCTCCTCCAAATCTCACCTTATCCCATTTGAATATACCTTCTTTGTCTCCAATGATGCTCTAAATAGGTACAAGGAGCTCCTTCCTAGGAACCCCTTCCCTTTTCGTGCCCTATTTGAGCCATACCCACATAGACAAAAGGTCATTGATCGGGTTGTTGAGTTGTTGTATGACCATCACTTGTCTGTCCTAAGTGTTGAACGTGCGTGCTATAACAATTCCATCACAAGCACCAAATCCGTTCACAAATTTTATGAAAATTTGCAATGGAATTATGACACTCTTGTAACACCACCTAATAATCAAGTCATTCTAACTTCTATGATTGCCGAGAAGAAATTCCAAGTCTCAAATGATACCCTGAATATCTTTTTCTTTGGTACTGAGGTAACCAACACTTGGAGGAAGGATTACCCTGAGTATTTTGACCTTCTTGAGCATGAGGCCTTCGACAAGCAATATGGTATCACTCTCCCTGACATACATAAATTCTTGAAGAAGCCTCAGTTTCCCTATAGGAAGAAGTCTACCCTTCCCTCCTCTGCCTTAGACCTGAAGAACCGCATTCTCGTCCTGGTAATTAACTGCAATATTCATCCAAAGAAAAATCAAATTGAAATTACATAGAATATCACAGTGATTATGTTTTGTATCCTAAATAACATCAGAGTCAAGTGGTCTTGCTATATTCTCCATCACATGACCTACTTCGACTCAGGTAAGAACACTTGTGGTACCCACCCACCCTACCCAGTGCTGATTTCTGGTCTTTTTCATATTGCTAATGGCAAGTCTTTTTTTTCATGACCTTCATTACAAACCTGTAAAGGAGTCTATATTAATGAGACCACAATTCATAAGAGTGTGCCTACCCCTTCTTTTATCACACTTGGAGCCTCCACCTCCACCGAGGCACCTCCACCTTCTCAGCCATCCCGACATGTTTGTGCCTCATTTAATTTATCAAATGAAACTCTCATGGGTTACATGATGCATTAGTAGGCATATAACCTTCATGTTCGGGAGCATATGCATCAGGATCTTTGTGCTATCATGTCTACCATGAACCTATCATGTGCCCATCCTTACCCTGCCTACCATCCCTACCCAGGAGGTGATTATCTATGCATATAATCACTTTTACCTAGCCCTTCCACCTGTTGCTTCTATTGCTACACCCTCTGCTGTTGGTGGATCTACCCCTAGAGTGCTACCTCTCCCTGCTGGTCTTATAGCTACTCTACTTGCAGGACTTGGCACTTCTACTACTACTTTTCCTTAAGCCCAAGAGTTGCATGGCCTTGGTATGTCTTGGGCTGAGCAGAATGCCATGTGGCCCGATCATTGTTTCGGTCATATGCTGATGAGGAGATGCTTGACCAGGTTGATGAGGAAGATGTTGTTGTTGATGAGGAGGTATTTGAGGATGATGGCGAGGATGATTCAAATGGTTCTAATGATGGCTTTGCTGGTGCATATGGTGATGAAGGTGAAGCTGCTATCTCTGATGCACCTTTAGATGGAGACGATGACTATGAGCCTGAAACTTTTGATGTTGATGTTGATGATGATGATGACCCTCTGGACTTAGATAGCCTAGACGTTTAGATGTCTTAGTTTTTTAGTCTTTATATGCTGATCATATATATCTTTTTAGACTTTTTTTGTACTAAAACATCTTGGCACATTATCTGAGATGTATTATTTCCTATCATAATTTTTTTCATTGTTTTAGCTTGTAGTTGTTTTGAGGACATGCTTTCAGTGTTGTAATCTTTATTATATGTACACTTACTCTTTGATTGACTATATATCATGAGTTGGTGCTATGTTTCCCATATTTTGATTATGACATGGATTGTTTGGTTCTCTCTGCTTTGTTTGTTATGAGTTATGAGGTTGCATGTTCCATCTTGTGGATTGAATGTTTTGGTTGTGTTTGGAGAAGACTTGTTTATGTGCTCTTCTACCCCCCTTACTTTTTGATAATGCCAAAAGGGGGAGAGAAGTTCAATGTTTTGAAGCTCAACTATATTGCTTTTATTGCATGTGTGATCCTTTTTTTGTTCAATATATGCTTTATCATGTGACTTGCCAAAGGACCATTTAGTATATACTTGTTATATTGCTTTGTGTAGAAAGACTGACTATGTAGGTAAGAGTGAGCATAGATTGAGGGGGAGCAATTCACATTGTTAAAAATATGAATCCCCTTGCAATTTACAAAGGCTAAGTATAACTTTACACAGCCTTTTCAATATGATTGAGGAATGGTTTGTCATTGTCAAAAAGGGGGAGAATGTTGACTTGAGAGTTATAGATTGTCTGTATTTTGATAATGACTTAAGCATTCCATTCATATGCATCTAATATGTTTGTTTAAGATTGATTTTAGGCTTTAGGTACATGAAAAGGATCAAATTACACAATCCCTAGATTGTCCAAGTTCAAGTCAAAAGCAATGCAAGTGTGCAATTTGGGAAATCACTCCAAACCACCTTAGAATATTTTTATATTCACTTGTATTGATGATATGACTTGTAACTAAGATGAGAAAAAAAATTAGGGACACTTAATTCCAATGTTTGGTCACTCTAAAACCATTTTAAAAAATTTGTCACAGCAACTTTGTCGGTCGAGTTGGAATCTCGACCATTTAGTGATGGATTTTTGGAAATGGATCAATCGGTCGAGTTGTACACTCATAGAACTCGACCGACCGACTCACTGACAAAAACAAAGTTTGAATCATTAGTCAAGTTTCCCAGAACAAACTCGATAGATAGTTTGAAAATTAACTTTGTCGGTTAGTGGATCGATCAAGTTATCTTTATTGAAACTCGACCAAATGTACTGTATGGAAAACACAAAAAAAGTGATTCCAACCGTTGGAGAGTTGTTGTATATAAAAATAGATCCTTTGCAAGTTCTAAAACAACTATTTTTCATTCTTAAGTGATCTCACACTCAATGGAACACCCCCAACTATAAATAGGACCCCTTGGAGTTCATTCTAAGTTTGCTCATTCATGCTATCCTTGGTCCTTGTTATAGTTGAGTGTGTTGCAACCCTTTGAGCCCCTTTCTCTCTCTCATTTACAAAGCATTGCGTGATCATGAGTGAGTTAGGCATATTTTAAGAGATCTACCTCCATGTTATCTTGTAAACCTCCCATTCCATCCATCTTCCCAATCCCTTCTCAAAGAAAAAAGGTTGAAATGAGCTTCTCTGAGTGAAGGTGAAGTTGATGTTTTTCTTGATGGTTGAAGAAGGTGTGAAGATCTTCTCCAGGTGAAGGAGAAGGGCAAGAAAAATATTCAAGAAGAGTGGGTTATTCCTTCAAGGATAAAGACTTGATGCAAGTATGGGTAAGTCCTTGGTGAAGGCTGAAGACATCTTGATCAAGTGGGTAAGTCCTTGTGTAGGTGAAAGACTCTTGTCTTGAATAGGTAAGTCCTTGGATGTATGGTGGTATCCTTGTATATTTTATGATGGAATATAAGTATACATGGGTTGCAAAGTCCTAGAGGTTGACCTCTCTAGGTAGAGGATTGACGATCTCCTAGTTTGGAGATTGGAACCACTCTAACCACCTTATCTAAGTGTATGTTTCAATCTCTCTCTCATCCTTGCTATGATTTCTTAGATAGGACTTCAAATTATTCTTAAGCTTTTGGTTTCAATTGATATAATTTGAAGGTCTAACTATTCTTGTGAGAATTATGAAGCTCTATTCACCCCCACCCCCTCTAGAGCCCTAGATCTAACACAGCCACTATCAACAATCCATTTTCCTTTTACCTGCAAGAAAGGAAGATGTCAGTCCCCAACTCAAACTTTTAGATCTGGTGATATCTTGGGAACTCATTTCATCTTTGGGTTGGTCCCCTTCTCTTTATAAGGACAATAAGTAGAGTAATGGTCATCACACTTTCAATGCACACAAACCATAGGGTTCTTAGATCCATTAGACTCTCCATGGAATATAGGACCCCCCTTGCTTTTTTCTTACCCTTTCCCTCACTCTTGCTATTTGGAGCTCCCTCTACATATCCAAAACCACTACTACCACTATGTTTGGTAGACTGATCTAGAACTTCATTGAGGGGTTTCTTTCCTTTGAGGAATTTCAGAAAGGAATCTCTTAGTTTGTGATTATCATCACTACGAGTAATGTCACTAGAAGATAAACTAGCAAGATCATCTTGTGCATGAAGTATGTTGGCCTCCAAAGCTAGAGATTTAGTAAGATAAGAATCTTTCTATAAAGTAACACTAGAAACTTCATTACTAGGCAGTAAAGGTCTAGAAGAGCGATCATTAACTTGAGCAAGCAATCTAGCATTTTCATTTCTAAGCAAAACATTCTCATCAAGATAGACTCTATTCTCATCTTTAGTAGCATCACAAGCAAGCTGAAGATCATCATTTTCAATTTCAAGTAAAGCAAGCTTATCTACTAGGGCTTGGTTTTCTTCCTTAAGACTATTGATGTTCTTAAGGTAGATACCATTCTCTACTTCAACTCCATTGTATTACAGTTGAAGGTCAAGAAACTGCCCTTGCAAGGAATCAATGCTATCAAGATGCAACTTCTCATTTGATCAAGAGTATATATTTTAGCATGCAAATCATGAATGATCTTTCTTATCCTTTTCTTTTTATACTTGCATTCGATATAACATGAACGAGAATCATTTAACATATCAATAAGGACTTCTTTGGATAACTCATGCAAACTTACTTCACTTACCTCACCAATGTCTTCACTTGTAGAGGCCATGAGTGCAAGATGGCACTCTCCTTCATATGAGTTTGAGCCACTTGAAGAGGATTCTTCCCAAGATGCATGAGCTGCATCCTTGCTCCTCTTGTCCTTTTATCCTTCCTTTTGTACTTGCCTTTCTTGTTGTAGTCATCCTTCTTCTTGTGGTTGCTCTTGTGGTAAGCCTTCTTGGCCTTGGGGCATTCATTCTTATAGTGGCCCTTTTGTCCACATTCATAGCATCTAGGAGTTGAGGATGAGGAAGACTTTACCTTGAAGTGCTTGCCCTTGGAGTACTTTGCTTCCTTATCACTAGGGCCATCTGTTGGATCTAGGGATCTAGAGGGGGGTGAATAGAGATTCAAAAATTCTCACAAGATAAGTTAGACCTTCAAATTATATCAATCAAAACCAATAGCTTAAGAGCAATTTTCAAGTCCTAACTAAGCGAGCATAGCAAGGATGAGAGAAATTAAAACATGCACTTAGACAAGGTGGTTTAGAGTGGTTCCAATCTCCAAACTAGGAGATAGTCAATCCCCTACCTAGAGAAGTAAACCTCTAGGACTTTGCAATTCGTGTATACTTATATTCATTCATAAGAGATACAAGGAGACCACCATGCATCCAAGGACTTACCTACTCAAGACAAGAGTCTTCCACCTACACAAGGACTTATGCACTTGATCAAGATGTCTTCAGCCTTCAACAAGGACTTACCCACACTTGCATCAAGTCTTTGGTCTTGAAGGATTTACCCACTCTTCTTGAATCTTGGCCTTGCCCTTCTCCTTCACCTAAATAAGATCTTCACCTCTTCTTCAACCTTGAAGAAGAAGAACAACAACTTCACCTTCACTCGGAGTAGCTTGCTTCAACCTTTGCTCTTTGAGAAAGGGGGTTGGGAAGATGCAATGGAATGAGAACTTTACAAGCACATGGAGGTATCTCTCTTACAACTGGCCTAACTCACTCATAATCATAAAATACTTTTTAAACAAGAGAGAGAGAAAGGGGTTTAAGGAGTTGCAACACACTTAACTATATCAAGGGCTTAGAATAGCATGAATAAGCAAACTTGGAATGAACTCCAGGGGGTTCTATTTATAGCTAGGGGTGTTCCCTTGAGTTTGGGATCACTTAAGGGTGAAATATAGACATTTTCCAAGTTACAACATATCTATTCTTGCTCAAAACAACTATCCAATAGTTATAATCACTTTTTCTATGTTTTCCATACAGTGCATTCGGTCGAGTTTCAATAAAGGTAACTCGACCGATCCACTAAGTGACAAAGCCAATTTTTAAACTATCAATCGAGTTTGTTCTAGGAAATTTGACCGATGAGTCAAAACCAATTTTGCTTAGTTGATCAATCAGTCGAATTCTGTGAGTGTGCAACTCGACTGATTGGTCATCTTCAGAAAAATTTATCAGTGGATCGGTCGAGTTTCCAACTTGACCAATAAATAGCCTGTGACAAATTTTCTAAATTGACTTTTGAGTGACCAAACATTAGAATTGAGTGTCCCTGATTTTTTCTCATTTTAGTTACAAGTCATATCATCAATACAAGTGATTACAAAATTAATCTAAGGTCATTTGGAGTGATTTCCCAAAATGCACACTTGCATTGCTTTTGACTTGAACTTGGACAAGCTAAGGCTTGTGTGATTTGATCCTTTTCATGTACCTAAAGCCTAAAATCAATCTTAAACAAATATATTAGATACATAGGAATGGAATGGTTAAGTCATTATTAAAATATGGGCAATGTATAACTCTCAAGTCAACAGTCTCCCCCTTTTTGACAAAGACAAACCATTCCTCAATCATATTGAAAAGGATATGTAAAGTTATACCTTTACCTTGTGAATTGCAAGGGGATTCATAGTTTTAACAATGTGAATGGCTCCCCCTCGATCTATGCTTACTCTTACCTGCATAGTTAGTCTATCTATAACATGTATACTATATGGTCCTTTAGCAAGTCACATGATAACGCATATAATGAACAAGAAAAGGATCACATAGACAATAAAAGTAATATGGTTGAGCTTCAAAATATTGAACTTCTCTCCCCCTTTTGACATTATAAAAAAGGAAGGGGGTAGATGAGCACAAAAATAGGTCAATACAACCAAAAACATACATCAACAACATAAAAAATCTCAAAGCATACACCAAACAAAGATGAGAGAAACAAGTAATCTAAGTCATAATCATAATATGGTAAACATGGTACCAACTCATGACATATAGTAAATCAAAGAGTAAGTGTACATATGATTAAGATTACAACACAGAGGGCATGTCTTTAGAAACAACCACAATTCAAAATGATGAAAACATGATGATAAATAGTACATCTCAGAAAATGTGCCCAGATGTTTTTAGTACAAAATAGTCTAGAAAGATATATATGATCAACATCTACAAACTACAAACTAAAACATCTAAACATCTAGGTCATCTATGTCCACATCATCAACATCATCAACAGAGGCTTTCGGCTCATAGTCGTCATCTCCGTCCGAAGGTTTAATAGAGATAGTAACATCACCTTCATCACCAGAACTACCAGCATAGTCACCAGAACCATCATCACCATCATCCCTAGAGGCCTCCTCATCAGCAGCAACAACTTCCTCATTGGCTTGATTTGGCATCTCTTCATCGGTAGAGGAACTGAAACCACGACTGGGCCACCTGGCATTCTACTCGACCCATTACATACCAAGGTCATGTAGCTCCTAGGATTGAGGATAAGAAGGAGCAAAAATGCCAAGTCCTACAAGAAGGGTAGCTATAGGATCAGTAGGGAGATGTAGAACAGTAGGGGTAGATCCACTAATAGTAGAGGGTGTAGCAGCAGAAGCAATAGGTGGATGGGTAGGGTAAAAGTGATCATATGTATAGGATGCATAGTCACCTCCTGGGTAGGGCTAGTAGGTAAAATAAGGGTGTGCATAGGAGAGGTTCATGGTAGACATGATGGCATAGAGATCCTGATGCATATGCTCCTAAACATGAAGGTTATACACCTGCTGATGCATCATGTAACCCATGAGGGTTTCATTTGATACATGGAAAGAGGCACGGGCAGGTCGGGAAGGCGGAGGTGGTGGAGGTACACGGGTGGAGGTAGAGGCTCCAGGTGTGGTAGAGGAAGGGATAGGCACAAACTTTTGAAGTGTGGTCTCACTGATGCAAACTCCTTTCCGGGCAGGTTTGTAATGAAGATCATGGAAAAGAGTTTTGCCAGTGGCAGTCTGAAAGAGACCACAAATTAGAGTTGGGTAGGGTGGGTGGGTTCCATGGGTGTTCTTACCAGAGTCAAAATAGGTCATGTGGTGAAGGACATATCTGGCCCATTTCACTATGATGTTCTTCAAGTTACATAATATAATGATAGTGTTTTCTGTAATTTTAGTCTGATTTTTCTTGGGATGAATATTGCAGTTAACAACTAGGGTGAGTATATATGTGGTTCTTGAGGTATAAGGCTGAGGAGGGAAGGGTACACTTCTTCCTATAGGGAAACTGAGGTTTCTTCAAGAATTTATGAATATTAAGATGAGTGAGATCATATTTCTTATAGAAGGGCTCAAAGTCAACTAGACCAAAATACTTGAGGTAATCCTTCCTCCAAGTATTAGCCACCTCAGTACCTAAGAAAAAGATGTTCAGGGTATCCTCAAAGACTTGGAATTTCTTCCCAACTATCATGGAAGTAAGGACTACTTGAGCATTAGGCAGGGGTATGAGACTGACATAATTCCATTGCAAATTAGCATAGAATTCATGAACAACTTTTGTTCTTGTGATAGAATTGTGGTAGCACGCATGCTCAACACTCAAGGTGGAGAGGTGGTGGTCGTATAGTAACTCTGCTACTTGATCAATAACCCTTTGTCTACATGGGGTTGGCTCAAAAAGGGCACAAAAAGGAAAGGGGTTCCTAGGAAGGAGCTCCTCGTACCTATTTAGAGCATCATTTGAGACAAAGAAGTATCATCGAAGGGTATGGGATGTGAGTTGGAAGAGGAGGATGGTGCTCCGGATGGGGCGGCTCTCTTTTTCCTGTTTGATGCCATGCAGACGAAATGAGAAGGATTGAGAGAACAAAATGATGAGAACACCACCAAAAATTATCCACACACCTAGGGTTTATGGGAAAGAGGTCAAGGAAGGTCAATCTAGGTCAAACTAGGGCTAGGGAGAGAAAGGTCGGGGCTAGGGTTGAGAGTTAGAGGGAGTTGGAGGTTGGATCGGTCAATTTTTCTCTAGTTGAGAGGGAGAAAATTCGGATGAACCTAACTTATGTCTGCTCCAGCCCGACCATCATTCGAGTTTTATGACTCGAAAACTCGATCGATTGGCTCTTTAAAAAAGCTCTTGGCCACTAATCGGTCGAGTTGGCAACTTGACTGATGGTCCACCTGAACCATTTTTAGAAATTTTAATATCTAGCCATTAGAGTGCTAATAAAATTTATTTTTCAAGTCCATTTTTCATTTTAAACATACTTAGACACATATCACTCATCATAGGGTACTATTTTGTGATCAAACATGTGTTTGCAAAAATACCCACAAATAAGAGAAAAACAAGCAAAAAGAACATGAAAAAATGATTTTAGCATATTAGCAAGCAAGGATGATCAAAACATAAGCAAAGCATATATGACATATGACAACTAGCTTGAAGGCATGTCAAATTCATTCAAAGTAGTTATAAGCGGTTTAGATCTATTAAAAATAAATTGCTCTCTAGCTATAGGTTTAGTGAAAATGTCGGCCAACTGATTTTCTGTGTCCCATGCATGATATAGATATCGTTTTTGGCAATGTGATCATGAGGAAAATGATGACGAACATCTATATGCTTAGCTCTACTATGCAAGATAGGATTGTGAGACAGATTAATTGTACTAGTGTTATCACAATAGATAGGAGAAGCATCAAAATGAATGTTAAAAACTTGGAGCATTTGCTTCATCCATAGGACCTGGGCACAATAACTCCTGGTTGCAATGCATTCATCCTCAGTGGTTGATAATGCCACTGTGCTCTGTTTCTTGGAGAACCAAGACACCAAGTATGGTCCTAGGAGAAAGCAAGTGCCACTTGTGCACTTTCTATCAATTAAGCATCCCGCGTGATCTGCATCACTATAAGACATAAGAGTAAAGTCTCTTAGCTTGGGATACCATAGTCCAAAAATTTGGAGTTTTGGCTAAGTACCTTAAAATCCTCTTAATAGCTATAAGATGTGATTTCTTGGGATTTGATTGAAAGTGAGCACACAAACCAACACTAAACATCATATCAGGTCTAAAAGTAGTTAAGTAAATAAACTTCCAATCATACCTCTATAGAGCTTCTCATCTACCTTCTCACCTCCTTCATCTTTATCAAGTTTGGCAGTGTTTGACATGGGTGTGTCCATCGACTTGGTGTTCTCCACCCCAAAGCACTTAAGTAGCTCACTTGTGTACTTGCCTTGGTTGATGAAGTTCCCATCTTTAGTTTGGTTGATTTGAAAACCAAGGAAGAATGTAAGCTCACCCATCATGCTCATCTCAAACTCACTCTACATAAGATCACTAAACTCCTTCCAAAGTTCAAGATTAGTTCTGCCAAAAATGATATCATCAACATATATTTGAATGATAAGAAAATGGTTAGAAGTGTGTTTTAGAAACAAGGTAGAATATACTTTTCCCATGATATACCCATGATCTAACAAAAAGTTATTTAATTTCTCATACCAAGCTCAAGGTGCTTGTTTGAGTCCATAGAGAGCTTTTTGCAGCAAATAAACATCGTTAGGTAAACCATCATGTTCAAAGTCAGGGGTGGTGCAACATACACTTCCTCCTCAATTGAACCATTCAAAATGCACTTTTAACATCCATTTGATAAAAAAGAAAAAAATATATAACTAGCAAAAGCAAGCAACATACGAATGGACTCAAGTCTAGCTACATGTGCATATGTTTCATCAAAATCTATACCTTTCTGTTGATCGTAGCCTTGAGCCACTAACCTTGCTTTATTCCTTACCACGTTGCCTCTTTCATTTAGCTTGTTGTGGTAGACCCACTTTGTGCCAATAACCTTTCTATCACTTGGTCTTGGAACTATGGTCCATACTTTGTTCTTTTCAAATTGCTCCAACTCTTCCTGCATGTCTAGGATCCATTCATCATCCCCAAGAGCTTCTTTGATGTTCTTTGGCTCGAGTTGTGAGATGAAGGCATTGTTGGCTTGTTCTCTATTGAATATAGCCCGTGTCTTCACTCTTTCAAATGGGTCACCTAAGATCAACTCTTTTGGATGATTCTTTGCAAATCGGGGAGTTGGATCCTTCTTCTCTTCATCTTTTTCTTCTTCTTGAATGGCCTCCTCTTTTCCCTTTTAGGTGATGTTGAGTTCTTTTAGAATAGGAATTACATCACATGCATCATCATCATTTGGAACAATATCTTTGGGAATAGAGGGGCTAGTCTCAATAAACTTAACATTAGTAGATTCTTCTACTTTAGCAAGATCAACATTAAATACTCTATAAGACTTGCTAGTAGTGCTATAGCCAATGAAGAAATCCTTGTAATATTTTGGATCAAACTTGTCGAGAGAATCTTTCATATTCAAAACAAAACAAGGGAATCCAAAAACATGGAAATACTCGATAGAAAGCTTCCTACCACGCCATAGCTCATTGGGGGTTTTCGTCAAAGAAGGATGTGTAAAAACCCAGTTTTGCACAAAACATGAGGTACTAATGGTTTCGGCCCAAAACTTCTTTGGAGTGTCATACTCTAAAAGCGTGGTCCTAGACATCTCCTGTAGTGACCTATTCTTCCTCTCTACAACCCCATTCTATTGAGGTGTTCGAGGTGAAGAGAAGTTATGTGCATATCCAGATTCTTCACAAAAATGTTCGAAAAGATCATTTTCAAATTCTCCCCCATGATCACTATGGATGGAAACAATCTGGCAAGAAGCTTCATTCTTGACTCATTTACAAAAACTAGAGAAAACATCAAGCGTTCAATGAAATCCATAAAGATGTCCTCCCAGATTTGGTGTGGAATCGGGAGAGGTTGGAGCAGTACCGCTGGTGATGCCCAGCGAGAGATATAACTCTCCGCCAAAACATTATTATTGCAGTTTAATAAGATAAAACTGAACAGAGGAATCATAAATATATAATAGCAGTTAAATCAAAGTCTAAATAGGTTAGAGCAATGTTCTTATTCTAAGCATTTCAGCTATAACTTGATAAAGAAGCATGTCACTTATCCAATAAGGAACTAAAGCACATGTATAACATTTATCCTTCTAGGATATGCTAAGAAGGGTAACATCAACCAATGATCCTCGTATTTCAACCTTAAGCAAATACGATACATGGCTGATTACATTTTACAATCATACTTAAGCCCTAAGGAGATGAGGTATATCACTCATACTCCAACCGACCACGACTACGTTAAGCATCGGTAGCACACAAGGTCAATGGAAGAGCTAGAATCCAAGACCTCAACCTTCTCGGTCAGTACGAGATTATATGGCAGAGACATCATGTGTCAAACTGCAAATAGCTTGCCAAGGTATATTGGCATCTTCACTATAGAGTTATAGCTCGTAGCATATACTCTCTTCAGGATATGGCCCATAGCTAATGCCTGGTATTATATTATGGAGTCATGGCACGTAGCCATACTCTTATTGGGGTATGGTCTGTAACCAATCCCATGCATAGGACATGGCCCAAAGTCATTCCTATGGGGCGTAAGGATATATTCACCCATTACCCCCACATATTCAAAAATATGCGGCTTCCGAGTTATGCCGCAGAGCAACCCGTTTCACCATTCAGCAAATTCTGACGTTGATGGATCTGTGGTCAGGGCAACTACATTATTTGATATCACTTGATTAATTGAGTACATTACTATATTATTTTAGCATCAGTCAAGTTATAAAACATGAATTATCATAACAATTGCTACAAAGAATATATAATACTTTCATCAAGTACTCTTCAAAACTTTATGAGGTATTGGGATCTCAATCCCTTATCTCATCAATAGCATTCTCATCCATTCACAAACTCGTCATCATGATTTAGGAATATGGGTATTCAAACCCTCAGTTCATTAAAGAACACTTGTTACCACTTATCAGGTAACTAAAACACCTTCAGGTCATCTGACCAAGGTAACATGATACTTGTTACACAAGCATCTCACATGGATCACAAAGCCCATTTCATCTCATGTTACCTCTCACTAGGCAGCAAAGCATGTTATGGCTCACAAGGCCCATTAACAATAATAAATGAAACATCATAGCTCATACCTGGCTATACTCATCATCTCATGATCACATGTATGATCATTACATAGCAACAGTTATACCAATTACATATCAGCACTATGCAATGTAAGAGTAGCATCACTATTCCCTTATTTAGGGTTAGTATTTCTCTTACATATCATCACCATTCATTAGATTTAGGGTTTTCCATAATCAACCATTTAGGTTCTCAAGATCATATTATTAATGATCAAGCCCTAATTCATTGCTCTACACAGCTAGGAGCCAACATTGGTAACATAAGTATTTAATCATGCTTATTTATTCCCATCACTTATCATTAAATGAATTATCAACACAAGGTATAAGTTCCAATTTTTTATTCTTCATGTTAATAATGATTCAAGAATGCTTATAATTAATTCATGTCAAGTTTTTGTACATGTCAGGTATATTTACTTTTTTTATGTTATGAAGTGCCATTACCATTTACTGATGTGCTAATTTTCCCCTTTGCATGGATGGGGACATGATGTCCCCAGGAGTTGGAGCAAGTAAGGACTCAAGAGGAGCAAGCAAGGACTAGACGACTTTCAAGAGCTAACTGGTGAGGTGCCATCTATACTAGGCGACTAGATAGGTGAGGGAATCCAGAATCAAGCATTTAAAAGAAGTAAATAGTAAAAGGTAACCATTATCACATAATTCACTTACACTTATTAAATTGTGATGTAGGCCATCCACAAAGAGAACATTCTTGATACACAAGGATTCACCTACATCACCCTCACCTTTAACCTTACCTTTCTTGTTGTCCCCAAAGGTAATCAAACCTCATTTTTTATTAGTGAAGTTGTTGAAATGGCTTATATCACCTATCATGTCCTTAGTGCAACCACTATCAACAATCCACTTACCTTTTTCTTGTAAGAAAGGAGTGTCAGTTCCCAACTCAGACTTTAGGATCCAGAGTTATCTTGGGGACCCATTTCATCTTTGGTTTAGTCCCCTTTGGCTTGTAAGGACAATAAGTAGAGTAATGATCATCACATTTGTAATGAGAACAAATCATAGGGTTCTTAGTTCCAGAAGACTCTCCAATGAAAAATGAGGTTTTCTTACTCTTTTTCTTACCTTTGGCTTTGTTCTTGCCCTTAGGTTCTCCTCCTACAAATCCCAAATCACTAGTACTACTTTGTTTGGCAGAATGGTCAAGGATTTCATTCAGGGAGTTTTTCCCTTTGAGGAATTTCTACAGGGAGGCTCTAAGTCTATGATTGTCATCATTAAGAGATATAACAGTAGAAGACAAACTAGAAAGATCATCTATAGCATGAACAAGGTCAGCCTCTAAACAGAGGGCTTTAGTCAAATAAGAATCTTTCTCAAGAGAAATAGAAGCAACATCATTACTAGGCAAGATAGGTCTAGAATATAAATCATTAACTTGACCAAGCAACCTAGAATTTTTAGATTTGAGCACTTGAACTTACTTAAGATAAACATCCCTCTCATTCCTACGAGCATCAATAATGAGCTCAATTCAGCATTTTCAGTTTTAAGCATTTCAAGCTCATCTAGGCACTTTTGGTTATCCTCCTTAAGAGTTTTAATGTTCTTAAGGTAAACACCATTCTCTACCTCAACTCCATTTTATTGGATCTCAAGATCAATATATTGGCCTTGCAAGTTATCAATGCTCTCAAGATGAGTTTTCTCATTTAGATCAAGAATCTCAAGTTTAGCATACAAATCATCAATAATCTTTCCTAACCTTTTTCTTTTAGATTTAGATTTAGAAAAAGAAGAGCGGGTAGAAACAAGCATATCAATAAGAGTTTCTTTGGATAAATTATGCAAGCTTACCTCACTTACCTCACCAATTTATTCACTTGTAGAGGCCATGAGTGCAAGATGGCACTCTCTATCTTCTTCGGAGCTAGATCTACTTGAGGATGATTCTTCCCAAGCTGCATGAGTTGCATTCTTATGTCTTTTCTCCTTCTTTTCCTTCCTCTTGTAATTGATCTCTGGAGCTTCCCTTATGGTGTGGCTTTCTTGATTTATAACATTCACTCTTGTAGTCTCCCTTTTGGCCACACTTGTAGCATCTAGGAGTAGAGGAGGAGGATTGCTTTCCCTTGAAGTGCTTTCCCTTGGTGTAGTTAACTTCATGCTCACTAGGGCCATCATCTTCACTAAAGGAGGAGGGAGATGTTCGGTAAGTAAGTTGTTGTTGAAGGATGATTGCCTCCACTTGAGCTTTGAAAGCACTATCTTTGATCTTCTTGCTTGGCTTCTTCTTCTTGCTTGTCAAGCCTTGGCTCATTAGCTTGTAGGTTACCAATGACCTCTTCGGTTGGGATGTCACCAAGGCTTCTCACTTCTTCAATGGAGGTCACCTTTGAATCCCATCTCTTTGGTAGAGTCCTCAAGATCTTGGAGTTGATTACACCTTTATCCAAAATGTTTCCCAAAGCATCTAGACCATTGATAATGATGTTGAGCCTAGAGTACATCTCTACAATCCCTTCTTTCTTGCCCATCTTGAAGTTATATAGAAGGTTGTTCAACATGTATATCTTAGCCTCCTCGATTTGCTTTGTGCCCTCACAGGTAATGCACAACTTATCTCAAATCTCATAGGTGGTATCCATGCGGTTGAACTCCTTTGGGGTAAGGGTTGCATAGATGAGCCTATGACTTTGGCATTAAGTTGGGCTTCTTTTAGTGCAACTTCATTCTATGTTGAAACAGCTCTAGTTGGCTCCTTGTATGATGTGACAATCACCTTCCACATATCAAAGTTCATCCCTTGAATGTAGAACTACATACACCTCTTCTAATAGAGGAAGTTGGTGCCACCGAAGACCGAAGGACGCATGGAGAAGCCTCCCTCTAGGTTGAGTAAACCAAGTAGGTTGTCACCCATCTTCTCATCTTGTGGGAGATTGTTGGAGAAAATCCTTGGCTCTGATACCACTTGTTGGATCTAGGGCTCTAGAGGGGGGTGAATAGATCTTCAAAAATTATCACAAGATAAGTTAGACCTTCAAATTATATCAATCAAAACCAATAGCTTAAGATCAATTTGAAGTCCTAATTAAGCAAGCCTAGCAAGGATGAGAGAAATTGAAACATACACTTGGACAAGGTGGTTTAGAGTGGTTCCAATCTCCAAACTAGGAGATAGTCAATCCACTACCTAGAGAGGTCAGCCTCTAGGACTTTGCAATCCTTGTATACTTAAATTAATTCATAATATATACAAGGAGACAACCATACATCCAAGGACTTACCTACTCCAGACGAGTCTTCCACCTACACAAGGATTTACCCACTTGATCAAGATGTCTTCAGCCTTCAACAAGGACTTACCCACAGTTGCATCAAGTCTTTGGCCTTGAAGGATTTACCAACTCTTCTTAAATCTTGGCCTTGCCCTTCTCCTTCACCTCGATAAGATATGCACCTCTTCTTCAACCTTGAAGAATAACAACAACAGCTTCACCTTCACTCGGAGTATCTTGCTTCAACCTTTTCTCTTTGAGAAAGGGGGTAGGCAAGATGGAGTGGAATGAGAGCTTTACAAGAACATGGAGGTATCTTTCTTACAACTGGACTAAGTCACTCATAATCACAAAATGTTTTATAAATGAGAGAGAGAAAGGGGCTCAAGGAGTTGCAACACACTCAACTACAGCAAGGGCTTAGAATCGCATGAATGAGCCAACTTGGAATGAACTCCAAGGGGTCCTATTTATAGATGGGGGTGTTCCCTTGAGTGTGGGATCACTTAGGGGCAAAATATAGCCATTTTCCAAGTTACAACAGATCTATTCTCGCTCAAAACAATTCCCCAATGGTTATAATCACTTTTTCTACATTTTCCATTTAGTACATTTGGTCAAGTTCAATAAAGGTAACTCGACTGATCTACTAAGTGACAAAGTCAATTTTCAAACTATCGGTCGATTTTGTTCTGGGAAACTTGACCGATGAGTCAAAATCAATTTTTCTTAGTTGATGTATAGGTCGAGCTCTATGAGTCTGCAACTCAACCAATTGGTCATCTTTAGAAAATCCATCACAAGATCGGTCAAGTTCCCAACTCGACTGACAGAAAGCCTATGAAAAATTTTCTAAATTGACTTTTGAGTGACCAAACATTGGAATTAAGTGTCCCTAATTTTTTCTCATCTTAGTTACAAGTCATATCATCAATAACAGTTATTATAAAATTAATCTAAGGTCATTTGGAGTGATTTCCCAAAACGCACACTTGCATTGCTTTTGACTTGAACTTGGACAAGCTAGGGCTTGTGTAATTTGATCCTTTTCATGTAGTTAAAGCCTGAAATCAATCTTGAACAAACATATTAGATACATAGGAATGGAATGGTTAAGTCATTATAAAAATATGGGCAATGTATAACTCTCAAGTCAACACCATCATCTTCACTGGAGGAGTGTGGAGAGGACCGATAAGCAAGTTGTTGTGGGAGAATCATTGCCTCTACTTGAGATTTTAAACATTGTCTTTGATCTTCTTTGATTCCTTCTCATCTTGCTTGTCATCTTCTTCTTGTTTTTCTAGCCTTGTCTCATGAGATTGAAGAGCTCCTCAGTGGGTAAGTCGCCAAGACTTCTAACTTCTTCAAGTGAAGTCACCTTGGGTTCCCATATCTTGGGAAGAGACCTTAGGATCTTGGATTTGATAGTCCCTCTATCCAAGGTGTGGCCAAAAGCAGCAAGCCCATTGATGATGGTGTTGAGCCTTGTGTATGTCTCGGCAACTCTTTCCTTCTTGTCCATTTTAAAGTTCTCAGGAAGTCCATTGATCATGTAGATCTTTAACTCTTTGACTTGTTGTGTGCCTTCATAGGTAATGCACAACTTGATTCAAATCTCATGTGTTGTGTCCCAAGTTGAGATTCGTTTGAACTCGAAGGGAGTGAGGGCAGCATAGATGATGCTTATTGCTTTGGCATTGAGTTGTTCCTTCTTGAATGTAGCTTTATCCCAAGTTGCTACATCACATGTCATCCTTGTATGGAGAAATCATCACCTTCCATGTGTTGTAATTCATTCCTTGAAGGTAGAACTACATCCTTCATTTCCAATAGAGGAAATTGGTGTCGTCAAACACTGGGGACCTCATGGAGAAGCATCCCTCTAGGTTGAGAAACCCAAGTAAGTCGTCATCTTCTCATCTCGTCGAAGATATGTTAGAGAAGACAGTAGCTTTGATACCACCTGTTGGATCAAAGGACTCTATAGGGGGTGAATAGAGATAAAAAACACTTGCACAAAACTTGTTAGACCTTCAAGTTACTTCAAATAGGCACAATTGCAAATAGTGAATTTGATGGCAATTTAAACATACATAGAAAGGATGAGAGAGATTGAAGCAACCAATTTAACAAGCTATTTTAGAGTGGTTCCACTCTCCAAACTAGGAGAGAGTCAGTCCACTACCTATAGAGGTCAAGCTCTAGGATTTCTTAGCCATGTCTACTACTTATATTCACTTATAAGAGTTACAACGTATGACCTTCCATTTTTGGGACAAGGATACCCAGATTCCCTTTGAGGTCAAGGGATCCAATAATCTTACAAAAATATTGTTACCTATCCAAGATCCAGTCTTCTACCTCACCAAGATCTTGCCCACCCTTGCAAGTAGTTGGATGTCTTCACCAAGGAGATCCCCTTCTTGCACTGAGTCTTTTGACTTGAAGGATTTACCCACTTAGCTTCTTAGATCTTCTGCCTTGTCCTCCTCCCTCATCTGGAGAATCTTTATGCACCTTCTTCTACATCTTGAAGAAGCTTGCACCTTCTTGATCTTGAAGAAAGGGGTTGGGGAAATAGTAGCTTTGATAGCTTTACAAGCATACAATTAGGTAGTTCTCTCACACAAATACTATCTCACTCATAATGATGAATTGAATTGTAATCAAGAGAGGGAAAGGGGCTCAAGTGGACTAAATGCACTCAACTATATCAAGGAGCTTGAATAGCATGAAGGAGCAACCTTGGAATGAACTCCAAGAGGTCCTATTTATAGCTGAGAGTGTTCACTAGAGAGTAGGAACACTTGTGAATGTTTTCTAGCTGTTTGGAGGGTTGCAACAGATATAATTTTGAGTTTTGCAACACTCCAACTGTTAGAATCACTTTTTCTATGTTTTTCGTACAGTGTATTTTGGTCGAGTTTCAATAAAAGTAACTCGATCGATCGCACTATGTGACAAAGACAATTTAAACCATCGGTCAAATTTGTCCTGGTGGAAACTCGACCGATCCACTTAATTAGTTTTAGGTTGTGCAAGGATCAGTTGAATTCTGTGAATGTGTAACTCGACCGATCAAAGTCATTCTCAAAATTCATTAACGATCGATCGAGTTTAAACTCGACTAATGAACAACCTGTAATGAATTTTAGAAAATGTCTATTGAGTGATCAAACGATCGAATTAAATATGCTTGATTTTTTTTCATCTTAGTTACAAGTCATATAATCGATAAAAATGATTATAAAAATTATCTAAGGTGATTTGGAGTGTTTTCCACAAAAGTGCATTTGCATTGCTTTTGACTTGAACTAAAACAAGCTAGGGCTTGATCAATTTGATCATTTTCCTGTACCTAATGCGTGAAATCAATCTCAGACTAACATATTAGATACATATAAATGGAATGGTTAAGTCTAAGGGGTACTTTTATAGTTGTGGTTGCCTACTAGTCAGTATAGACAATTAAGATCAAATTCTAGCCGATTTGGGTGTTCCGACAGATATATTTTTGAGTTTTGCAACACTCCTATGACTAGAAATACTTTCTACACTTTTTCGTGCAGTGTTGTCAGCTGAGTTGTCTTTTTAGAAACTCGACCGACGACATTGTATGAAAAGTCAAAGTGTAGGTGTCGGTCGAGTTGTTAGCAAGACAAACTCGGTCGACCCTAGGTATTTGTCACAAGCTAGATAGGTTGTCGATTGAGTTGTCACTAGGACAAACTCAACCAATGGATAGTCTATCATGACTTTTGACAAATGTCCAAATAATGCTTAAACTTTTGAATTAAGTTCTTTTTTCTAAGCTTAATTACAAGTCATACAATCATTACAAGTGATTTACATCAAAGGTTTATGAAGGAAACTATTTATTCTCCAATCTTGATTTTTATACATGCATGACTTGATTTCTCCAAGTTAGGATACTGGTTTAGGCATTTGGAGTGTTTTTATTCAATCTAAAATCACTCAAGTAGAAGCATTGGACACAAATGAGTGGAATGGTTGATAACTTCTAATTTTGTGGACTTTAGCTTGCTTATTTTATTCCCTTTTTGTCACTTTTACCATATTTCATCTAAGACAACCCCTACTATTTCTATCCCAAGACTCACAATTTCTCTATACTCTGAATAGACCAAAAGATTCAAGCGACAGATTAACCTCAAGCCACTATTGAACGGTCGTTGGCCATCCACCCTCTCTGCAGTCGAATAAGAAGAATCTCTAGCCACCAGCGAAGGAGACCGCCTCTATGGTTGCTTGCCTTGGACGTCTCCACAGTCTCTTATTATGATCTCCATGTGGTCGCCCACCCTAGTGATTATGTAGTTACTTACCCTAAGTATCGATGCGGTCGAAGCCACCAAAATATCTCTACAACCGCCTACATTGATGCCCTATGACCAAAGCAATCGTTCTTCCCCTACGGTTGCATGAACCTCTTATGTCGGTGGCCAGTGCCTATAAATAGGCACCCACCTTGTCTAGAGAAAGGGTCGCATCATCAGAGATATGACGAAGTGTTGTTGCATTCCACACTCGTCCATCAGTCTCTCCATCGATCTTGGACCTCTAAGGATGAAAGTTTGAGGAGAGAGAAGATCCACCATCATCATCATCGAAAGGAGGAGTTGCCATCCGTCCTCTATGCCAATGCCAGATCCAGATCTGTTGGTGTATCACCTTCTTATTCCTATAGAGCTGGCTACTAATGAACATGAGTGGCTAAACTCATTGCTTGGGTTGGGAGTAGCCACTAAGGCTCTCCTAACACATATATGCTTACATCCATTTGAATATATATGCTCTTAGCAAAGACTATCTCCATTTGATTGGTCTTAATGCTTCATTTGTATGATTAGCTACCATCTTGTGATGTTCGATCGTTAGTGTCTCAAAAGAGTAACACTAACCTTATCTAAGTGTTTTGGAGTTGCATGAATGCATGAAAATGTTGGAATGTTAAAGCTAATGGTCATATGGTTATCTTTGTGATTGCTTGTTTGCCATCTCAAGAGAGAGACAAGCTTATAATCTAGATCTATCCTAATCTCAAAAGAAGAGGGAGTAGACATATACAATGATTGCTTATAATCTTGCTAAGGGAATACAAAGGGTGTGAGTACTGCATGTTGGTGAGAGATCTTAGTAGGTGAAACCCAATCTAGGTTCCCATCCTTATCTTGTTACCACGCGCTTGTTTTCTTTGTTCTCTTGTTTTGTTTCTTTATCATTCTTTACTTGTTTTGTTTGTTTGGAGTAATATCATTCCATTAGGAAAACCTTTTAAACCTACCCTTCTTGTTTGGTGTAACTGAGAGAAGATTCTACGTTCTTAGCACTCACTACCCTTATCCCTATGTATTGACCCTGATTACAACATCGGACCCCGTATAATAGTTGCAGGGGCCTGAGAGTCAGGTACAAATTTAAGAGTCTTGCTACTCTAGATCCGCTCCATTTTGGATGTGTGATTTAGGCCGGTCAAATTTTTGGCTTTGTTGTTGGGACAAGGCAAAATGGTACTATTAAGAATACGAGTCTACTCACCATACACCCATGCCTCAAGTCTAGAAATAGACTTGACTGCACAAATTCAAATCTACTACATCTAACTACTTTGAGTACTTCATTTCATACGTCCAGTTTTTTGACTTGACTGTGTAAATTATTTAGGTAGCTTTTAGAGAAGCAGGTTTAGGCAACGCCCTGCTCTCTTTTTGCATCAACATGTCACCCTATAGAGGAGGACTTCCTCTTGTTGGGTGTGGTAGAGGACATGCAGGAGAAGGTCGGAACCCAAGGGTGGAGGATTTTTAAACTCCGATGGTAACTGAGTCTGAACGTGATGACAACCACTCTGATGGAACTAAACAAGGGCACTATGAAAGAAGCCATAATGATAAAGATGAATGAGATGAACACCATGAAGATGAATGTGAAGAACGTTGTGAGGATGAGGATCGCAATAAAAGGCATCGTGATGACCACCGTCATCATCGAGAAAAAAGACACTGAAGGAACCATCATGAGCACAAGGAAAATAACCGTGATGATGAAGATAGATAAGAGGAATAAGAGGGTTGTTCCCTTAGATAATTGGTTGCAACCAGAGCTAACGAGTTTAGATGTCTCGTCATCATTCCCCAGTTTGATGTTGCGAATTTTGAGCTAAAACCTACAGTCATCTCCATGATACAGAACAAAACCTTCATAGGTAACTCAAAAGAATAGAATCTTTATCATCATCTCGATGCCTTTAAGAACATCTGTGACACCATCAAGATGAAGAGAGTGCCGCAAGAAGTTATATACCGCAAAGGATTCCTCTTCTCTCTAAAGGACAAGGCTCTATCCTATTATCTTAGCTTGCCTCATAGTCCATCAATGAGTGGAGGCCTCTAGTTGATGCTTTTGTCACAAAGTTCTATCCCATCAAGAAAACCATCAGAAATAGGGACAAGATTACTGGATTCTTATAGAAGCATGGAGATAATATCCATGAAGCATGAGAACAATTCCAAGAATATCTGAGAGATTTTCCTCATCACAATTATGACAAGGGTTTTTTTGTGACCATAATTTACAATGGGCTGAAATATGCAGAACGGACTTCGTTGAATGTAGCTGCTAGAAGTGATTTACTTGGCAAGAGGCCAAAAAAGACCATGATGATTATTGATAACATGGCTGCACTGCAAGCAAGCATGGATTATGAGAGAAGTTAGAGGGGATCAGCAAAGAAAGAAAACTTTGAAGGAGCCACTGTCGAGGCTAAGGCTCTGGAGAACATAACTTCACAAATTTAAAAGATTGCTCTAGATGTCAAGCAATTGAAGGATACTGGAGGAAAGCACAAATTCAAGACTAAAAAGTTATGAAATGTGTCACCTACGGTGAAGGAGGGCATGGAATAGATAATTGCATCTACACTCGACTAGAGGACGATGACGAAAGTGAAGATGAAGAAGAAATCGAGAACATCTCTTATGCAAATTTTAAAAGACCCGATCACCCTAGTTTTAATTATGGATATAAAGATGTTGCTGAGAATTCTCACCAATTGGGTGGTTTGTCTAAGCCACATCCATGATTTAGAAAATGAAGTGGACGGACTCAGTACACTAAAACCACAACTTACCAGCAGAATGGAAATAGTTACCAAGGCCAAGGGCAAGGTCAAGGCCAGTATCAGAACAAGAACACGAACCAGCAAAACCAAGATCAGAGCCAAACCAAATGCAAAAACTAGTCGAACATGATGGCTCACCTGTTTGATTTCACAAAGAAACATGTCTTTGTGAATGATCAACTCACTCAAAGTGGCATCACTAACTCAAGAGTCTTAACCAGGATGCAAACCCCAATGGCTGACATGCAGATGCATCAGAAATAGATTGATCAACAACTCGCACAACTTTCTAAACTCATGAAGAACCCTCAAGGAAGGATCCTATCCAACACTGAGACTGTAAAGATGGCTACTCTTCGCTCAGGAGAAGTCATGGAAAAGCAACAAGAAGAAATTCAGCAAGAAGGAGAAGCTACCACCAAGCCACAACCTGAACCCACTATAGTAGAGGAGGAGTCCGAGAAGGAAGAGTCCATAAAGAAAGATAAGAGTAAAAGAAAAGACCAGGAGGAGAAAAGTGCAAAGACTAAAAAACCAGATCCTGGTGAATAAATATATAAATAAATAAATCCCTATGCCCCAAAATTTTCCTTCCCTTATAAATTGATTGAAGCGCATCTTAAGAAAAGGTATAAGAAATTCATGGAGGATGTAAAAAAGTTGCACTTGGACATCCCTTTCCTTGACGCCATTGAGGAAATGCCAACATATGAAAATTTCTTCAAGGATCTAATCTCAAAAAGAAGAAGATGTGATCATATAGAGATGATGCAGCTGGCCAAGATGTCAAGTGCCTTTGTCTAGGCTGAATTGCCTACAAAGAAGAAAGTAACTGGGGCATTCACTATCCCTTTCAATGTTGAAGATAATGTGGAAAGGAAAGGGTTAGCAGATCTAGGAGAGAACATAAGTCTAATTCCACTCTCCTTAGCCCAAAGGCTTGGATTAATGGACATGGTAAAGACTGGAATGAGGATCAAGTTAGATGATCACACTTTCACAATGCCAGTAGGAATAGTGGAAGACGTACCAATTTGAGTAGGAAGATTCTTTGTACCTTGCGACATTGTGGTGATAGACACCATTGAGGACCCTACATGTTTAATGATCTTTGGAAGACCCTTCCTTTCCACAGGTAGAGCCCTGATCGATGTGGTAGGCAAAATTATTACTCTTTGTGTCGAAAACAACCATATCGATTTTCATGTCCAGGATGCTATGAGAGGACCTTCTCTATTAGAGTCAGTCTACTTCATGGATAGTTATACCCAGTACTGTGAAAAGGTACAAGAAGACAATGCCATTATCAATCCACTCATGCGAGCATTGAACAGTCCACATTTGGGTATGGAAGATCCTAAAGTAGTTTAAATTTTGGGCTATCTAGACCAAACAGAGAAAGATTTTAGTGATGAAGAAGGTAATGTGGAAACATCAAAATATGCTTCACTGGAACAGACACCAGAAGAGAAAGTTGCCCCAAAATGAAAACCTGAGTTAAAGCAACTGCCTAAAGGTTTGAAATATGAGTTTCTGGATGACAAAGCAAGGAATCCAGTCATTATAAATTCCATTTTGGTAGAGGATCAAGAGGAGAAGCTAATAAACAAACTCAAGGAATATAGGAAAGCACTAGGATACTCACTAGATGATATCAAGGGTCTGAGCCTAGCCCTCTACATGCACTGCATAAATCTAGAAGATATTGCCAAGCCTTTAGCTCAACCGATAAGGAAGTTAAATCATATGCTCAAGGAGGTTGTTAGGAAAGAGGTGATCAAGTTGCGAGACACCAGAATCATATATACTATAAGCGATAGCAATTGGGTCAACCAATTCATGTGGTACCCAAGAAAGGGGGATGGCTGTTGTAAAAGGGGAAAATGGAGACGAAGTGGCAATGTGAACCGTGACAGGTTGGCGTATGTGCATAGATTACCAAAAAATTGAATGTAGTCACGAGGCAAGACCATTTCCCTCTACTCTTTATTGACCAAGTGTTGGAAAAGTTGGTGCATCATGCATACTTTTGTTTCTTGGGTGAATATTCAGGATTTTGTCAAGTGTCGATTCACCCAAATGATTAGGAGAAGACCACCTTCACCTGCATTTATGGCACCTACACCTTTCGAAGAATGTTGTTTGGCTTATGCAACACGTGTGTCACCTTTCAAAGATGCATGATTTCCATGTTCTCATATTTCCTAGAAGATATAATAGAAGTCTTTATGTATGATTTCACTGTATACGACACAGATTTTGATAAGTGACTCAAAAATTTGTCTCTAGTCTTGGAACGGTGCGAAGAGAAGCACTTAGTCTTGAATTGGGAGAAGAGCCATTTCATGGTATGAAATGGTATTGTGCTGGGACATAAAATCTCTAAGAAAGGAATAGAGGTTGACCTCAATAAAATCAAAGTTGTATCCAAACTCCCACCCCCAAAGACAGTAATAGGAGTGAGAAGTTTTCTTGGTCATGTTGGGTATTATAGTAGGTTCATTAAAGATTTTTGAAAAATCGCCAAGCCTTTGTCAAACCTTCTGATGAAATATGTAGAGTTTGATTTCACATATAAGTGCATCTATGCCTTCAACACTCTGAAAAATGCTATGACTACAACCCCTATCCTATAGGATCCAAATTGGGAGCTTCCTTTTGAAATCATGTGTGATGTCAGTGATTATGCTATTGGGGTTGTTCTTGGATAAAGGAAGGATAAGAAACATCATGCCATCTATTACACAAGTCACACTCTCGACGAAGCCCAAGCCAATTACACTACCATAAAAAAAAAATGTTGGCGATTGTGTTTGCCTTTGATAAATCCAGATCTTACTTGATAGGATCAAAAGTGAAGGTATATATTGATCATGGAGCTATAAAATATCTAATGCAGAAGAAGGATACCAAACCAAGGATTTTAAGATGGGATGTACTTCTTCAAGAATTTGATCATGAGATAATTGACAACAAAGGAACATAGAATGTGGTTGTAGACCACCTTTCAAGCATTGTGATTACAGAGGAAGATCTATTACCTATTAATGACAATTATGCCAATGAAGCCCTGATGATGGAAAAGTCCATTGAGCCAAACTTACCTTGGTTTGCTGATATCTACAACTATCTGGCATGCCAACAACTACCACTTGACATTACCTATAATCAAAATAAAAAGCTATTTTATGATCTGAAAAATTACTATTGGGATGTCCCACTCTTGTTTAAGAGATGTGCTGATAACATGTACCGAAGATGTATATTGGAGGAAGAAGTACCTCAAATCTTATAGGAATGTAATTCTACACCTTATGGAGGGAACCTAGGAGGAAACAATAGCAAAGTCCTACAATATGGATTCTACTGGCCCACCTTACTAAAGGACGCTCAAGCTTTTATCAAAGCATGCAATGAATGCCAGAGAATAGGCAATATTTCAAGAAGAAATGAGATGTCGATGTCAGATAGGATTGGAGTAGAAAATTTTGATGTATGCAAGATTGATTACATGGTATCATTCCCATCCTCTAGAGGAAATCAATATATCCTAGTTGTTATAAAGTATGTTTCAAAATGGGTAGAGGTTGTAGATACCCAAATCTGTGACTCAAAGGCAGTGATCAAACTTTTTGAGAAGACCATATTTCTGAGATTTGGGGTCCCATGCACCGTCATAAGTGATGGGAGATCTTACTTTGGGGAAAGACAGTTTGAAACTTTGTTGAAGAAGTATGGAGTAAAGTACAAGGTGGCAACACCTTATCACCCATACACTTTGGGCAAAGTAGAAGTGTCCAATCGACAGATTAAATGTAACACCCCTAACCTGGGTTATGCTTAAACCTAGATGTTTTGCTTAATGAAGTTGATTATATGCTTCTCTTATCTCTCTAAAAGTAATTAAGGCTCAATAGGAATTTATATTTCAATTTTAGTCCCTTTTGAATAATGTTGAAACAATGTTTTATTAGTTTTGGACTAAAGTGCAAATTACCCAAGTTGAGGGGTTAACTTGCAAATTGTACATGATACAATGTTCCTCATGTGTTGAAGCATCATGGGAATGAGTATGATGCAGTAGTATGGCTTCTACAAGTCTGAATAACAAGAAAGAGCCTGTTGAGCAATGTTTGTGCATTAAAACCTAGTTTTGGTGTAATGCACAATTTACCCAAAATCTAGGGTTCAATATGCAAAATACCACTTCAAGAGGGTCCCTAATGATTCTTGTCATCAGGTAGAGAAAATAATATGAGAGGGGCGCCTCATTTGAATCATTTTGAAGGAGAGAGAATCTTGATATTAAAATAGTCAAAATTTAAGCATTATTGAAACCCTAATTTAATTTAATGCAAAAATAATTACATTAATTGGATTGCCATTCAACCAAAACTATAATGTTTGAGTTTGGTTATGTGTGTACTTCCTTTTGCCTTGAAAAGGCAAAGGAAATATCTACGTGAATGGAGAACCCACTCACATTAAGAAAAGAAAAAGAAATATCCACTCACTTATGGATATTATTATAATATGATTTAAGGTGCTTAGTTTGTTTTCCTTTAAATCGTGGATAATTGAGAGTAATAAGAGGCAAAGAGTATAGCCTCTTCCCTAAATAAAAGAAGGGGGCATATGGCAAGAAAGTTGAGGAGATAATTCCTACTTTCTCTCTCTTAAATGAATTTTCAATAAAATTCATATATAAGCTCCTTTATCTTTGAGGTGAAGGGATAATTTCGAATCCACTTTCACTTCTTGCTTTCAAAAATGATCAAGGGATCTTGTAGAAACAGGAGGACGACCCCCAACCTGTTGGTAAGCTTCTTGACCTTCTTTCACCTTGAATTCATGGTGGAAATCACAAAACAATGCATGATTTCTTCTCTATTTCACTCCATCTTCAATCCTAACCAATATTTTCACTCCAAAGCTTAAGGACGAGCCTTGGGAGGGTTGCAAAAGCTTCTTAAACCATTGTTGATGTGAAGATCCAAGCTTTGAAGCTCAATTGAAGGCGGGTTATATAACTTGAACCCTTGAACATTGTTATTGATTTTATATCTTTATCAATTGTTGATTCCTTCTTTATTCCCGAAATTTTATTTGGTTGATTGATGCAATCACCATGAAAATCATAGAAAGCTTCTTGGGTTTGTATCTTTATGATGATTACATCATCATAAGCACACACCTCCATAAATATCTATTGCAAACAGTTTCATAATTTTGGTCCAATCAGTTTCACCAAACCGTTTGGAGGTTTGGGTTCCAAACCATTTGGAGTGGTTGATCGAATGGAGGGGGTTGACCATTTGAGGGTGGTTGTTGATTTGTTGAATAATGATCTAATAGATTTAATTGATTAGTTTCTATAGGTTCTATGATTGGATAATCTACCAATTACAAACCCTAATCGGGTTGAGTGCTGAAATTCTCAATGGATTGATTTAATTTTTGGGTTGACTCACCCAAATGGTATCAAGACTGTTTGGAGGTCTATGGTGGTGTATGATTGGATGGTTGAAGATCCAGTGATATCAAATTGAAGTATAATCACTAGCTAAATTGATGATCGATTCAATGATGTAAACTCTAAGTGAATTTTATAAATTTCAATGATGGGATGAGTCAAACGGTACCATTTGGAGATTATCCAAATGACCTCAAGACCGTTTGAGGTCAGGTCATGTCATGGTTTGATTATGATCCAATTATTTCAATTGAATTAGTTCCAAAATGTCAATCATTGATGGTTCTTTGATTTCAATACCCTAATTGATGGTTTCTTGATTATAAAACTTAGTTCAATTGGGTTCAAAACCCTAATTGAAGGTTCAATTGAAGGGTGATTCAATGATTCAATTGAATAAAAAATCAGTAGTTCAATTGATAGAGGGTTTAATGATTGAAACCCTGAATTGATAAAGTGATGGAAGACCTTTTTGGTCCATTCGGTTTTGAGAGAGTTTGGACCAAACGGTCTCAAGACCGTTTGGGACCAAACGGTCTAAAGAGGTTGATAGTGGATATCCTTATATCAATAGTTCCTAACTCAAAGATGAGTCTATATCATTAGCAATGGTTGTATTTTCTAAATGCAGTGACTTGTGACCAATACATTACATGATAAATGTGATGAACTGGTGTATAAAGTATTAGGATGGGAAATACCCTAATACAAGCTAAGTGGATGAACTCAAGTAAGGTAATGGTGATGAGGGAAGTGATACATCAAAATTTGATAGATATCACATCTAGCACCTCAAGTGTGACATACCTTAATGTATTTTAAATCCAATATATTTGGATGAGTGACACATGAAGTGTGCCATGTCAGTTGTTACATTCAGATGTAATGCATTTTGATAAGTGTAGGCTAATGTGCCTTATGAAAAGGTTAATCCAAATCAATAGACTATGATGCAATCATATTCTGGTAAAGATGAGAGAGAAACTCATACTTTGTGTTGATAATCCATTTAATGATGAATGATGAGAATAAATAAGTATGATTGAATACTTATGTTATCAATGTTGGCTCCTAGCTGTGTGGAGCAATGAGTTAAGGTTTGATCATTAATAGCATGATCTTAAGAACCTAAATGGTTATTTGTGGAAAACCCTAATGGAGGGTGATGATGTGTAAGAGGAATCCTAAGCCTAGAAAGGGAATAGTGGTATTACTTTGTGTTGCATGGTGCTGATATGTAAGCATTATAATTGTTATCATGAAGTACTAAACATGCAGGTATCCTTAGAAGATAAACATAGCCAGGTATGAGCTATGATGTTCCTTTTATTAAAGTTGTTAATGAACCATAATATTCCTTGTTGCCTACTAAGAGCTATCAAGAGGTGAATTAAGCTTTGTGTGTTATGTAGAATGCTTGTGTAGTAAGAATCATGCTTACTTTGGTCAAATAACCTGAAGGTATTAAGTTACCTGTTAAGTGGTAACAAGTATTCTATGATGAACTAAAGGTTTGAATACCCATAATCTATAATCATGATGATGAACTTGTTAAGAAATGGGAATGTACATGATGAGATGAGGGATTAAGATCCCAATACTTAGTTGAAAGAGTATGGCTACAAGCCATGACTCCACCAAACAATGTCAGGCATTGGCTATGTGATCTAAGCCTAAAGAGAGTACATGTTGTGCTTTAGATAAGAATAATGTTCTAATCTGTTAGACAATGAATTAACTGTTGTTAAGCAATTATGATTCCTCTGTTCAGATTTATTTTATTAATCTACAATAATAATGTTTCTGGCGGAGAGTTATATCTCTCGCTGGGGCAATTTTACAATTGTCTCACCCCCATGGGAACCATATTTTTAGGTGGACGCAGAGGAGGAGGCAGGAATCCTTCAGTAGGTGAAGGACAACAACAACAACAGTAGGGAGAGCAGTGAATTCTTAGGTGGAGATACTAGTTGATGTCTTGTATAGATGTACATAGAGTCATATGTGTCGTCTCTGTACTCTCAGGTCCTCGGAGTAGTGGTTAATGCTTTTTGAGATTTTGGCTTAGTGCCTCAAGATTTTATACTGCCTGTGTTTAGTTTAACAGAGCAGTTGATGCATGTAATTCTCTAAAAGAGATGATACAGTTGTGAACCAGTATGTAATTAAATTACTCTAGTTCTTTATGAAAGAGTTTTCCTATGTGTGGACCTCTCTGTAAAACAGTTTTAATTTTTAGTGATTTTCGGTAATTCGCTGCTTAATGATCGCTTCTGCTAAGTTAATAACGTTTTATTCGAATGATGTGTCACAATTTAGTGGTATCAGAGTTGTATGTTCACTGAGTCTACAGAGACATAGGACTAAGGTGTTCAATCTGTGTTAGTGTTCTCCAGTATACCCTATAGCGACTTTTGCTTATACAAAGTAAAGGGTAAAGTTTATAAATGATTGGGGAACACGAGGAACACATTGCTTAGGGCAATGCTGTTGCACCAGGAGAGGGTACAAGGGATCAGATAAGAAAAGAACAAGTGCCTGAGAATTCCCATCTTGACCTAATCAGGATAGAGAATCCTATGTTTATGCTCTTGAAGGGCAGGTTAGGACAACAGTAATGCATATAGAAGACTGGATACTAGCATTACAACCTAGATTACCAGTCCTTAATGTAGAAACTTTGGGCTTATAAAGGGTTCCTGAATGACATAGTCATGTTGGAATAGTGGAAATGTGGGAAAGATTAACATATGGAAAGAAAGTAGACTCTGCCATAATTTTAGACAGATAGTACATCTGTGATGGTAGTGTCCAAGGAGGGGTAATAAACTGAGATTTAAGGTAAGATCTCTATAATTTTAGAGACATTTGCCTAGTTGTTCTGAAAAACCAAAGTTTTGGTGCCACCAGTGCAATAAATGCCTAATGCACCAGGGCAGTAGCCACTAAGGGCACGTTTGTTTTAAAGGATATGGTTGTGTTGGATTGCACTCGTTAATCTAGCAGCATAAATATTAAGTTTGTTTTGTCGGAGAGGAAAAAGGCTACAAATCTTGCAGTTTGGAATATACAGTCTGTTCGGGATATCATTCTCCATTTTGAAATAGTCGGACGACGTACTCCCGCTTGTGAGTTGCATCGTTGTTATGATTTGCTCAATTGTAACAGCTGGCATCTCCTGGGCCAATAGAAAAAGTATTCTTTTTTATTGCTTTGTTCAGATTATCCGTGATCGTTATGTAGAAACCGGCTTGCATGTTTTGTTCTTTTTTTTCACCGCAGAACCCAGCAGTTAGAGTTTGTTCCACACCTGAGCACATATCTCAACCAAACATATACTCCAGCTATTCAGTATCTTCAATGTCTCGTGCAATCTAAACTCTGGATTAACAAAGTTCGGGATTCTTATTAATCTCGTTGAATCCTACAAGGCAAACATGCCCTAAGTAAAGGCAAAAGCAACAATAAGCAACTGCGAGGTTCTATACAATGAATCAATCTGATGCAATAGTCAAACCTCAGGTTGTGATAGGTCAGATGAAATAGATTCATTCTGATATTTCATTTCATGATTCTATGTGTTAAAAATAAGAAAGTTGTTATTTTTGAACTCCCTCTGACTAATCCTATAAGGACACAAGGGAGATGAGAACTTACATCTTACTCAGTGTTCCTTAAAATGCTTTATAATCTCCCTTATTTGTGTGTCAAAAGATGAGATATAGAAGTGATGCCTGAAGAAAATTCAAGAATGAAAAATCTTGTGTGTATAATGATATGAAAAGTGAGGAATATGATAGCAAATAAAGTGCATACTACATAATCTCTATACTTGTATACCCTGTCCAGGTATATGATTATTTGAGATAAGGCAAGTATGAAACTCTTAGATTGTTATCTTTCTTATTACTCTGATCAAGTAGTCATTTTGAAACAATCTAGTGAGTATAATGAAATTACATAGGGAAGTGCTAAGTGAACTTTCCCAATTACATAGGGAAGTGCTAAGTGAACTTTCCCAATTACATAGGGAAGTGCTAAGTGAACTTTCCCAATTACATAGGGAAGTGCTAAGTGAACTTTCCCAATTACATAGGTAAGTGCTAAGTGAACTTTCCCAATTACATAGGAAGTGCTAAGTGAACTTTCCTAATTACATAAGGAAGTGCTAAGTGGACTTTCGTAATTACATAAGGAAGTGCTAAGTGAACTTTCCTAATTACATAGGGAAGTGCTAAGTGAACTTTCCTAATTACATAGGAAGTGTTAAGTGAACTTTCCTAATAACATAGGAAGTGGTAAGTGAACTTTCCTAATAACATAGGAAGTGCTAAGTGAACTTTCCTAATAACATAGGAAGTGCTAAGTGAACTTTCCTAATAACATGGAAGTGCTAAGTGAACTTTCCTAATAACATAGGAAGTGCTAAGTGAACTTTCCTAATAACATATGAAGGGCTAAGTGAACTTTCCTAATTACATAGGAAGTGCTAAGTGAACTTTCCCAAACAAATAAAGGATTGTTGAGTGGATTACCTCTGTTAAATATATATGTTTTCCCTTTGATGAACAACCTTGGGTAATGATAGGAGTATGATACTTTATGTTTCTCCTTTCATTTACATGACAATCAACTAAGTATTATGACAGTTGATGTACTTGGATTAGAAATAATCCGTTGATGGATACTTAGAAAAGTATCAGTTTGCTTTGGACTTTGGTTCCAAGATAAAGATATATGGAACAAGCAATGTCCTAAAGTAAAAGAAATACTTTGTGCATGTGTACCCTTGGTGGTAACAACAGGGAATCGAAAATGATAAGGATGAGATGTGTTCACAATACATATGATGAATACCAAAGTAAGGTATTTATTCTGGTTACCTATATTGGTCAACTATGAAATCAATCTAGTTACAAAAAAAATGAACATCATATGTTAGGGGTTTATGCTCTGCATAAACATAAACATTGAGATGAACTAATGGAAGGAACAAGTGTAATTATGGTGGAAAAGTTTATCAAGTTGAAAATATTTTCTTAGAATAATCTTGTGTGGAAGAACTTTGTGTGGATTAAAGATCTATAGTATCTCGGTGATATTGAGATGATAATTAGAGACTTGATGACATGAGTATCAACTATCTTTTGTTATCTGGGATTTCGGGGACGAAATCCTTGTTAGGGGTTTATAATATGTAACACCCCTGACCTGGGTTATGATTAAACCTAGATGTTTTGCTTAATGAAGTTGATTATATGCTTTCTCTTATCTCTCTAAAAGTAATTAAGGCTCAAGAGGAATTTATATTTCAATTTTAGTCCCTTTTAAATAATGTTGAAACAATGTTTTGTTAGTTTTGGACTAAAGTGCAAATTACCCAAGTTGAGGGGTTAACTTGCAAATAATACATGATACAATTTTCCTCATGTGTTGAAGCATCATGGTAATGAGTATGATGCAATAGTATGGCTTCTACAAGCCTGAATAACAAGAAAGAGCATGTTGAGCAATGTTTGTGCATTAAAACCTAGTTTTGGTGTAATGTGCAATTTACCCAAAATCTAGGGTTCAATATGAAAAATACCACTTCAAGAGGGTCCCTCATGATTCTTTGCATCAGCTATAGAAAATAATTTGAGAGGGGCGCCTCATTTGAATCATTTTGAAGGAGAGAGAATCTTGATATTAAAATAATCAAGATTTAAGCATAATTGAAACCCTAATTCAATTTAATGCAAAAATAATTACATTAATTGGATTGCCCTTCAACCAAAACTATAATGATTGAGTTTGGTTATTTGTGGACGTCCTTGTGCCTTGCAAAGGCAAAGGAAATATCTACGTGAGTGGAGAACCCACTCACATTAAGAAAAGAAAAAGAAATATCCACTCACTTATGGATATTATTATAATATGATTTAAGGTGCTTAGTTTGTTTTCCTTTAAACGTGGATAATTGAGAGGAATAAGAGGCAAATAGGATAGAATCGTCCCTAAGGAAAAATAGGGGGCATATGGCAAGAAAGTTCAGGAGATAATTCCTACTTTCTCTCTCTTAAATGAATTTTCAATAAAATTCATATATAAGCTCCTTTATCTTTGAGGTGAAGGGATAATTTCGAATCCACTTTCACTTCTTGCTTGAAAAAACGATCAAGGGAGCTTGGATAAATAGGAGGACGACCCCCAACCTGTTGGTAAGCTTCTTGACCTTCTTTCACCTTGAATTCATGATGGAAATCACAAAACAATGCATGCTTTCTTCTCTATTTCACTCCATCTTCAATCCTAGCCAATCTTTTCACTCCAAAGCTTGAGTACGAGCCTTGGGAGGGTTGCAAAAGCTTCTTCCACCATTGTTCATGTGAATATCCAAGATTTGAAGCTCAATTGAAGGTGGGTTATATAACTTGAACCCTTGAACATTGTTATTGATTCCATATCTTTATCAATTGTTGATTCCTTCTTTATTCCCGAAATTTTATTTGGTTGATTGATGCAATCACCATGAAAATCACAGAAAGCTTCATGGGTTTATAGCTTGATTATGATGACATCATCATAAGCACACACCTCCATAAATATCTATTGCAAACAGTTTCATAATTTTGGTCTAATCGGTTTCACCAAACGATTTGCAAACCGTTTGGAGGTTTGGGTTCTAAACTGTTTGGAGTGGTTGACCGAATGGAGTGGGTTGACCATTTGAGGTTGGTTGCTGATGTGTTGAATAATGATATAATATATTAAATTGATTAGTTTCTAGAGTTTCTATGATTGGATAATCTACCAATTACAAACCCTAATCGGGTTGAGTGCTGAAATTCTGAATGGATTGATTTAATTTTTGGGTTGACTCACCCAAACGGTCTCAAGACCATTTGGAGGTCACCCAAACGGTCTCAAGACCATTTGGAGGTCAACCAATACCGTTTGGAGGTCTATGGTGGTGTATGATTGGATGGTTGAAGATCCAGTGATATCAAATTGAAGTATAATCACTAGCTCAATTGATGATCGATTCAATGATGCAAACTCTAAGTGAATTTTATAAATTTCAATGATGGGATGAGTCAAATGGTCTCAAGATCGTTTGGAGATTATCCAAATGACCTCAAGACTGTTTGAGGTCAGGTCATGTCATGGTTTGATGATGATCCAATGATTTCAATTGAATTAGTTCCACAATGTCAATCATTGATGGTTCTTCGATTTCAATACCCTAATTGATGGTTTCTTGATTATAAACCTTAGTTCAATTGGGTTCAAAACCCTAATTGAAGGTCTAATTGAAGGGTGATTCAATGATTCAATTGAATAACAAATTAGTAGTTCAATTGATAGAGGATTTAATGATTGAAACCCTGAATTGATAAAGTGATAGAAGACCTTTTTGGTCCATTCGGTTTTGAGAGAGTTTGGACCAAACGGTCTCAAACCGTTTGGAGACCCAAGTGGTTTCAAGTAAGAAATGTCCATATGGTTTCATTATGGTTTTGCTTAAATGATTTCAAACCATTCAATGTCTGAGTGACTAAGACCGCTTGGGGTCTAAGTGACCAAGAATATTTGAGGTTCAATTGGTCAAACCATTTGAACACCTAAGGTGACTAAAGGTCAATTAACTAATTGATTATTAATGATGTAAATCAAAGGTGATTACAATGATTGTACCTTTGAGGTACTAGGGTAATTAGTACCTTGTTGAGTGGTTAACTCTTTATGCTTATGAAAGCAATGATTTGATATGTTGTGACAACCCTTCATTCAAGTTGTTTGGACCTAATCTAATTAAGATTGAAGTAATTGACATCCTAGAGAGGATGAGAGAAGAGGAATCCCTACATGAGTGACAATCATGTAATGGTTAAACCTCAATACTTTCAACATGAACATAATAAGTAATCAGGGTATGATCCTTTGTAAAGAGATCATGAAATCTTAATTGAGAAGGTTGATGAAACCCTAATCAAGGGTGTGACACGAGAAACCCTAATTAAGGGTGATGTCAAGTGAAAACCTAATTTCAGGTAATGCTATGTGAAACCCTAATGTAGGGCAATGTTATGTGAAACCCTGATATATGAGGATATTATGTGAAACTCTAGAGTAGAGTAATGTTATGTGAAACCCATATTTATGGGAGATTCTATGTGAACCTTAATTTATAAACATGGAAAATCCTATTCCTAATAATGGAATAGTGATTAATATATTTACAAGTGTAACATCTAAAGAGGTTGATAGTGGATATCCTTATATCAATAGTTCCTAACTCAAAGATGAGTCCATATCATTAGCAATGGTTGTATTTTCTAAATACAGTGACTTGTGACCAATACATTACATGATAAATGTGATGAACTGGTGTATAAAGTATTAAGATGGGAAATACCCTAATACAAGCTAAGTGGATGAACTCAAGTAAGGTAATGGTGATGAGGGAAGTGATACATCAAAATTTGATAGATATCACATCCAGCACCTCAAGTGTGATATACCTTAATGTATTTTAAATCCAATATATTTGGATGAGTGACACATGAAGTGTGCCATGTCAGTTGTTACATTCAGATGTAATGCATTTTGATAAGTGTAGGCTAACATGCCTTATGAAAAGGTTAATCCAAATCAATAGACTATGATGCAATCATATTCTGGTAAAGATGAGAGAGAAACTCATACTTTGTGCTGATAATCCATTTAATGATGAATGATAAGAATAAATAAGTATGATTGAATACTTATGTTATCAATGTTGGCTCCTTGCTGTGTGGAGCAATGAGTTAAGGTTTGATCATTAATAACATGATCTTAAGAACCTAAATGGTTATTTGTGGAAAACCCTAATGGAGGGTGATGATATGTAAGAGGAATCCTAACCCTAAAAAAGGAATAGTGGTATTACTTTGTGTTGCATGGTGCTGATATGTAAGCATTATAACTATTATCATGAAGTACTAAACATGCAAGTATCTTGAGAAGATAAACATAGCCAGGTATGAGCTATGATGTTCCTTTTATTAAAGTCATTAATGAACCATAATATGCCTTGTTGCCTACTAAGAGGTATCAAGAGGTGAATTAAGCTTTGTGTGTTATGTGGAATGCTTGTGTAGTAAGAATCATGCTTACCTTGGTCAAATAACCTGAAGGTATTAAGTTACATGTTAAGTGGTAACAAGTATTCTATGATGAACTAAAGGTTTGAATACCCATAATCTATAATCATGATGATGAACTTGTTAAGAAATGGGAATGTACATGATGAGATGAGGGATTAAGATCCCAATACTTTGTTGAAAGAGTATGGCTACATGCCATGACTCCACCAAACAATGTCAGGCATTAGCTATGTGATCTAAGCCTGAAGAGAGTACATGTTGTGCTTTAGATAAGAATAATGTTCTAATCTGTTAGACAATGAATTAACTGTTGTTGAGCAATTATGATTCCTCTGTTCAGATTTATTTTATTAATCTACAATAATAATGTTTATGGTGGAGAGTTATATCTCTCGCTGGGGCAATTTTACAATTGTCTCACTCCCGTGGGAACCATATTTTTAGGTGGACGCGGACGAGGAGGCAGGAATCCTTTAGTAGGTGAAGGACAACAATAGCAACAGCAGGGACAGTAGTTAATTCTCAGGTGGAGACACTGGCTGATATGTCTTGTATAGATGTACATAGAGTCCTATGTGTCGTCTCTGTACTCTCAGGTCCTCGGAGTAGTAGTTAATGCTTTTTTAGATTTTGGCTTAGTGTCTTGAGATTTTATACTGCCTGTGTTTAGTTTAACAGATCAGTTGATGCATGTAATTCTTAGAAAGAGATGATATAGTTGTGAACCAGTATGTAATTAAATTACTCCAGTTCTTTATGAAAGAGTTTTCCTATGTGTGGACCTCTCTGTAAAACAGTTTTAATTTTTAGTGATTTTCGGTAATCCGCTGCTTAGTGATCGCTTCCACTAAGTCGAATGATGCGTCACATTAAACAAATTCTTGAGAAAATAGTTGACGTAATAAGAAAAAACTAGTTGATAAAGCTCGATGACGCGTTATGGGCCTACAACACAACATACAAAACTCCTATCGGGACAACTCCCTATAAACTGATTTATGGAAAATCTTGCCATCTCCCTGAGGAATTAGAGCATAAGGCCATTTGGGCCATCAAGTTCCTGAACATGGACCTTGACAAAGCAAGCAAGAAATTATTTTTGCAGCTGCAAGAGTTGGAGGATGTAAAAGAGGTGAAATCACCCCTTTACTAAAAATTTGAAGAATTGACATCCATTCTAAACACACTCAAATGTATGATGGAATGGGCATAAATTTTCCAAATTTATAAATATTGGTATACAAAAGGCCATTGGAAAGTAGCGGAATAAAAATTTGTGACTATAATCAAATTTCGTATAAAGGTTTACAAAGATACATTAAATTCTCCCATTAGGGTTTACATCAAGATACATACACATGATCTAGATAGAGTGAAGTCTGGACTAATACAATCTTGTCTCTAAGCAAAACCTCCAATAGCTAGGTCCAAGCCAAAGCTATGTTCTCCTTGTCTTATCCATCACCTTGCTCAACACCTAGGTGGTTGGGAAGGCACCCAGTAAAAAGGAAAGGGAAAAAGTATGTGTCACAAAACTAATCTAGGATAACAAGATAAGTAAAGCAAATAAAAATGGGTTATGGTTCATCATAAGGTGAAGATAACAAGAGTACGAGGCTATATTCAAAAGAAACTTGCCATTAACAATTGTATTAAAAGGATTTGCATGTAAGATAATTATGTCTACCTAACTAGGTAGGGTTGAGGCACCTACCGGACCTCTAACCTTAGGTGAGGGGAGAATAAGACATTCCCAGTCACCTACAATATCATGGGGAGAATAAGACATTCCCCAGGGCGATTATTTACATGTCCTCTGTGGGTGGTTGTACATAAGTATCGCTACTTCAGATTAAATAGAACATAAATCTACATGCTAGAAAAATTAGTTATGGCAAGAATAATTTATGAACCAATAAGCATGGCAGTGGGGTTTAAAAACCAAACAAGATAATATCTTAACTGATTTGAGGCATAAGCAAAGTAGGGTTTCAAGAATAGAAGATTAGGTCAAATTAAGCCTCATTATGAAAGAATGGGTTAAGGCATAAAATTTCCCAACTAAAGTGTGTTAGATTCACATACCTCCTCCTTAACGAAATCCAATTATCAACTTGCACCACTTTAATGGATTCCAACTTCCACTTTTCCTATTTTCAATGTGTTAACATGTATTAGGGTTTTGCATATGTATAAAGGTGAAGGAAACCCTAGTTTTGGAATTTTCCCATTAAACTCCAATTTAGACTCTTAGAACATCACCATTGATCTAGTTAGGTTTTTCTGATTAAGAAAACATATAATTTTGCATATTTTGGAGTTATGAAGATTAAAGTGTATTTTTGGTGATTTTTAAACTAATTAATTCATTTTCTAGAAAATCACCTTCGAAAAAAATCAAAACCAATGCTTGAAAATATTTTTATTAGAAATAGCACATTTTTATGAGTTCAAAACATATTTTATTTTTATTTTTGGACAATCGAATCAAAAGTTATGGATTATTGAAATTCGACCAATCATAAAATGACACATAGGCAAACCATGCGAGAGAGAGGGAGAGGGAGAAAACACCATTTGACCCAATATCAGGTTTGAAGTTTCATAGGTAACCAAACTAGAGCTTCTAGAGAAGGTATAGCAAGAAACCGAAACCCTAGAAGAACATTGTAAAAAGAGATGGAGATCATCGATTTTAAACATAGAAGCATGAGTTTTAAGCATGTAGTAAGCAATATATGAGAAGGGGGTTATAAAACTCACCTCTAGGAATGTAAGAAGGTCTGAACATAAAGGATCCTAATATTACAAGGTCTGGTTTCTCCAAGCCAAGCTCCTTTCTTGAACGAAGATCACCTTCTCCACTTTAAAGGTGCAAACCCTAGCAAAAGAGCATGGATATGAGATGTTTTACGGCTCTAGGTGGAGTTTTACCATGGAAGGTTATGGTTATGATCTGGAAAAAGGTGGGAGGAAGACTAACAACATGAAAATAAGGAAGTAAAGGAGGATACTTGCTAGTTTTGGTCGAAATCACCGAGGAGGAGCTTAAGAAAGCCTAAATAGAGAAATTTGGAACCCTAGGAGCCTTCTTCACCAAGGTAGGCACCCTCTTTTACCTTAGGACAACAACTTCATGGACAAACATAGAAGCAATGATACTATAAGATGGGGTAAAGAGAATTAGAGGATTGATTCTTAGATTGGGAGGTGGGAAGGGGTAGGCATGGCTTTATAAAGAAGGGGGCAAGCATGAGGTGTCTATGGGACTTTCCATGTGTCCTTATGCTAAGGCTTCATGGCCATGCAAGAGGAAAGATCATAGAGACTTCTTGTATATCCAAGGTCGGTCCTAAAATACCATGGAGACTTCTAGGACATCCCCACCATCCTTCAAACAAAGAAATAACCCCATTGGTTGATAGCTTTTAAAGATAAGCTCATTTATAAAGAGGGTAATCCCTATAATGCCCTTAGAGAGAAACATCTTCAAACCAAGGTGCAACTAGGTGAACCTGGCTCAAAAACTCAATAATGGTAAGGGAATATCTAAATATTATAATGCATGTGACAATTTACAAATAAAACCTCTGAATTGGGTAAATTGCATAAAAGTCCAAAATGTGCATATAATTGCATAACTTGCACAAACAACATCCAAATTGGACCAAACTTGAAACTTAATCTTGTATCATGATTTAAAAACACCTCACAAGGTTAGATTAAGGTTTAGAGTACGTAATTATGGTAGTTAAGCTTATTCAATACATTAAGTAAGGTTTGGGGCCTTACACTTCTAACATGGATTTATTTACCATTGTTCCACTAAAGTGGTGATTTTACATTTTAGATCCTTAAATAAGATTTCACCAAGGTATTTGTGCATAAACCCTTACATTTATATAATTATTGAACAAATGTTCACAAACCACTATAAATTCCACAATTTAAGCATCAAGGCCAAAAAGGATAGAAATGATAGGAAAATATTGGGAAAGGGCCAAAAAGAGAATATGTCGAAGTTTCGATATGTTACAAAGGAGCAAAGGTTACACACATACAAAAATACATGCATTTACAAGCAGAGGACAAAGGTGTGGCATGATGCCCACCTAAAAAGCAAGGATGTTTTTGAAGGAGACATGGTTCTTTTATTTAATTCTAGTATTAGGTTGTTCCCAAGAAAACTCGAGTCCTGATGGTCCGACCCATTCACTATTGTGAAGATCTATCCATTTGGATTGATGGAAATTTCTAGTGAAAAGACTGGTACCTTCAAGGTGAATGGACACATAGTAAAAGGGTATTATGAAGATGAGGCTTTTGTGAGAAGGTCATAACTTAACTTGGAAGAGCCCAAACCTGCTCCACCAGAAGAACAATGAAGAGCTAGACACAAAATTCAAGCTGAAGACTATAAATTAACGCTTATTGGGAGGCAACCCAAGTGCCTTTAATGACTGTTTTAATTTTCTATTGTTCTTTGTTTCTGCTTCTGGACAATTCTATTATTTCTCATCCTTAGTTTTTACCTTAATTTTGTGTTACCTTTCATAATTAGATCTCTAGAATCTTAGTGTTCAAATTTTGACATTTACCTCAAAAAAGTTAATAACCTAGTAGGTACATAAAGCTTCTTTTAGTCATAAACCTATGCGGTCACAGGAAACAAGAAAAACCCAAGCGATCATAAATGATCGGTATAATTATATGCCATCACTTGAGCTGTTGAGCATCAATGATCGCATAAAATTCTCAAATCCCTACGACCGCTTGGGATCCCTCGGTCTATGTGACTGTTGGACATAGGCCCATCCTACAAACATAAGGATTCTGACCCACATCTTTCGACCCCTGTGACTGCAGAGGATTAATATTCTCTATGATTGCTGAAGAATTCTGAGTGTCAACACTTAAACCCAAGGGTATAAGAACCCAAATCTTTTTCACCCTAAGTGTTTTGCAACCCCATCAATTATGGCGAAGCCCTAGCCCTCTGTAGAGAGCCAGAGACAATGCCATGACAAGGAACCTAAAGATGATGATGATCGGAGAAGAGGACCACCTACTTTTCTAGTCTCATTTTCTCTCATACGAAAGGTAAGCCCAGTCACTTTCTTCTCTTGATTTCCCTGCACGTTGTAGCTATTTTTCATTTCTTCCTTTCTTTTCCTCTGTTGTCATGGGTGATTAAGGGTTCTCTCCTTCTTTGTCGCACCTCGCCTGTGGCCGCATATCCTCTTGTAACCGAAGCAATGTCAAGGTTTTCTCATCGTCGATGCCTCGCGTTCCTATCATCTCCCACCATTACAGACCACTAAAAGCCTTCCACCATCAGCGACTGCTGAAGCCACCACTCTGTCAATTGCCATAATCCATGTCTACCACCCTCGCGACCACTGAGTCACCTCCCCCATTGACTGACCGACCTACCCACAACTAGATACGATGGTACAAATCCTCTACAATTGTAGAAGGCTTGAACCCCCTATCTCTCCTCATGATTTTCCTCCACAAATGCCCTCTCTTTCTTTTTTCTCACCAACCACTAATTATCGATTCTCCTATGATCGCCCATACCCCTACGGCCACTGATGCCCTCCCCCCCCCAGCTACTTTCATTCAATCGGTGGAATACCCTTAGGTTGTTGAGGTACTCCAAGACCACTGAGGATCATGCAATCATAGAGAACAATGGGTTTATCTGACCTATTTCTTTAACCCCGCTCTTCTTCGCATATAATTGTTCAAATTCCTAATCATTTGGTCACAAACCTTTATCGGTCGAAGACTTTCTATTCGGTCACTGAGGTGTCATTCGCTCACAAACACCCTATCACCCTTAGTGACTAACACCATTAATTAAGTCATGTTGCGATGTCATGCATTCGGTCACACGGGAAAGCTAGAATGTTGTGCAATTTTTCAAACTTATAATATTGGACAGTCTTGAAATCACAATTTTTCCCTTATCAATTTACTTAAACACAAGTATACATATGATGACACTAAATTTTATGTAAATTTTTGAATGTCGTCATCTACTTCAGACTCCCTGTATAGGAAGATCATCTCACTAAAAGGGTTAGAAGATGCAATTCAAGAAATCAACACATACTTGGAGATGCACCCAAACTACCTTAGGCAGAGAAAATGAAATTGCTACTACAGAAAGAGCATTATGAAACACTGTTGGCGAATGATTACCCAGAACCTGAGGATGAGTCTCAAAGTACGTTGGCTACAAATACCTCAGAGTACCTACCATCAGAGGAAGAGGTAAAGCAGATAGGAAAGAGGAAGATGTCGAACCCAAGAGAATCCTCATTAAAGAAGCAGAAGCTTATGGTCACAACACAGTCCAAAAATTAGATTCTAGGGGCAGAAAGCATACCAAAAGAGATAGTGATAGTTTCTGATAAGTCGATAACATTTGAGGACCAAGGAAAGACATGCAAAACAAGGTACAAAGGACATCAAACCATGTACGACTTGTTCAAAACAACAAAGCAATTCAAGCCAACAAGGTACATGGACCATGATGATTTTAGAAAGTTGGGGCTCTACAAACGAGTAGCAGAATTCTTAAGAGGAAACAAATTTGGGTGTCTTGTGTTTGGTAGCCCAGAACTCTTACATATAAATGATAGCCAAATTCATGTCCTCACTCATAAAAGTCCCTATCAGAGGAGAAGAAAAGAATGAAAAGGGGGGAGTACAAACTACAAGTAAGAATAGGAGGAAAGGATCATTATATTACTGAAAGGTTTTTGAATCAGTTGTTCACCAATACTAACGAGGAAGCCAGTGCCTACCAAGCGGAAAAAGGTGATAAGGATACAGTCGGGTTCATTAGACACAAGATGTGGGAGAAGCTATCTGGAGAAGACAAATACAACCCGGGGAAGTCAAAAGTGACTCAAATAACTTCTTGCTTCATCATAGTGATACAGAAAATCCTTGCAAACACTGTGTACGCCTGATCAGAAATGGGGAATGTATTAAGGGGGGAGCTTTTCCTAATCTGGTTGATGATAGAGAAAAGACCAATAAACATTAGGCGACTACTAATTAACAAACCATCAGCAGCAGTTGATCATGACATCAAATAGAGAATGAGAGATTACTGGATGGGTGGTCAAATCACACTAATTGCATCCTTCTTCATGGAAGTTGAGGAGCTAGGAAGGTATGAGCCGATTGAAGGACACACGAAGCTTGATATTAAATATCTGATAAATGTAGGAATACTAGCACAAAAGGGGTGACAAGCTATTCTATAAGCAAAACAATTCTAAACGGCTACTTCCCTTCCCAAAAATGGCATATTACGATGCCAATAAACTACAACCTAGCATCAATTAAGTGGACAAAATGCACTCTAGTGCTATCAGGAGGTTTGCAAACCCAAAATCACCCACTAGCATCTAAGATGTAGAGGATCAACAAGAAGAGATAGAACAACAAAGGTCGGAAAAGAGAAAGAAATTAGCAATCCGACAATGCAAAGCCGAGGCATCAAACATTCAACTTCCTCAAGCTCAGTCAAGTAAGGTAGATAATGGAAAACATCCATCCTTGGAGGATTAACTAACTCACAATGATGAAGGGTTTCATAATGCACCACCTTCCCCTCCAATTACAGGCGGAATACCAGAGGGACCAATCACAGAGATGGGTGACAAACCGAGTGCCCCTACAGATGCACGAGAGCATGTTATAAAAGCTGAAAAGACCTAGGCCACAGTCTTGAGAACTCCAAGCATTCAACCCCAGACCCTCCAACAACTGACATAGTACCGTGATACCAAGTCAACCTGAGGCATCGAGCGTTGAACAAGCAATGAACATAGAGCTCGAAGGTGCACAGGAGAACCCCATGCAGCCAACAAAATAGGACCAACATGCCTCCTCTCGACAAGAACAACTAGTGGCATCATCATCTCAGCCAATGACAACAACAACAAGGAGACCCAAAGAAGGATGGCAACAACGAATCTCGACATTCGGGGAAGAATTGGGACGTCGAGTCAAGGTTCTCTTCCAACATGTGTACAATTCTTCTTCATAAGCACATTTCTTTTTTGATAGCCTGCAAGCACTAACAACGCAGGTATCGAAGATCAATGATAGGACCAGTGACCTCCCAGAACTCATGACTAACATGCTCTTCCACCAATGTGAGGTGCTACAAGCATTCGAGACAATGTCAAAAGAGATGGCAGACCTTAGGAAAGAAAGGGAAATTGTACATGCTGAGAAAGAGATGATGCACAAAGGATACAAAGAAGCAATGAAAGAACCACAAAAGGAGTGCAAACATATGGAGGAATGGTGAACGAGGCAAGCATCTGAATCCAAAACCAGCCCCTCACCATCTCGAGCATCTTCCAGCCCCTCGAATGCTGACAAACAAAAGGATGAAGAAGCAGCAAGCGCACCACCTTCACATAGAGAAGAAAGTGTGAATATACCTAAAGATCAGTCAGAGGAGGCTGCAAAGCAAAAGTAGCAACCACATCTTGAGAAGCCAGATGTTGCCAAGGACACAAACAATGTTGTACAAGAGTTTGACTTAAACTCTCAGCCCAAAAAGGACAAGGAGAATTTGATAGAGAAACATGTAGGAGATACCGTTGGTAGGGAAGAAGCAAGTGCTAAAATATCATCATCCTGAGGCATGGATACAATCAATGAATTCCTAGACGAAATGAACATCAACATGGACATTGTTGACATTTACCTCCAGGAGCTTGTCCACAACGAATATGATGATGTTGTGTATGATGGCAAGATGGCTGCCACTATAGCAACACTCAATGAAGTTGTGCATAAAACCTTGTCTATTGCAAACGAACATGTAGAAGTAACTATTGGCACATACATGGTTAAAGACAAAGTAGAAGAAGAACTAAAGAAGATTACTAAAGATCATGCTCCCACCTCCACCTCGCTACTATTACCCCATCCTTAAATGCACATCTGGCTAGCGAAGGGACGTCAGATGATGATGAATGTGATCTAGCCCCCTTCTTTTCCGGTGCACCGGAAAGAGAACACCATTTACCTGTGGAGAAAGATGAAGTAGCGGCAACACCCTCGCTTCCATGCAATCTGGTTGGAATGGATATGTCATCAGTGTCCAAAATGACATGTCGAGACGTCCAGGTCCTTACCGATATCCTTGATGAAAACCTAATAGGTATCGACATAGTTTATAACAACAACAGAAGAACTCTGACTAGAGAACACTATAGGGGGATTTTCTTACAAAGAGCTAGAGTACACAAAAATCTTTTCAAGGTACTCTGTGCAACTGCCCTGGAAGAATTTCTACACTCGGATAAGGTGCAACCGGTGTTTAATGGCACCACACATATGAAGAGGATGTTGTATGGAGAGAACTATAAATCAAAATCTATGAAAGAATTACATAATGCAGTCATGAGAGCAGAGACCGGATTTATTACCTTACCAATCAGAACAGTTAAGCATTGGGCATTGATTGTCATAAATTTTACGAGTTTCATACTACAATATATAATTGTTGCATTGTTGAGCTACCAAGCACATCAATTATCGTCAAAAACAAGGAAGCTCGTGAAATCCTAAAAGTGCCCATTCGCCTTCAACGAGCCATACAATAATAGGAGACTGCCACAAGCCAAATTGGAAAGAAAAAAAATTGATCTCCACAAAGGTACCTCAAGAGAAAGAAGGGTCAGGAGACTGCGTGTTCATTGTACTGAGGATGATGGAAGCAATTAACAAGGGCATTCCAATGGAGGATCTCTCTCTTGAATATTTACTGTGTGGTAAGTACATAATGGATGTCATTTATGATTGTCATTTATGATTGTCATTTCTTCAACGACCTGACAATGCTTCTTGATGCCATAGCACGTAGACTGCACACGAGAATTCCTCTCCCTGAGAAAAATCCTTAGACAGAACAACAACAGACACTACGACTCAACCCTTTTGAACCAGACCGAGAAGCAACATGGAAGGTAGGATGGACACCCTCTAAAACACCAAAAGATAGCAAGCAGGATGCAAAGAAAAATCCTAAGAAAAATGGGGTTGACGAGAAGACAAGGGCCTCACAAGAAAAATAAATCGAACAATAAACAACTACTAATCAACTAGAAGAAGGCAAAAATGAAGATGAACCAGAAGAGTTAAGGCCAGATGGGTCGGCGGGGTCCATAGAACCAACTTTCCAAAATTTTGACAGATGGTCCTGTGAAGATATGTCTTGGGATTTGTTGATGTTGATAATGGACATGCTAAAAGATGGCGATAATCATGGAGATGTAATCTTTGAAAGGGAAGGCATTTGTATCATTAAAGATGACATCCGAGAGATGATGAAGATGGGGGGGATATCTAACAGTAAATGTCATGTTTGCATATCAATCCCTGCTAAGTGCTAATATGCCTCATGTCCACATGGCCTACTTCTTGCTCGTTGATGAAATACTTAAAGTCAAGGAGTCAGGAGAAAAAGAACGCATGCAAACATGACTAATGGACTCCCTACTCGATTTCATTTTCCTATCAATACTCCATGATAATAATCGGGTGCTTCTTGTAGTCAACATCAAGGTGAAGACCGCAATTTTATATAACAGCTCAGATTCAGCCTTTGCACTGAACAAATATACCAACATGACTACATCAAATACGCCTACTGAAGAAAAGACACTAACATGAGCACAAGAGATAATAGAGATGATATGCAAACATGGCAAGGGGTACAAATCAGTAAAGGGAAAGGACTTCAAGAAAACACAGTTTTGTCACAGAAGTCCCCAACAGATTACTCTATCTAATGACTGTGGTTTCTACTGTCTGGCATGGATGACAACCTTGGCCCTGAGGGATGTAAAAGTTTAAAGCTTGCAACATGAACATTACTACACACTTTGAGGAGGGTATGCTGACATGATGTTGCAATCTAAATGGGCGATTTTCAAACAACAACAATAAAGCATGCCCATTTATATCTAAAACATTCATCTTTGACACTCCAAGACGGAGTTTATGATAAGTTTTGGGGGAGTTATAAACAGGCATGACATGTACATTTTTGCCTTTTATTCCAATTTTGAATTTTTTTACAAACTCTTACTTCTCCCTACATTGTGGGGAATTTTGATTTTGATTCACAGTTTTGAGATCTATCCTTCCTAAATTTATCTACTTCTCCCACTTTTAGACTTTTTTGTCCTTATGCTATTTTATAGCATAATATTCTCAAAAGTGGTGCAAATGAGCTATCAATTTACATAAAAGAAAATGACACAACAATACAATATTACTCCATTCTTATAGCAAAATATTGTGTAATATGGAAGAACGCTCCCTGTAAATAAGGAGGACTTAATCAGCCACACTCCCAACCAATCACCCTAGCCTTGTGGTACTAGTTAGAAAGTATGCATCTCCAGCAAGATGGAAACAACTACCCTGTCCAGTTTTAAATATCCCCGCTTTGGGATCAAAAGAGGGTTGGCTACCCAGAAAATCCTTATCGGTCCTTTTTCCCAAGCCAGTGAGCAAAATAAAAAGCCAAAATAAAAATAAAATAAGAGTTGTTCCTGGAAAGATGTTCAAGGATTTCACATGGTCGATGTACTGATGCACTCGCAGATGCAGATATGTCGTGCCCGGTAGTGGAATCTGAAAGCCTATTTTAACACACCTGCATTTCGAAGTGGAACTCACACAACCACCTGACAGTATATCAGGGCCCAATCGGGTGACACTGTCTTTACGACAACATTATGGTTGAGGCAAACTGAGAAATGTAGGAAAACACTTAAAACCTAACCTACCCTACCACAATAGCTTAGACACAACCCAAAATAAAGGTAGTGTGTGAAAGATACCCCTTGTAGGAACCATTTATGAGTACAACTAGGAACAGAGGTGGGGGAGGATATTACGAGGGAGAGTCCTTTGCTACAAAAGGTAGTGGTAGGGGTATAAAGTTGCGCAACTCTGGAAATAAAGGGAGGGACTAGGACCTCAGTATGTGAACCAATCATGTCAGAAGGGTTTTGCTGTAAGGATGGGATAATTTTGTGGTGTGTGTTTACCAAAAGGAAAACAACTATAGCTCATCACTTGATGCTTTGATTCTATCTATTAAGTTCTAAGTTTGGGGGAGTTGATAACTTCTAATGCCGTGGGATTTAACTTGCTGATTTTATTCACTTTTGTCACTTTTACCGTATTTCATCTAAGATAACCCCTATATTTCTATCCCAGGACTCAAAATTTTCTCTATACTCTGAATAGACTAAAAGATTCAAGAGACTGATTAACCTCAAGCTACTATAACGGTCATTGGCCATCCACCCTCTCAGCGGTCGAAGAAGTAGAATCTCCAACGATCAGTGAAGGAGACTGCCTCTACGGTCGCTTATTATATTCTCCATGTGGTCACCCACCCTAGTGCTTATGTGATCACTTACCCTAAGTATTGTTGTGGTTAAAGCCACCAAAATATCTCTACCACCACCTACATTGACACCCTATGACCAAAGCAATACTACTTCCCCTATGGTCGCATGAACCTCTTAAGTCAGTGGCTGGTACCTATAAATAAGCTCCCACCTCATCCATAGAGAGGGTCACATCATTACAGACACGATGAAGTGTTGTCGCATTCCACACTCGCCCATCAGCCTCTCTATCGATCTTGGACCTCCGTAGATGAAAGTTGGAGGAGAGAGAAGATCCACTATCATCTTCTTTGAAAGGAGGAGTTGTCATTCATCCTCTACGTTAATGCTAGATCCAGATCTAAAGGAATATCATTGGTGTATTGCCTTCTTCTTCCTTTAGAGCTATCATTTCCTTCTACACTATTCACCCACCCCTTCATATATCTTGATGTATCTTCACCCTTAATCTCGTAATGCTACTCATGAACGTGAGTGGCTAAACTCATTGCTTGGGTTGGGAGTAGCCACTAAGGCTCTCCCAACATGTATATGCTTACATCTATTTGAATATATATGCTCTTAGCAACGTTTATCTCCATTCGCTTGGTCTCAATGCTTCACTTGTATGACTATCAACCATCATTTGATGTTTGATTTTTAGTGTCTCAAAAGAGTAACACTAACCTTATCTAAGTGTTTTAGAGTTGCATGGATGCATGATAATGTTGGAATGTTAAAGCTAATGATCATATGGTTATCTTTGTGATTATTTGTTTTCCATCTCGAGAGAGAGACAACCTTATTATCTAGATCTATCCTAAGCTCGAGAGAGGAGGGAGTAGGCATATATGATGATTGCTTGTAATCTTACTAAGGGTATACAAAGGGTGTGAGTATTGCATGTTGGTGAGAGATCTTAGTAGGTGAAACCCAATCCAAGTTTACATCCTTATCTTATTACCACGTGCTTGTTTTCTTTGTTCTCTTGTTTTGTTTCTTTATCCTTCTTTACTTGTTTTGTTTGCTTGGGGTAATACCTTTCTGTTAGGAACACCTTTTAAAACATATCATTCTTGGTTGGTGTAATTGAGATAAAATCAACGCTCTTAGCACTCACTACCCTTGTCCATGTGGATCGACCTTAATTACTACATTGGACCCAGTATAATACTTGTGGGGATTTGAGAGTCGGGTTACAAATTTAAGAGTCAGACTACTCTAGATCCGCTCCATTTTAGACGTGTGATTTAGGCTGATCAATGGTTAATCATCATCAAAATAAAGGTTTAGTCAATTTCGATCTTGAGTCAACATTTTTCTCCCTTTTGAAGATGACAAACCATTCCATAAAAGCATTTAATTAAAACCATATCTTTGAAGAAACCTAGGATTTCAATAGAATCGAGTTCATATGCTCTCCTTCAATTGATGCTAATGGATTTCACATACCCCTCCCCCTTAATTGATTTTATTTATCCTACATGGTTAGCTTTCATAACATTTATAGAAATTATATATTCTAGTCATATGTGCTCTACATATATATGTTCTCCCCTTTATATAAGACATGTCTTCTCCCCTTTTATCATTTCAAAAAGTGATGTGTTGAAGAGCTAAAGCATGACTTGTTAGAAAAAGAGGGAGTAGAAGAACAAAGATTGAGGGCATGTCCAAACCATGTATATAAAGCAAATCAAGACATGAAATAAAATAACCCTAGATGTAGTTCTAGAAATCAATAAAGGTAAGGCTACACAAGCAAGTAACTCAATATAATAGATATGAAAGTCAAGGAGCAAGGTTGAGTATTTAGGAAACAATATACAAGCATATCATATAGTTGGATACCAATTGACATGTTAGATACCAAAGATGATGAACAAGACTAGAACTACATTTAGATGGCCTACTAGTAGATGATACTACACGATAATGTTACCAGTAGGATCTAGATAATTGAAAAAGATGCATAAGACAAAGAACACGCTATGAGTACATGTAGAGAAATATCCAAACAAAGAAATATGCAATTTTAGAAGCATGAAAATATATCACTCACTAACAAATATGCATCATTATCAAAATATGATTACCACTAAGAAACTCAAGGTTGCATCAAAAGATGTACAAATCAATAGATGTATCAAGTCAGAGCACAACGTAAGCAATTTAGATCACAACCAAGAGATTCAAAGAGATCATCATCAAAGCATGTCTAACAACTCAAGATAAGTGATTGCAAGATATAGAGATACCAATTTGTAGCAATTAGAAAGATAGAGTTGTATGAAAGACATGCAATTTAAAGCATGGCAATATGTACATATAAAGGTACCAAAAGGAGTGTCATAGAATAAGTCTATTTGATGAGAAAGTCTAGTTGAGAGGGAAATGTTCATCCAAAAATCCATTTGTATACTTTGTGCATAGTGTTGTTGGTTGAGTTTTGAGGTTGAACTTATCGAATAGTGACAGCTATTAGCAAACCCATTTGTGCTTTTCAATTGAGTTTCTTTTAGGACAAACTCGTCTGACAATCAGTTGCTATCAAAAAGCATATATATTTCAGAAAAACATATTTAGAGATATGATAAAAATATAAACTATATACAAACATGTATAAGCAAGTTTATAAGGCACTATGAAAGCATTAGGGACAATTTTTGAGCAAGAAAGTGATGAGATACACGAAATACCAAATTTGACTCAAAAACCATATGTAAAGTATATACAAACTTGGCAAAAACAAGTTATGATTGGATATGTGCAAGGATACCATTACCTTTATTTTTACCATTTCTTTTCCACTTGTTTCCACCCCATACACATCTCACCTTCTTCTTTTATGTATATTGGGAAACCAATTTGCAAATCAATAGATCAAGTGAATCCATTAGCAAGCAACTTACAAGAAGAAATAAGAAATGCCCCCAATCATGTTTTTGGGTCCAGAGGGGTTAGCTTAGAAACACAAGTCCTATTGCTCTTGTGTGCTTTCCTAAAAGGTCAATATGTAGAGTAATGACCAATTTCATTGCAATAGTTACAAGTTCCCTTAGACTTGGAACTAGAGGATTCTCTAGGAAAGATTGTATTTCCTTTATCATTGTTGTTCCTTTGGCTGCTCTCATACCCTATACCATATCCACCAATTTGTTTAATAGTCTAGTGTAGGATATCATTTAGATTCTTTTTACCACATATAACATTTTGCAAAGAGGATCTCAAATTATGATTATCATGCATTAGATAAGTAATATCGGAAGACAGTTGATTCATATCATCTCTAGCATGCAAAAGATCGATTTCTAAGAAATTAGCTTTGTTCATGTAAGAATCTTTTCAATATAAAGAGCAATAACATTATTCTCTCTACTAGTAGAACTAGAACAAGATTCATGGACATTGATTTTAGCAAGCAAGGAAAGATTTTATTTCAAGCAAAGCAATCTTAGAAAGATAGATACTATTTTCATATTACATTCCTTGCATAACAAAGTTTTTGTCTTCTTTTTTAGTTTCAAGATCATTAATGTCAAGCATGAGAGCATTTACAATTTTAGTATGATCTTCATTAGAACTAGGCATAATAGGTTGATATTCTAGAAAACTAATTTTATTAAGCAAGTTAGCATTTTCAAGTTTAAGAGAGCCTACGTGAGTAAGATAAGCATTGTTTTCTAACTCAACACTATTGAATTTCAATTCGAGTTCTAGAAAAAGCTTTTAAAGATCATTCACATCATCTTGCAAGCAAATGTTAGCATAACCAAGATCATTCTTTTCTTCATGCAAGTTATCAACAATCTTAGTAAGCCTTTTTCTTTTTATGCTTAGTAGACTTAACATATGCACAAGTAGCATGAATAATGGCAATTAAGGATTCTTTATCTAAAGAGTTTAGATTTACCTCATTTGAAACTTTATTTGAACTTGTAATGATAGCAAAATGGCATTCTCCACTTTCACTAGAGCTTGAGCTAAATCCTCTACTTGAATCTTCACTTGAATTTGAGTTGAAGGAGTTACTAGAGCTTTTGTTCCACTTCTCCTTCTTCTTATGCTTCTCTTCCCTTCCATTGTGATGATGGGTCTTTTTGCCTTGTGTACAATCTTCCTTGAAATGACCCTTATTTCCATATTAAAGCACCATGTGGAGGAAGAAGACTTGTCTTTGTAAAGTCCACATTTGGAGTACATGACATCTTCTTCAACTTGATAAGATGGAGAAGCTTGACTAGAAATAGATTTAGTTTGGGATTTGATTTTAGGATTCTTCATTATCTTGAGCTATTTCTCTTCCTCTTTCTTCTTCATATTGCTTGTCAAGTTTCACTTCAAAAGCTTGTAGATTTCCTATGACTCTTAATATGATTTTCTTCAAGATACAACATGGTCTTCAATTGTAGTCACCTTTGTTTCCCACATTTTAGGAAGAGACCTAAGGATTTTTAAGTTTATCTTTCCTTGATCCATGGGATGACCTAGGACGGCAAGACCATTTACAATGGTGTTGAGCCTTGCATACATTTCAACCACCCTTTCCTTCTTTACCATCTTAAAGTTCTTAAGGAGACCATTTAGCATATAGATTCTACTTTCCTTCACTTGATTCTTCCCCTCATAAGTGACACATAGTTTTCTCCACATATCATAGGCCATGTCACAAGAAAAAATTCAATTGAACTTGGTGGGGGAAAGAGATGCACAGAGGATGTTGATTGCTCTTGCATTTAAGGTTTCTTTCTTGAAAGTAGCCTTGTGCCATTCTTCTTCTTTATCTTCGGTAGCTTGTATGGAAGATCCACCATTTCTATAGCTCAAGACTTGATCCTCGGATGTAGAATTGTAATCTTCTCTTCCAATAGAGGAAGTTTCTCCCATCAAAGATTGGAATGTTGATGTAGTATATGCCACCTTGATAATCGCCCATCTTCTCCCACTTGTGGAAGTATGCTTGGAGAATACCTGCTTTGATACCAATTATTGAATCTATAATGGGCGCTAGGGTTGTGAATAGAGCTAAAAACACTTAAACAAATTCATTAGAACTTTAAGATATTTCTAAGATAATATGGCAAGCATGAACTTTGAGTCCAACTAAAACACACATAGCAAGGGAGAGAGGTATTGAACACACACAATATAACACAAGTTATCTATAGTGGTTCCAACCTCCAAACTAGGAGATGTACATACACTACCTAGAGAGTTCATCCTCTAGGGTTTTTCAACTATGTCTCACTCCTTATATTCTATTACAAGAGTTACAACATATGACCTCCCATTTATAGGTCAAGGGTACCTAATATTCCCTTTAAGGATAAGCAAGCCAATAATCTGACGAAGGACTTACCTATCGATGACCAAGAGTCTTCTACCTTGAAAAAGTCTTACCTACTCTTGCAATGAGTCTTTGCCCTTTTCTAAGGACTTACCCACTCTTGCAACAAGTCTTCTACCTTCAAGGATTTAACCACTCTTGACTTGGATCTTCCGCCTTTGACTTCACCTTTACTAAGGAGAAGCTTTAACCAAGGGACTCCTTCCCTTCTTACTCCTCTTCTTCTTAACCCGTCTTAGACAAGAGAGAGAATCTTCATTGTCATGGTACTTAGAGAGATCGGGAGGTGGAGGAAGTGAGAGCCTCACAAGATATACATGTAGGACTAGCTCTCTTACAAATATCCTACTCACTCTAATGGATGTAATAAGTGATTAATCTTATGAGAGTGGATGGAGGCTCTTGGAGGCAAATTTTCTCAACTATAATATAGGGACCTTCATAGTGCTTGGATAACCATGGGATGAAGCCCAAGGGGTCATGTTTTTAGTTGAGGTTGCCTACTAGCCAGTAAAGACACTTAGGATCAATTCTAGCCATTTTGGGTGTTCCCACATATATTTTTGAGTTTTGAAACACTCCAATGGATAGAAACACTGTTTGCACTTTTTCATACAATGTTGTTAGTTGAGTTGTCTTGTGGGAAATTTGACCCACGGCACTGTATGATAAGTCAAAGTGCAAGTGTCAGTTGAGTTGTCAACATGACAAACTCAACCGACCCTGGGCATTTGCCACAAGCCATACATGTTGTCAGTTGAGTTTTCAACTACCAGGACAAATTCGGCTGATGGGGTAGTCTATAATGATTTTGACAAATGTCAAAAAAGTGCTTAAACATTTGAATCAAGTGCTCTTGATTTTTTCCCAGCTTAATTATAAGTCATACAATCATTACGAGTGGTTTCCATCAAAGATCTATGGAGGAAATTATCTATTCTTCAATCTTGATCTTTATGCATATATGACTTGATTTCTCCAAGTTAGGATGTATAAGTTTAGGCATTTGGAGTGTGTCTATTCATTCTAAAATTACTGAAGTGGAAGCATTAGACACTAATGAGTGGAATGGTTAGTCATCATCAAAATAAGTGTTTAGTCAATCTAGACCTTGAGTAAACAAGGTCAACAAGTATTTGGTTTTATATTTATCAGTACATAAGAATTGAGTGAAACTTTGACTTTAGACCTAAAATTCATTTAAGAAAGCATAGTAAAATATTGAGATTTTTGGATATCATTTTAGGGTTGAAATAGTTAGCATATCAGTTAACTTCTATGATACTTTTTTTTGGTGAAATTAAATAAAATATAATGTGGGCATTGATTGCAATTGACCCAAGCACCTCATTTGAGCTATGTCAATTACCTAACACCTTATTTGCTCTCATAATTCATGATTCATCATTGATAAATGAATACTAGAGAGAGAGAGGGACAATTAGGCTTTAGAAGAGGACATGTATAAAGACATCAACTTTACTAAATAATCAAGGTAAATAAAAACACCAATTGTGTAGCAGCGGAAGTTAAAACTTTGACTATATTCAAATGTATGAAGAGTACATTACAAAATTTCCCAAAAGGGTGTACAACTTTATACACAACAATAGGATCTAGGTAGAGGAATACTAAAACCAAATCAACTTGTCTCCAAACAAAAACAACTTAACATATAGGCAGCTATAGCTAAGTCCAAGCTAGTAAGTTGAACTCATAGTCCTAGCCTTAGGTTGGTTCACCAAGCTTCCAATGCGCACTCTGATCCTATATCTGGGTGGTTGGGATCACCCAGCAAGAGAGAGATAAAAATATGTGTTAATCAAGAGGAACAAGGACACAAAAAAGATACAACATTGCATAATAAAATGATTCACAATATAAGGGGTTTCAAGAGCATAAGACAAATAATCAAACAAGTAATAGAGAACTGCCATAGTTTAACCAACAACAATAATCACATAGCATAAATGATATTATGACACAAAATCATACCAATGTAGGGTGAGTCACCTACTGGACCTACATCAAGAGGAGAGGGGAACATACACATCCCAAACCTCAAATATATATAATGTGGTAGGGGGACTAAAACCCCAGTGCCTGGCAGGAGGACTAAAACCTCAGTGCCTATATAAAGTAGCAGGGGGACTAAAACCCCAATGCCCTATGGGTGGTTTGTACTCATGTACACTACATTGTCATTTGGCCAATAAATACATCATTCTAAATAATTCACTTGGCAGTAGTGAAGTTATAAATAACATTGCATCATAGAAAATGGGAATAAAACCCATGAAATAAATCACATAAAAAGCCAACATAGGAAATAGAAGATCCTAATAAACAAAGAGCCAAATAAAGGAATAGAGAGAGATTCCAAGGCTAGCAATTGCCTCATTAGGAAAATTAGGGTTTGGGTAAAAGCCCAACTGAGGAATAGAGTACTCATTGCACACATATATATTCATTTCAAAAATAGGTATCACATACATAAATAGGGGTCACATACCTTATTGAAGATTCACATAACCATCATTATCACCAATTAGATTGTATCCAAGATCATTTTCCCTAATTACAAATATTTCACATGAATTACTATATATTAAAGCATAATGTGTATAAAAAGATACTCATTTTGACTCCTTTACGGAAACCTTTGATTTAGAACTCAAAACTAGGACCAAAAGCTCACTTAGGTTTCACTAATTAGGATGACATATTTTATTTCTCAATTTGGAGTTAAAATGAATTAATTATCATTTTAGAACACTTAACATGTTCAAAATGGCATTCAAAGAAAAGTTCAAAAAAGGAAGTAGAAATAGGACCCAAAAATCTCAAAATCAGATTCTACTTGAAATTATCTTTCCAAGAGTATTTATTCGCATTTTTCTGATAAAGCATCAATTTTCTATGAATTAAACGATTTGGACCAATTAGAAAAATAGAAAATGTCACGTGGGCCTCATAGATAGCGAGGGAGCAGATGATCGAAATGCCCCTCGCGTTAAACAAGAAAGGGATGGGCACGCGGGGACAAAATCATAAAAAGCCATGAGTCTTCTTCTACCTCTCACGCGAGCCATGGCCGCGGAGGAGAAGCTTGCCCGATTGGGCATTTCCTCATTTCTTGACCAAATCAGACGTACAGGTACTCAAAACGAAGAGGAAAGAGAGACGAACTCACCGAAAGGCTCAATTTTTTTGCTGCTATTACCTAGGAGGTAGGAAAGGGTCGCAAGGTAGGGAGGAAGTGGAGGTTTCGGGGCTAAGTAAGGGGGCTTCGGGCCAAATTAGCGCTAGGGAGAAGTTGCTAGGGGACCGACAAAGGTGTGTTAGGTGGTATTTATAGGTGAGGAACCGCAAAGCACATGGACGATGGCAGGGGTGAGAAGATACAGCCGACACCTTTGGGTGTTTCAGCCACAGTGCACGGGGGCCAACGAACCATGGCTCAAACTGAGCGTCTCGAGTAGTCGAAGCCAACACGACTTAAATCTCGTGAAATGGTGGAGAGGAGAGGGGGGAACGAGGTAGAGGTGCCTAGGTGTCATCTTGGTCGGCGGGCTGGAGGATGAAAATGAAAAATGAGCTGTTAGATCGAGATCCAATGGGGGTCGGGTGCGTGACACATGAAATGAATGGAATAAATACAAGTCGATTGATATCCTATACTTACACTATATGGGAACTTGTAAAATCCATTTGAATGGTCAAACGAAGTCCAAATGACCTCAAATTTTAACCATAGGTTTATAAAAATGCCTAGAACGATTCTATGCATTTAATTTTTCGTTTTACCCAATATAAGGCCCCTAATAAATTTATTTCCCATAAACATGTATATTAGTGTATAAATTGAGTAAATTAATGTGAAGAGGCATTATGATAATTTTTCTTGTTGTATTTTCGAGATAGGCCAACCAAGAGGATTTCCACAATCTATTAATTACATTTTATAATTTTATTCACTCATAAGGAGAGAGAAAAATAAAGGGTTAATTACTCTTATACATTAACTCAAATACACATTATTACTCGTATATTTATCCAAAAAGGTATAAACGCTCTAAATTAGCATTATCTACTAATTATATATCATTAATGGTCACATTGCATTATTAATCCTCAATAATTACATTAAGTTGGTTATTTGTGCAAAACCACCTACATTATCATAAATGTGGGTAGATTGTGAATTACATCCTCAAGAAAGGCTCAAGTTCAATATTGAGACCAAAGAAGACTCAAAATGATGGGGAAATATATGAAAAAGGTCTAAAAGGACTAGAAAGCAAATAAAAGCTCAAAAGTGGGTAAATTGCAGAAAGGACCCTGAGATTCAATATGTTACAACATGAATGGAAATGTTGTATCTTGGATTCTTTCATCCTATAAGTGATTAAATCAAATAATTTAATCTTGTTTAGATAGGTTTCATGGTGAATCTTTCCTCCTATGTATGAAGTTTGTCCTTCCTCTGATTTGAATAAAAAGATATCAAATCACCTTCTTTTATATTTATTTCTCTCAAATCTCCATTCATAGGGTTCTCAAATTGAATGGAGGATGAAAATGACAGAATTCTCAAAGTTTGATTTGGATTCAATGAGATAAGTTTTTGGGCTATGCTTTTTAGGTGTTTAGTGCATGAGGTGAGTGGGTCAAAGAATTATTGAGTAAATTGTACTTAATTAGATAATTCTAGCTAGAAATATGAATTTCTCCAAATATGACAATAAATGAATATTTATGATTTTTATCACAATTGTAATTAACATGCTACCAAAATTAGCGCACTGAGCTTCAAAAAACTAAAAGTATTATGCATTATGATTTTTAATAAGACCCTACATATCTTCAATCATGTGTCTAAGTAAGGATCATGCACATCTATATTAGATATCAAATCCACACTAAACGTCTAAAAATTGAGCTTAGAGTCTTATAACCCTCAATTAACTACTAAATGGGGTGTAGGGTCATTATAGTCCCACCTGGCCTAAACAAGATAAAATTTAGCTACATCATTGAGTGGTACAAAATGTCAGGGGGGACCTATTAAGCGACATACATTGCCAGAGATAGACATGATGACATGGTTTCACATTTTAGGGCGCCTCTCAACATTACTAATTACATTGAAGCTTATGAGAAAACTTTCTTTGTGTCCTTCAAGGTTTGTGATGAGAACCTAATGTTTACTTCTCTAGAGGTCAATGATATTAGGTGCTCAAATATGTTTTTGAGGTGATGCTACCCCTGATTGGAAGGTCTCTCACCTCATTAGAGAGATATAGTCATTTGAGGAGGTTTCTACAATCCTTATTTTGTATATTGACAATATAGTGAACGCAATGGCATAGGAAATCTGTAGGTGGGATGCCACTAATCAGGTGCTTCTCACGTGTAATTTTTCTCATGCTACCTATGTGGGTTAAGGGGGTGATTTATTGTATAGAGGGCATATACTTTATATTAAAAACTTCTGGTCACACACATAGTTTGAGTTTTTTTTGTGGAGTTACTTTCGTCCTTTTGGGAAGATTTTTAGTTGTTTTCTTGGGCTTCTTTGGCTAAAGATATGCTGACCTGACGTTGGGTAGTGCTTGTGTTTTCCCTAATTAGTTTGTATTGTGTGATTTCTACATCATCTTTTCACATGCTATCACACACAAGTTTGGTTCATTCTGATATTATTTAGCCTCTTTTCATACTACTTTTACCATCTTTTTGTTATTTACTTATCGCATAACTTGCATTGCAGATATGTTCCAAGAAAGACTGATTTCAGAGCTTAATTCTACTGAAACAACAGAATGTGCGGCGTGCAAGACAAACGCACGGTGTGCATCGCTTCAGAAGAATTTTCGTTCCACTCATACAACAAAATGCACGACGTGTTCGGGCATGATGCACGGCGTGCGGGTTTCCTGAAAAGTGCAGAAAAGCAAATGCACGACGTGTACTTGGAGTGTCAAGAAAATAAAAAAATCTTCTGGAAACTAACACGGCGTGCATTTCTACTGCGCACGCCGTGCGCAGTTCATTCTGGAGTAACTAACTGAGCTTTTGCACGGCGTGCACTTACGGTACACGGCGTGCACTTACGGTGCACGACGTGTCACTGTCAGTTTGAGAAATTTGAAAGTTACAAAATTTTATTTAAAATGAAGGGGGAACTTAATGGGTGGCGATCTCCGATCATTGTGTGGAAGTTCTCTCATCCCAGAGCAGTTCCAGAGTAGAGGAGAGCGATTTTGAGGAGAAAGGAGGTGGTTTCTTGCCAAAGGAGCCCATTTTCTTTTCTCTTCTTCTCTTCTTCTCCATTGTCTTCTCCAAGGTACAGCCAAGCTTCCCCAACTTCGTGCAGCTTCTCAGGAGAGGAGCCAGTTCGTTTTGGAGCAACTAAAGGAGGAGAATTTCATCCCCAAGCTGGAATTCCTCTTTCTTATGGTTACATTTTCATATCTCTTTGTTTTTCTTCCTTTAGACCATGTTAAAATCTGGATTTTCTGTAACAAATCTGTAAGGCATTATTATGGACGAGTAACTCCCTTTTCTTGGGCATGGGAGAGTAGTTCCCATGTCATAGCATGTATGGAATAAGTAATTTCGTACTAAATACTAAGCTTCTTGTCTTTCTACCATGAAAGTACCGATTTTATCATCTCTTGCATGTATAGTTGGCCACTTTATATGCATGTGTTCAACTTTCTTGCTTGATCTGAGAAGATGGGTAGGAATGTATGGAGGTACTCTTCTTGAAAACTCTTTCTCTACCACGAGAGTGGAGATAAATGAGTTGAGGAATAGGTTGTGATCAAAAACAAAATTATTGCATGAGAGTGTCTTTGAGTTGAGATCGTTGCACTTATACCGGGAGGTGAAGTGCAACACAACTTTTCTTTTAAAACAAGTGTTTATGTATGTTTAAATTATAGTGTTCCTATGATGTGCTATGATGTGTGGGTGAAATTATAATGTCCAATATCCATTAATATCTAAATTTAATCCCTTTTAGCAATCTTTTCTTTGCTAGTTTAATTCTGAATTTCTACATTTAGATAAACATCACCATCCTTTTTAAACGATCTAGATTGTTGAACTTTAGTGTTGTTGTGCTTAATTAATTACTAAAGCTCCTTGTGTTCGACCTCGACTACACTACCTCTGTATACTTGTGGAGATTGGTTAAGTTGGGTAAACTATCCTGGTTAGGATTGAAACTCGTTAGCCTATATAGCCAACAATTTGCTTACATGGGAGATGCATGATGAGTAGATGACCTCCGACTTTCATAAAAAAATATTACATGAACTACTTTGTGATGTAGACAAATAAAAGAAAGAATCATAGTTAAAACTGCCATTAGCCTTTATATACCAGCTAGGCATATATCATGCATTGCAAGGGTTTAAGTTTTTTTTTTTGAGGAAAGGTAATGTTATATAATTAAAAAACACATCAAGCAAGCGAAAACCTGCTTATGTGGAGTACCAACAAAGAGTTTAAGAAGAAAAACAGCAGCTGAAAGAAGAAAAAAACTGAAAAAAAAAGCATAAGGAGACATAGTTCAGCTAGCTGGGGGGAGGCACCCCTTAAGACAAACCTCCTATCAAAAATATAATGTTTTTGCATCCTAGAGATTTTCCTGATTTGACCAGCCCTTGATTTAGAGAAGAAATCATAGAAGTTGCTGCACTAAGCTGACCCCAGCCTCATCGTCCACCATAGCTTTAAAATCACAGAGAAAAGCTGCTTCAGATTCACCTTCTTCCGATTCATCCATTCTTCCTTCTGCTATTTTTCCTACAGTATAGTAAGGATGTGAAGATCGGCATCTATTTGTGTTATAATAATTCTTGCCAAATTTTTGATGTTGTTGAAAGTTCTATTGTTCCTTTCTTTCCAAAGATTCCAGTAGATTATGATGAAAAGATCGTTGCTTTTGAAATTTCTGTAATGTCTTGAAGGTGTTATTTGGATGGGGAAAATGGCTTCCTGGAGATCAGGAAGGAAATTTTGCATGAAGTGTGAAAAGATTGCTTGAGAAAATGTGCATTTAAAGAAGATGTGGCTGACCGAATCACTATATTTTTCACAGAGGGCACATCTAAAAGGTCCAATGAAACCCTTTTTTGTGATGTTTTCACCTGTAAGAAGTTTATTATGTAAAAGAAGCCATAAGAAAGTTTTGTATTTTTGTGGCCATTTTTGTTTCCAAAGCTTAGTTGAAGATGGGGAGATACCTCTGAATGAGAGAAAGTTGTAAGCTAGTTTGACCGAATACTCTTTCCCCCACTTCCAAGAGATGTTATTTGAGGTGTTGTTTTCCAAAGAACTAGAGAGGTTTCTGAATTCATTTTGACTTACCTGGGAAAGGATACATCTTTTGAATGAGTTTGATTTGTTACTAGTGATGAGAGAAAGGGCTTTATCAATTTTTAGGTTGAGGAGTTTTTTTGGAATAGACCAAGATGTTTTGAGATTTAAAACAGAGCTGTTTTCATACCATGGATCAGACCAGAAGGAGATGTTTTTGTGAGAATGGGGAGGAGTAATTAAGATTTGTGAAATCATTTTTATATTTTTATTGATGAATTTCCAGAGTGGGGAAGCTGATTTCCGCTGGATTTGGTGCCAAGGAGGTGAGTTATGGTAGTATTTGTTAGTGATGAGATTTGTCCAGATTTTCTTTTTATTTTGGGTAAGACAGTCAATGATTTTGGCAATGAGGCAGAGAGTGTGTGTTTTAATGTTTATAATTCCCCAACCTCCTTGATCAAGTGGAGCTGAAATCATTTTCCAATTAACTAGATGATAGTGTTTCCCAGGTTTATCTAGATTGTGGACATTGTTCCAAAGGAAATTTCTTCGGATTTTGTCTAGTATGGATTTAGTTTTTGAGGGTAAGGGTATGCAGCTTAAGAAGGGGTTGTTATAGGTGTGATGACACTATTTAGCAGGGTGAGCCTCCCCGAGAGATTTAGGAAGTTGTTTTCCCAGCCGGTGAGTTTAATGTTTATTTTTGAAATTATGGGTTTCCAAATAGCATTGGAAATGTTATATGGGGTGATAGGGAGGCATAGGTATTTGATTGGGAAATCTTCTGTTCTGCATTTTAGGAAGTCTTTTAGGTTCTCCAAAGATGATCGTTGAATGTTTACCCCAAAAATGGAGGATTTTTGAATGTTTACTTTCAGCCCAGAGATATAAGAGAATATACTTATGATCCTAAAAATATTCTGGATAGAGGATATATCTGGTGAGGAGAAAATGATGGTGTCATCAGCGAATTGAATAATGTTCTCCTTGCAGACATCAGGAGCCGAAATGAGTCTATTTTGCTTTCCCATATGAATCATGCGAGAGAGAATGGTGGTTAATATGATGAAAAGGTAAGGAGACAGAGGGTCCCCTTGTCTAAGTCCATTTGAATTATGGAAATAGCCAAAAGGAACGCCATTGATGATTGTGGAGAAGTGATTTGTAGATATACATGCATGGATCCAAGAGATCCATTTGTCAGGGAAATCAAAACCCTTGAGAGTCTGCAGCAGGCATTTCTAGTTAACAAAGTCGAATGCTTTTTCAAAGTCCAATTTGATGGCAAGGAGGGTTTTTTTTGTGTGTGACAGAGATGGATTGTTTCATTTACCATTAAAAAGGCATCTTGAATGCTTCTATTTTTTAGAAAGGCGGATTGGTTAAGAGGAATGATGTCGTCCATGAGAGGTTTGATCCTATTTGCCAAAGTTTTTGCAATGATTTTGTAAGAGGTGTTTATGAGACTGATAGGTCTGAAATGTGAGATTAATTCTGGTTTACTATTTTTTTTATCAGAGAGATGAAGGTTTTATTGATGTATTTGATGATGTTATGAGGGTTTGGACTTGTGTGGAAGACAGAAAGAAAAGCAAGAAAGTCATGTTTATAATTGTTCTAGTTTGCCAAGTAGAATTCCGCATTTAGACCATCAGGATCATGAGATTTATTTTTGCCGAGATCAGAGATGGCAGATTGTAATTCCTCGAGTGTGAAAGGTTTAATGAGTTCGTGGGGGTTCTTTATTTTATTTTGACAAATAGTATTCCATTGAATGTTATTAAGGTCGGATGGGTTGTGATTATTATTGAAGATTTTTTTGAAATGGTTTTTTATGTGTGTTATGATGGATTGTTTATGAGATGTGAGTCTTCCATTTATCATAAGGTGAGTTATAGCGTTATTTCTAAATTTTTGGTTGCATATTTTATGGAAGTATTTTGTATTTTTGTCACCTTCTTTATCCCATGTGATCTTAGCCCTTTGTCTCCATTTAGTATCAATTCTGTTATTTATGTGTTCAAGGTCAGCTTTTATTGAAAGGATCAAAGCAGGATCAGCTGATGGGTCTTTTTCAACAAGGATAAGTTGGTCTTCGAGGTTTTTTTGAGTTTCAGTTAAGGTCGAGGGATTTTGATTCATCCATTTTTTAATATGATTTTTGATGTGTTTAGTATTTTTTAAGATGTGAAGACCCATGTTTGTTGTTTGTGGGTTAGCAAGCATCCAGGTTTCTAGACAAGATCTGGAAAATTTGTCTAAGGAAAGCCAGTTGTTTTCAAATCTAAAGGGACGAGATCCCCATGAGCAAGAGGCAATTTCTAGAATTAAGGGAAACTGGTCAGAAATAGTTCGGTGGGAGATATATACAGAAGAGAGAGGATGCTTGTCTTCCCAAAGGTTTGAACAAATAAAATGGTCAAGTCGAGCAAAAGACTGGTTTCTTGACCACATGAATAAGGCATTTGTGGGAACAAGGTCGATAAGTGAATGGTTTGTAAGCATCTGGCTAAATTTTTTGTCGGCAACAGTCATGGGAGAGGGAGAAGGATTGGAGTTGTGTGTATCAGAAATTTGGGTGACAAGGTTAAAATCTCCCCCAAGGACCCAGGGTGTCAGATGATAATTTGTGAAGAGACAGTTTAACTCCTCAAGGAAGGGGGATTTGTCGTAACCTGGTTCCCCATATATACCAAAGAATGACCAAAGGTAGTCATCAGCAAGATTTTTAAAGTCCATCGTTATCGCAAAAGTTTAGAATAGAGGATTTTAGCAATAAGAGAGCCTGGTTATTATAACCCATGATGATACCACCTTTAAAGCCCTTGGGGGGAAACTGAATCCAGTTTGTGATTCTATTTCCACCAATAGTTTTGAGGGCAAAAGGGGTGAGAAAAGTTTTTGTTTCTTGGATGGAGATTAGATCTATATTGTATTTATATATGTGAGATCGTATTTTTTTTCTTTGTAAATTAGCTGCACCACAAATATTCCAAGTTGAGATTTTCATGATGAAGGAAAAGACAAAGCAATAACAGAATGACACAAATAATAATCTTGTTAACAACTTCTCTTTGACCAACCCATATAGGATCCTATGTTATTAAGAACATACTGTGCATCATCATTCTTTTCAAAGCAAAAGCCTATCTTGTTTGCAAAGGATGTGAAACTTTTTGTGTTAGACCAAGAAGCTATATCATCTATAGTGTCGAACTTTTTATTTGCTTTTTTTATAAGATAGAGTTGTAGAAAGAGTTGACGCAGAGGAAACATAACTGAAAGAGCAAGGTGGGGTGTTACCTTTCTTTGGCCTGTTTATGATGTTGGATCCTTTGATGTCGGATTGATCTGGCTGCATGATCTTTTGAAGGTAGCTTGTGTTTGTCTTTTGCAGTGGGCTCTCCTGTCCCGAACTCTGCAGCGAGTTTTCATTTTTTTGTAGAGATGAGTCTTGAAAAACAGTAGTTTGATTGTTTTTGTTTGGTGAATGCCAACTTTCCTTAGTAGAAGAAGGAGATGGGCAAGTGTAACTGCTCGGTTTGATATTGGTAGTGGGGAGGGGGTGCTCTAGAGATCTGGTTCTTTTCTTATTTTGAAGGTGATAGGTGTTTTCATAAAGGTTTGTGGGTTTCCTAATCCAGACTTGGTTTCTGACAGGAGGAACTCTGGTATGTGAGATAGGGTTTTTACCTTTATTTGGGCTGAACCAGGAAGGAGGGTGTGAGGTAAGATCAAAAAAAGCAGTGCTGTTTATAGTGGGGTGTTCAGCAGCAAGCTTAAGATGATAGATAGATTCTCCAATCCTAATGTTGATGGAAGGTGGAAGGGAGATGGCAGCTTTGACAGAGAAGAGGCAATAAGCTTTGATGTATTGGGTGGGATGGAGCATTTCTGGGCTAATGTATTGAAGCGTAGCCCCAATAGAATGAGCTATACCTCTAAAAATCTCAAGCTCCCACAGTTGTGGAGGAAGATTTGAAATGGCTACCCAATCTGAGCCACCTGCAGGGGCCGGGAAAGAGCCTTAATCAGCTGACCATTTGGATAGACGCGCCATGATAAAGCTGGAGCCACAAGGTATAGTGAGCACTTGGTTGAAGATATGATTTATCTTCGTCCCTTCAGGAACAATATAAATGAGCTGGGTGGGCGAGAAGATTTTGGGTTTGAGGATGGTATGGCCAGGGAGAAGAAGAGCTAAAGCTCTAGTAATTTTGAGAACGTTGATAGGATTATTGTCCAAGTTATTTTCTGTTGAAACAAGTATGCTTCTGAGGGAGAAAACTTTGAGTAAGCGCATGGAGTTTGCAGGGAGATCCATGGCTATAGCATAGTCAAGGTGATCAAGTATCTTCATGATTGGAACAGAGGGAGGATGGTTAACACTATGGGTTTTGGCATATGGGGTCTTTGAAGGAGGGATTTTTTGTTGAGTGTAGCGTTTGGAAGGGTTTCTAGGCGAGAGATAGGGTTTTGATATAGGAGGTATCCTTGAGTTTGAGTTTGTTGTTTTTGCATGTTCAGGCGGGAGATTTGCTAGACATGCAAAAGGATTTTTTGAATGGTAATGATGATGAGAGGGCGCAGCGTTTGGCCTGTAAACAGAAGAAAGTCATTTTGGGACCGTTGAACTACTTTGGAAAGGGGAGATTTGCGTCGAACGAGAGTGCATGTGAGAGAGGTGGAGATTTGGCTGGTGTGTATTCCTGTTAGGGTGAGGACGCGCCAAACATAACCTTTTTATGTGTCCTAGGCAACCGCAGCCAAAGCAAGTGCGTCGTGAGAAGCATCTGGAAGTAGAGTGACTGTTGCTGTGGCAGAGGGAGAAGAAAAGGGCTCGAAAAGGTTTTTTTGGGGGGACCATTTTCCAGATATGGGCGGTGGTTTTTTTTTCTAGAGTGTCGTTTATGAGAAGGGAAGATTTAGCTTGTCCCAGGACAGGAAAGGAGAGATTTAAGTGGTAATCATCCTTAGGGATGATGTCCCCTATCAGGGGGGAATTTGGAAGGAGGGTTTTGTATAAGGATGAGAGTTTTGGTTTGTAATCTTTATCTTTAAAGGATGGAGTAGGAAAAAGCTTATACCTTTCAGCGATGGAGTTGTGTTGTTGAACCGAGGGAGATGTGACATCGTCTTCTTCATCTTTTGACCGTAAGGAGATGGAGATGGGCCATGATTTTTCACCCATAGGGGGTTGATGTTCTGTTCTGACAAAGAGTTGGTCCGCAGAGTTTGTGGATGATGAACTGTCTTGATCATGTATTTTGAAGAGGTAGGCGAGAGCTGGTGGAGTTTCATGGACGAAATTACAAACCCATGCACGGAAGGTGCGATCTTCGTAAGGTTGAAGGAATATCGACCACTCCGGTTGTAGATCTAGTTCCATGCGCATCTCGTTCCAACCTTCCGAAATGAGGAGTACCCCAGGTTGTTTCCAAGGGGGTTGACCATGAAATCGAGACCTGGAAAGAGCGGTGTCCGATGTTAATCATACTGATGCCTGGAGAAACGTCGTATTTGTGGTAGATCCATGCTCTTGGCAGCGGGATAGTTGTTGAGAAATTAGGGTCAGAGAGATGGATCTCGAGGAAGGGGAAGCGCGAGTTCATGTTGTTTGAGGAAGATGGGGTTTTTGTGATGTTGCTGGACTTCAGGGTTTTATGTTTATGTAAGGCACGGCGGAAAGTTGAGATTTTGCCTGAATGGTGCATGCACGGAGCTTTTATGCATGAGGTGAGGTGGAGGGTGCCTCCAGTTCTCATATTGAAATCCGATCATTAGGTGGGGCTTTTATTGCGGCTAACTGAGACAGAGTAAAGCTTATGTGAACCGGGTATCCAGCAAAATCTAGGGTAGGGAATATAACCGACAGAGAGAATGAAGAGGGGCAATCAATGAGATGTTGGTTGCATGTTTCTAAGACCGATTGGGAGACACGAGGTGTGGTGTAACAGTTGTAGATATACTCAAAAATTTTATCCACTGCTTTTGAAGGGTTCAGAAGATGTAAGTAGTTCCACCGCAATGAAAAGAGAGACCGTCATAGAAGATGAATCTTTCTCAGCGAAACCAGAGAGCTTTAACCGAATTTGGCTGAGGTGATGAAGCTTCTTAAATCAGATGTTGCATGCTCAAATTGTAACAAAGTGCTGAAGCCGATTGATGAGATGGTACCATTAGCATGCAAAGAGGAGAAGAAACAGGGGAAATTTACCTGAGGAATGAAGATTCTTGTGGCCCTGGAAAGGGAGGAGCTGGTTCCCGAAGAGGGGAAGATGGGATTATGCTGCCGTTGTAGCGAGAAAGAAAGGGACATCAGAGCCTCGTTGGGAGAGGGGGAGAAATCTGTGTAACCTGATTTTGGATGAGGAAGAGACCCGAACGAGCCGATGAAGGGTATCTCCGTCCCTAAGGAGGAGAAGCCAGCGACAGGAGGAGATCGCCGGAGAGGGAGCAACCGACCTGGGAGACGGCGAACCGGTTGGAGAATTCTAGAGAGAAGTTGGAGCTTTCTCCCTCTAACTTACCGTTCTAAGTCTTTTGCAAGGGTTTAAGTATATTAGATCACTTTGAAGATGATAAACATTGTATGGTGCATCATCTTATCTTACTCAAGAAAGATAGCTTAGATGAGAGTTAACTAATTGTAGTGTGGGAAAGGAAGGTTGGAAGGAAAACACACATGCTAAATTCATTTTGATTAATGTCGTATCATACACAATGTTAAGGAAGAAGAAGACCACTAAAATGATAATTTAAGTATAAAAGTAATAACAACTACTTCTCTTTGTTCGCAACGTCACCGCACATATCCTTCATAGTGTTACGTCAGAGCAAACATGTGCTTCACCTCCTCTGACATTTGTTGTGCCACAATACCAATCCTAACAACCGCAAAAAAGACAATGTGTGTTTGGATAAAGGTAGGAATTGATTCCCATTATGACATTTGTTGCGCCACAATACCAACCCTAACAACCGCAAAAAAGACAATGTGTGTTTGGATAAAGCTAGGAATAGGTAACATATCATATCATAAAAGTAATGGCTTCCGCTACCCTGGTTCCGCGAGAAGAGGCGATTTCGAAGGCGACAGAGGCGACGGCAGCGGGGATCGGCCGAAGGCCCAATGTCATCTCAACTCGTGGTCTCGGAAGCAAAGCTGGAGGAGATCAAAGTGGTTCATTTCTACAGCCAGAAGTAGCCTCTGAGAAATAGGAGAAGCTCAAGCCTATTCATAGCGGAAAGCCAGGTGAACTGAAGGCGAGGGAAATCGAGATCCGTGATGGTAAACTGGTGTACCCTAGAAAGGAAGTTCTGGAGAATGTGAAAAAATGGAGCAGGTGCTTAATGGGCTATGTAGTATATTTCCGACCTTACATCCCAATGCTGGCGGAACATTTTGAGTACATATGGGACATCAATGGTGCGTTTGAATTGTTTGACAGAGGGGAAGGGTTCTTTCTTATCAAGTTTTCTGAGATAGAAGATCTGAACATGTTCTGAGAGGCGATTGGTATGTTATGAACAGACCTGTAGTTTTGAAGAAATGGCATATGGGTGAAAAACAGCAAAAGGCAATACTGGATGATGTTCCGATTTGGATTAATATCAGAAACCTACCTAACTCTGGGATGCTAAATTGTTTGAGCGGATTGGGTCTTATTTGGGTGTTCTAGTAAAAATGGACGAAGGAACTTTCTCTATGAGATGCTTGGAGGATGCTCGCATACTGGTCATTATGAATAGGAATGCTAAGTTCCCAAAATCTGTTACACTGATGAGCGATGAGGGGGATGAGCATGTGGTTTCCTTATCCTATGACTGGATTCCCCATAAGTGCAGAGTCTGTGTCTTTCTGGGACATGGAGATTGTAAAGAAGCAATGTTGTTTGGTGTTCCTCCCCTGAAAATAAACGCAAAAGGGTTCAGAGCTCAGAAGAAGGTTTGGGAAGTTAAGACAAATCACGTTATAAATAGTGAAAGTGAAGAACAGAGAATCAATAATGAAGATGATGGCATTTTTGCTGTCGAGGAAATTACTGACGAAAATGAGATGTTGCAGAAGAAAGAGAGACTTTCCAAGAGTGTTTAGCCATAGAAGACTTGAAGTTATCGGAAGAAGTCAATAAAGATGTAGAAACGACAGTTGATGGTTCTGGAAATAATGATTCAGGTCCCTCCACTCCAAATCCTACCCATGCTTCTACAAGGAAATCGCCAGATAGTGAATCCAGCTCCCAAGCGTCATCAAGTTCTGTGATTAATTTCCAAAAAGCCCTGCCTAGAGGTCAGGGGAAATTGAACACTGGTGTTATAATTGAATCAACGTCAAAATATTCTCTTGTTAATAGAGAATTATCAATGACTTCAAAAAGCACTGAGGCTGCCAATCCAACAACTGAGTTCATCAAATGACTCATTTAGCTATATCCTCATGGAATGTTAGGGGAATTAGCAACAAACTCCTAAGTGTCTAGGAGGAAGTCAGGAGGGAAGAATGTGATATTTTTGTCCTTGTTGAAACAAAATTAAGAAGTAACAAGATTGAGAAAGTGATGAATAAGTTTTTTGCTAATTTCAAGTGGATTTTGAATAGCAGATCACATGCTCTAGGCAGAATTGTTGTTCTGTAGAGAGAGGAGTCTTGCAGTGTTACTAAAATCAGTGAAGGGGATCAGGTTGTGCACTTTAATGTTGAAAAAGATGATATCAATTTGAATGTTTCTGATGTTTATGGGCATAATGGAGACTATGATAGAGCCACTCTTTGGAGGAATCTTGAAGATAGTAAACTGAATTTTTCTGGCCCTTGGGTGATCATTGGAGATTTTAATGCGGTTAGGAAGAATGAAGAAAGAATCAGTACTCAACCTCCTACTAAGAAGTCCATGGATGACTTTAATGACTTTGTCTTAGATAATTGCATTATGGAGATGGAGTTAAATGGGCCGTTTTTTACCTGGGATAATCGGCAAGAAGGGGACAATTTTATTGCCTCAAAAATTGACAAAGTGCTTTATAATGAAGAGTTTCTGAGGAGCTTTACTAGAGTCCATGGTGAGTCCATTTCTAATACAGTCAGCGACCATAGAAGGATCATGTTATCTATTGGAGAATCGAGGAGTTTTAGAATGCCTTTTAGATTCATAAATAGCTGGGGAAATCATAGTGATTTTTAGGAAATTCTGAAAGATAGTTGGGGCTGGAGGTTGAGGGATATGCTATGTTCAAGCTCTATAGAAAGCTGGAAAATTTAAAGAAAAATATCAAGGTGTGGAACAGAAACATTTTTGGTAATGTGCATGATAATGCTATGGCTGCGAATATGGTTGCTTTGGATGCCCAAAAATTGTCGGATATGAATCCTACTGATACTATCTTGAGAGCAAATGCTAATGCTCTTAGAAAGGAGGCCATGAAGGCGTTGGACAAGGAGGAAGCTCTGTACATGCAAAAATCTAGAGTGCAGTGGCTTAAGGAAGGGGATTCCAATTCTAAGTTTTTTTATTCCTCGCTTAAAACAAGAAGGGTCAGAAATACTATCAATTGCCTTAGTATTGGAGATGATATCTCTAAAGATAATGAGGTGATTAGAGATTATATTGCTACTTTTTATGAAGATTTATTCTGCAAGGTCGACCAAGGGCATGCTTGGGATGGAGACTAGAGTGGACCTCGGTTATCTAATGAGCAGAATAATCTTTTAACTAGGATGGTCACGAGGAAAGAGCTTGATGATGTTGTTCATGAGTTGAATGATGATAAAAGTCCTGGACCTGACGATTTTAATGGGTTTTTCTTTAAGATTGCTTGGAAGACTATTGGAGATGATGTTTTCAATGTTGTAAAAGAGTTTTTCTTGAATGGGAGCATGCTTAGGGAAGCTAATAGGACTTTTTTTACTCTCTTGCCTAAAGGCTCTGATTCCAATCTTATCACTAACTGGCGGCCTATTGCCTTATGCAATGTTTTCTATAAACTCATTTCTAAGATTCTGACGAATAGGCTGCGGATTTGTCTTCCTGCTATTATTGATATGAATCAGTGTGCTTTTGTGAAGGGAAGAAGTATTAAAGATGCTATCTTACTCACTAATGAGATTATCAGTGATATTAAAAAATAGAATGTTAGGAGTATGTGTATCCAGGATGATATCTCTAAAGCCTATGACTCTGTGAGCTGGAAATATCTCTTCTATGTTATGTTCAAAATGGGTTTCTCTCCAAAATGGATTCGTTGGATTGAAGTGATTTTTAGAACTTCTTCTTACTAGGTGCTTGTCAATGGTGAAGCTACCAGAACTATTTTTCCCACTAATGGTGTTAGGCAGGGTGATCCTATAGCGCCGTACTTGTTCACCATAGCTATGCAAGGGTTTTCTGAGTTGATTAAAAGGGATCTTATGGTTTCCCCTGTTCAGATTTCTAAGAATTTGAAATGTTCGCATCTCATTTTTGCTGATGATCTGATGATCTTCACAAGGGCTGATACTACTAATGCTAAAGGTATTAGGAAGCTTCTTGATTGTTTTGGCTCTATGTCTGGTCTCCATGTCAGTAGTAATAAGAGCATGATCATCCTGGGTGTGAATGAAGATGTTGATGAGATTTCTAATATCCTTGGCATAAAGATTGGCAATATGGATGATACTAAATACCTGGGGCTACCTCTTTTCTATGGAAAGCTGAATAAAAAACATTGTGAGAAGCTGGTGGACATGGTTAAGAAACGTATGGAAGGATGGAAGGCTAAGTTATTGTCTCTTGTTGGGAGGGTTGAATTGGTAAAGTCAACGTTGTCCTCTATGCATCTTTATTGGGCCATGGTGTTTCCCATTCCATGTTCTACTCTTGATGAGATAGACAAGATTTGCAGGAATTTTATTTGGGGCTATTCTAATAATAAAGCTAACTTGCACCTTATTAAGTGGGATGATGTCACTTTACCTAAGAAGGAAGGAGGTTTGGGCGTAAGGAAAAGCAAGGAGGTTGTGAATGCTTGTCTTGCTATGAATGCTTGGGATATTGCTAGGAAAAAAGATACTTTATGGGTCAAATGGATTAATGAAAAGTATCTCAAGAAAGAGTCCTTTTGGAGAGTTCAGAATTCTCCCAACTTTTCTTGGTTATTCAATAATATCATTCGGAGTAGGGGTTGCCTCCTTAATATGGTTGAGTTCAAGGTGGGAAATGGAAAGAATATTGATACTTGGGATGATCGTTGGATTAAAGGCAAGTTTTTGAGTGATATTCTGGATGAAAACATTTCTATTACTGCTGGAATTTTGAAGAATACTCGTTTGAGTAAGTTTATTGATAATGGGGAGTGGAAAGTTAAAGACCCTAGATATTCTCATATGCTGCGTGAGATTCTGGATACTGTCCCTATTTGCAAAGATAATGAGGATGAGATTCTGCTGAAGGGTGTCAAGAATCCTAGATTCAAATTCTTTTGGGAGTGTATTAGGATTAAGAAGAATGAAGAGAATATTTTTAAGTGGATATGGGAAAGTAAAAGTAACATGAGTGCAAAGTTTCATATGTGGAAGGCTATCCACAATAAGCTTCCTACATCTGATTATTCTAGGAGGAGAGGGATACATGTTACTTCCATCTGTTTCCTTTGCATGAATGCTTATGAAGATACTAACCATATTAGCTTCAATTGCAGTTATTCCATAAGTTTGTGGGAGATGGCTAAGAGAAATGGGTTGGTTAGTAATATTCCCAGGAGTTGGGAATCTATTGCGGGTATGAAGAGCTTGAATGATGATATTGCTATACCTATCATCATGCATCATTGTTGGCGGGAAAGAAATAGAAGAGTGCATGATAGTAGGTACAAGAACCCTGATGTTCTTTGGAAAGAGATTGAGAATGATGTCAAGTTTTTATCTATGTGATCTGATGTTGGTTGCTTCTGATGGAGGTTTGAAGGTTTGGTATTGGTTATCTGTTTTTTGAGTATGGTTATATCTCCTGGTTTCGGCTGCTGGTTGTGCTCTCTTGGAGGTTGTTGTGCCTGGTGTTGATGGGTTGTTTTTTGCTGCTTTTCCTTTCCTTCATATCTGCTTGCTCAGCTGGTTGGTTTACGGTTATAGTCTGAACCTTAGAGGGTTTTTTGCTCTCTCGTCTTCAGGTTGGATCTGTCTTGGACAGTTGCTTTGGTTTCCTGCTTGGTGCCTTCATCTGTGCTTGTTATCTGGTTTTAGCTTATGGTTGGTCTGCTCTTTTGAAGAGGTGCTGTAGATCCAGGGCCTGCTGTGGCTGGAGCTGGTTAGCAAGTTGAGCTATGAGTTTTAAAGTTTTATATTTTTTCTTTTCTCTCATCCTCGAAGTCCTTGACTTTTTGTGTCCTCATGTTCTGGTGATGGTCGAGTCCCCATCCTTCGTTGGATGTCGATGCTCCCCTCTCACCTTTTCTTTGATGGTTGCTGAGAGGGTCGAGTCACCATCCTTTGTGGATGTTGACGCTCCCCTCCCACTCCATCTTGTTGGTTGGACCTGTTGGGTTTGATCTGTTTTGCTGTTTGGAAGCTGCTTTCATCTGGTATATTCGAGCAAGGATGAATCTGTAAGGCTTTGGAATGTGCATGCTGGTATATGCATTCTGTTTTTTGCTGGTTCTATTGGTCATCGGAATGAAGCTCTGAGTGCTGAATTTCATCCTTCTGTTATGTTTCGGTTTGCAAGAGTGGTTTGGTTATCTCAGTGAAGTTTTGGTCTGGAAAAGAGTTCTGGACATATGTGAAATATGGCTAGGTGTTTCTGTGTTATCAAAGAGTGTTGATAATGTTTTGTTATTGGGAGCCGAAGAAGGAGGAGCAAAGCCATGTTATAGTGTTTTGTCGGACATGGAGTTTCTGTCATCGATTATCGATCTCAAGCGTGAAAGCCATCACTTATCCCTGAAAGCTTTGGCGTTTGCTGCTACTCAGTGTTAGGTTGGTGGTTTGTTTTTCCTACATTTTGTTGTCTCTTATACTCTCTTATAACACCTGTAAAGTTACACCCTTCTTTCCTTTTACCATCTTCAATTTTGAAGGTGGATAGCATTGTACATAAAACCAAGAGAAAAAACAAAAATATCAACACGAGTTTTCGACCGACCAAAAAAAAACCTTATTAGAATACACAATGTCCAGCTAATAAATAAAAAAATTAAGTTAAAATTTACATGCAACTCTTCCCACGACCTTATATACATACTTAGATTAGAGCCAATATGAAAATTGAAAAAAATGAAACATAAAAGTTACATATGAGCCTCTTTTATGACCCTTCATATAACACTAATCATATTAGAACACACAAGGACCAATTTGTGATTTAAATTGCTAAATGAAAAAGTTACATCCAAATATTTCTATGTCGTCATACAGTTGTCTTATCAGAATAAAAGAGTAATTTCTAACTATTAATATAAAAATACTTCATAAAATACTTTCTAAATTCTTACTATAATATAACTTAGAATGCAAGGACTATTTATAATAATAAATTAAAGAAAAAAACATTGAGGGACTCTTTTTACCCTTCTAGGCATATTTTGGTGATAGGTTCTATAGGAATTGGACAAGCATATTTAGTCAAATACCTAGCGACAAAATCATGTGTTTCTTTATTAAACAAGTTCTTGGATGACCAATCTAAAAGTTCTATTGGTGATATCAGTATAGATGATAATAAAGATATCAATATTGATGATAGTAATGATATCCATATTGATGATGACCTTGATACGAAGCTACTCTATGATGAAAGTGTTAATTATGTATACAAAAATACATCGATTTAATATCACCCCTCCATTCGAATTAAAAAATGTCTCCTTGCATAATATGGATTCTAAAAATTTATGATCTATATGTGACGAGTCACATCATTTATCCCTCAGTCTATTAGTGAATTCTTTCTCTCTTCAGGGATTGTGAAATATGTTTTACTAGAAATATTCTTATTATTGATTCGACTTATATTCCTCAAAAAGTAGACCCCACTTCACTAGCTTTGAATAGATTAAATACATGCATTCAAATACAAGGGTTTTCTTATTCCACAACAATGCAAGTACTTTTTCATTCTTTCATATACTAAGGGATTTCACTTGGGAAAGAAAATGTTCTATAATATCAATTTCTTCATTTTTTTTGAAATTACATATTGATCTCCGTGTGCGTAAGCACACTTTTATCTTTAATATTTAAATTAATATTTTTTATAAGAAGACTCATCTATACTATATAAGAAAACTTGCAAAAGGGGTTGAATGCAATTTTCTCTATTATTTTTTGAAATTACAAAACTATTTTTTATGTGTCTATACTATACTTTTAGCTTTAATTTTTAAAATTAAATATTGTATAAAAAACTCATATATACTATTGTAAAGGGACTGAACAAGCCTATGAAGGGTTGAATGTAATTTTCTTCATTATTTTTTTAGATTACAAATAGATCTTTTGTGTATTGATCTTTAACTTTTACAAGTTTATATTATATACAATACAAGAGCCTCAAAGAGGCTAAATTATGACATTTCTTTATTATAATAAAGAAGACATGCATAAAACGGGCACGTCAGAGCAAACACGTGCTTCACCTCCTCTGACATTTGTTGCGCCACAATACCAATCCTAGCAACCACAAAAAGACAATGTGAAAAAAATGAGTCATCAAGGAGACTTCCTCTCCCCGACCCCTCATTGACCTGTGGAGGCCTGACACAGAAGGAGTAAGGTAAACCAAGTGTGCAACCCATTAGTTCTAGTGCAAATCATGTTAGACATAAATCCCAATTTTTATTCGTCCCCGTGAGGATTCGAACATGAGACCTTTACATGTGTTTACGGTCCGATCACCAGTGAGCTACACCCTTGCGTTTATAAAAAATGCTTTCTACGTTCTTACTATAATATAACTTAGAATGCAAGGACTATTTATAATAATAAAACTAAAGAAAAAACCACTGAGGGACTCTTTTTACTCTTCTAGGCATATTTTAGTGATAGGTTCTATAGAAACTGGACAATCATATTTAGTCAAATACCTAGCGACAAAATCATGTGTTCCTTTATTAAACAAGTTCTTGGACGACAAGTCTAAAAGTTCTATTGATGATATCAATATATATGATAATAAAGATATCAATATTGATGACAATAATGATATCCATATTGATGATGACCTTGATATGAAACTACTCTATGACGAAAGTGTTAATTATGTATACAAAAATAGATGATTTAATATCACCCCTCCATTCGAATTAACAAATGTCTCCTTGCATAATATGGATTCTAGAAATTTACGATCTATATGTGATGAGTCACATCATTTATCCCTCGGTCTATTAGTGAATTCTTTCTCTCTTCAGGGATTGTGAAATATGTTTTACTAGAAATATAATTGTTATTGATTCGACTTATATTCCTCAAAAAGTAGACCCTACTTCACTAGTTTCGAATAAATTAAATACATGCATTCAAATACAAGGGTTTTCTTATTCCACAACAATGAAAGTACTTTTTCGTTCTTTCATATACTAGGGGGTTTCACTGGAAAAAGAAAATGTTCTATAGTATCAATTTCTCCATTATTTTTTGAAATTACAAATCGATCTCCGTGTGTGTAAGTACCCTTTTATATTTAATATTTAAATTAATATATTCTATAAGAAGACTCGTCTATACCATATAAGAAAACTTGCAAAAGGGGCTGAATGCAATTTTTCCTATTATTTTTTAAAATTACAAAACTGTTCTTTGTGTGTCTACACTATACTTTTAGCATTAATTTTTAAAATTAAATATCGTATAAGAAAACTCATCTATACTATCGTAAATGGACTGAACAAGCATGTGAAGGGCTGAATGTAATTTTCTTCATTATTTTTTTAGATTACAAATGGATCTTTTGTGTGTTGATCTTTAACTTTTAAAATTTTATATTATATACGATACAAGAGCCTCAAAGAGGCTGAATTATGATATTTCTTTATTATTATAAAGAAGACATGCATAAAATGGGTTTATGCCCTGTAAAATAGATATAGATAAAATTCTTAGCGTCTTTTTTTATACAATATAGCTGTAGATATATAAATATATATGGGTATTCCCGCTTATCCTCAAACCCATACCCTCTAAACCCGTCATGGGTATACATTTTTATAACCATATAACCGCTTACCCTTATACCCATGTACCCGCCTCTCACTGGGTAAGGTTATGGTTATGCATATACCCATATCCTGTATACCCATATACCCATTTAATTATATGATTTTATAGATAATTCATATTAGAATGTAATAGTGCATATTGTAGGACTCACAACTAGATGGTATAAGAACCTTATCATAGTAAACATTTATTTTAGAATGCCAGTTCCATATCATAGCACTCACATCTAACATATATAAGTACCTTGCAATAATAAAATAAACAAACCCACCAACACACCCTCATAGCAACACAAGTATATTTCATTAACTTGAGAACGTCATAAAGTTATTCTCTCATTCTGCTCTTCTCTCCTATGTTCCTTGAATGATATTTTTCCATAATCTACCCATTTAAGTGTGGTGGTTTGGTATATTTCAAAATTTGTAGTGTATTATTATAGCATGTTTACCAATAACCGTATACCTAATTACCCGTCCATATACCTAGTGGTTATGTGGTTATGAGTATGATGGGAGTATAGATTTTGACAAAGCGGGTATATACCCATACCCATACCCGCTTAACTAAACAATTATAGTTATGGATATGACCATATCCGTACCATACCCTACCCATTTACAGCCCCTAGATATATTCATATCATTTTAAGATAAATGTTGCATTTCCTGCTCGGTCAATTCATAAGTATTAATTTATTATTTGGATCCGGCAGCACTGGGTTAGTTGGGTATGGGTTTATTGGGATATTTGCCATCCCTAAAGACGTCGAGACGCAACCCAGAGCCAGTGCCGCCGAGACGCCGACCAGCAAGTGAGCAAGGTTGCGCCGAGGAGATCTGCAAGCGTGTAACTACGAGGCCGTCGTGAAAGCCCTCCGAGCTCCTCTCGTCGTCCTCAGCCCAGCGCGGAAATCTGGTACGCAAATCGCGATCACTGCGCGCGGCTCCTTTCTCGTCCCCCACTCCTCTACTTCCTCGATACTTGCTTCCCTCGTGCCAGCCTCCGATGAAAGGGAGAAGAAAGATCAAAGCAATGGCCGAGGTTTTCGTTGATTTTCAAATTCGATTCGATTTTGTTCGTTGGTTTCTCCGCCCCCTCCACTCCTCGTTTCCTTTTTCCTTTTATCTATCTCCTATTAATCTCCTGCTATAGGTTATAGTTGGGTTTGATGTCTTTGAGTAACCAGCGGGTGGTTGAACTAAAGCAGATCTTGATGTTTGTTGGTAGCTTCCGGCCTAGCAGATCCTTAGATGGTATATAATATGTCTTATACGCTGCATTAGATGGTACATTATATGTGGATGTCTCTAGTATGAATATACTTATAATTGGTTTGTATATAGGGTAGACAAACCTTGCTTATCAAATGATACATTATATGTCCCGTATGGTACATTATCTGTGGATGGTTAATTAGTCACTCTTCAATTGAGATGGAAATGGAAACACCAAAGTGAGCCGAACTAATTGAACTGCAAACTTATAAAACACTCCAGGTTAGAATACCATCTACTAGTTAATTTAGTAACCCGTTCAAGATTTACCCACTAGGAGTACATCTTGAATACTCTCCATTTCTGAGGCCGTTCTTTGAATGACTTAATCTCACGTAGAATATGGATGCGTGGTGTGTTTTTCAATTTTCAGAAAAATCTTGCAGTTCATTTCCCCTTCGTTCTCTTGGTACATACACAGGGTGAGTACATATGTGTACTTCAGTGAACTGTGGGGAAATATTACCAGATCTTTCATAAAATTAATATATAACACACATTCATTAGTGAGATTAAGCATTCAAGAATGTGTTAGGTTGGAGAGATAATGACCCATATAGAAGATCAATATGTAAATCAAATAGGTAACATTCATAAAGGAAACTAATGGTAACAACTTTCTTATTTGCTGAATTATGGCTAACCAAAATCAAGATGTAGAGCAACCTGATGCTTATTCAAGTCAAAGGTCACCAATGAATAGTTCAAATGCAGATGAGAGTCAATCCAATGAGCCGCATGTTGTGATTTCTCATTGTCACCTCAAAGAGGTCACTGAAATAAAGTGTGGAATCACTTTGAGAAGAAAGATGATGGGAGTTTTGACATGCATATGCCATTATTGTCGCTACTCTTAAGTGGAAATCCAAGACATGGAATAAAACATCTTCACAATCATCTTTCTAGATGTCCAACATTGTTGATTGTGGGAGGGGACATTAGTCAATTCCTTATGAACAAAAAGGCATCAATAGCCGTATTCAACCAAGAAGATGCTAGGAAGTCTCTCAGTAATATGATCGTGATTCATGAATATCCTCCAGAAATTATTGAACTTGCTGGTTAGTGTAGTTTCATGAACATTTTGCAACCTGTTTTTAAGTGTACATCAAGAAACACAATAAAAAGTGACATTCTAAAACTTTATGCCATAGGAGAAAGTTGATGGAAGACTTCAAAGTGTGAGAATAGAGTAGCAATTGTGATCGATATGTGTATGTCATAACCAAAGGAGAGGTTATCTGGCAATAACAAGTCATTACCTAGAGGTCCTAGATACTTCTTGGAGTTTCCAGAGCCGGATTATTAGGTTCATTTATGTTCCATGTCCCCACACAAAAGAGGTCCTTTTTGAAGTATTGATGAGTTCCTCACTAGACTGGAACATTGACACAAAGATATGTTTTGTAACATATATGGTGTGTGTATGTATATGATGTCGTCGGGTCAACCATAGATCCAAGAAGTGGGAACTTTCAAGGGTCATCTTTGAGTCAAGTTTGGAACCCCCCCAAGCCTACAGTTTTATCATAGTGCCAAGGATCCTAAACAATAAAATGTAAAAAAAATGGAATGCTTTTTATTATTGCATACATCCGTCAAACTAGCCAATTTAGACTACCTTATGACACATAGATATAATTCTTCTTGGTCATGATATCAATGAGCATTGTATAGAATTTCATATACTGCATAGCTGCAGGTGCACCTGAATTAGGTACTCATGAACCAACATGAAGTTTTACTTGTTCTACCATTACCACCAGGCTCGCTCACATTAAAACATAATAGAAGTCATTTTATTTTTTTTACAATTAAATACATAAAAGATATGATTTTACAACTTTCTACGCTTTTATACTCATTTTTTCTAAAAACCCAACTCCGCATATGGTGCTTGCATAATGCATAAATTCTAAGTTATACCATCTCTATTTTTGTGTATACTGCACATTTTTACCCATTTTCTTTTATAACATGAGAAACCTTAAAGGCTTACAGATTAACATAACGAAGGAATATCAAAACACAAGTTGCATATTTATATGATATTGGTAAGTACCTCGGTCTATGTATCATAATTACTGAGAAATAATACTTTTATATTGTTATATTGTCTTTTATGAGCGGATTTTGACATGAAATGTATATCTTTTGGGGTCTGATCCATTAATATCTGGGCATTATTCTATGTCATTGTATATATACATATTTATATCTGTCAAGTATTTTGGTATTTGGAGGATGATGTTTTGTATTGTGTGCTATGGATTTTAACAACTACCTAAAAAGTAGATAGAACCAATATAGCCAACCTAGGCACATAATATTTTGTAGAAATATTCCATACAAATATTTTATCATCAGATGAAATCATTGTGATCATTTGATCGACGATTACTCATCTAGCAGTGACCCTGCCTACTACTGCCAATTCTCAATCCTGTGAAACTTGGTAGTAAGTAGAATGCTTGATTACATTTAGAATTACATGGTAGACACATATGTGCTAGATGCATTAATTCTTTCTATTAATAATCCAGGTCCACCTCCTATGCAGTATATAAAATTCTGTACAATGCTCGATGGTATTTACCTTGAAAATTACATCTCTGTGCCATAAGGTAGGTCTGATTGACTATTTGATGGATGTATGTAATGCTGAAAATCAAGCCATTTTTTACATTTTATTGTTTTAGGGTCTTTGGCACTTTGATAAGCTATGGTCTAAGGAAGTTTTTTCAAGACTTGACTCAAAGATGACCCGGATAAGCTCCCATGTCTTGGGTCCATGGTCGACCCAATAACATCAATTACATACACATACCATATATATATAGAGTCAGGCTAGAATATACTCGAGTGTACGGATCGCACGAATACACTCAAGTGTGTTTGCATATCAAGACTATTTTTTGCAAAATGTAAACCGTTGATCTTCACCGTCATACTATAACTAGGCTACATACAAATTTTGAGCCCATTTGGATGAGTGTAAGTCACTCATCCAAGGGCAACAAAATCGACGCGCAAAACTAATTTGAAATGCATAATTTTTGCGGTCTTCATAACATGATCTATACATATCCAAATGTGCTCAAATTTTACGTATGAGTTGTTCACGAGATGTTTAAGAAGATCAACGGATTAGATTTTCAAAAAAATATTGCATCATGAAAAACTACTTGAGTGTATTCCGCTCCGGATACACTCGAGTGTATTCTAGCCTGACTCTCTCTCTCTCTCTCTATATATATATATATATATATATATATATATATATATAGTCAGGCTAGAATACACTTGAGTGTACAGATTATGCCGTACACCTCAATGGTGTTTCCCTATCTAGACCTTGTCTTTCCAAAATCCAATCCATTGATCTTCATGGTTACAATAATAATAGGCCACATAAAAAATTTGAGCTCATTTGGATGAGTGTAAGTCACTCATCCAAGGACAACAAAATCGATGCACAAAACTGATTTGAAATGCATGATTCTTGCCTCCTTTAGATGCACGACCTATAAGTATCCAAATGAGCTAAAATTTATTATATAGTATGTTCTTAAGATATTTTAGAAGATCAACGGTTTAGAATTTTTAAAAAATTATGACATCTTTAAAAATGACTGAGGTGTACGGTGCCTCCGGTACACTCGAGTGTACACTAGCCTGACTCTCTCTCTCTCTCTCTATGTATATATATATATATATATATATATACACACACACACATACATATACATACGTACGCACACACGCACACACGCACGCACATATAGAAACATATCTTGGTGAGAGCATGAGAGGCATTTGAATAACTCTCAACATGGATCAATTTTTCGTAATCCAACCGTATAGATTACAAGTATACCTTAATATTTACCTTCCTACAAAATGTCATCACCATCCGATTTGTAGATCATCCACAACAACAAATACTTTTCGACGCTCTATATTGAATTTCAGGCTGACTGTTGGATGTAAAAAGTGTATAATCCATACGGTTGGATTTTAAAAAATAGTTCTGAATTTGTAGTTATTCAAATGCCTCCCTATATAATATATATATATATATATACACACACACACATATACATATATATATATATATATATATATATATACATATATATACACACACACACACACACACATATACATACATACATATATATATGTATATACACACACACATATACATATATATACATATATACTTACATATATATAGAGAGAGAGAGGGAGAGGGAGAGGGAGAGAGAGTCAGGCTAGAATACACTCGAGTGTACAGATTACGCCGTACACCTCAATGGTGTTTGCCGATATATACCTTGTCTTTCCAAAATCCAATCCATTGATCTTCATGGTTACAATAATAATAGGCCACATACAAAATTTGAGCTCATTTGGATGAGTGTAAGTCACTCATCCAAGGACAACAAAATCGACACACAAAACTAATTTGAAATGCATGAATCTTGCCTCCTTTAAATGCACGACCTATAAGTATCCAAATGAGCTAAAATTTATTATATAATATGTTCTTAAGATATTCAAGAAGATTAACGGTTTAGAATTTTCAAAAAGTTACTACATCTTTAAAAATGACTGAGGTGTACGGTGCCTCCGGTACACTCGAGTGTACACTAGCCTGACTCTCTCTCTCTCTCTCTATATATATATATATATATATATATATATATATATATGGGATTAAGAGAGAAATATTTCTCCCTCAATATATATATATATATATATATATATATATATATGTATGTACACATATATGCATGTTTTAATGGAAAGTTAAATTGAAGAACGAAGACTACTATTAGAAGTAAAACAAGAAATTATTTAGTTTCAATTAAGGTGTACATAATCATTGACAAGATCTCAATGATAAGACTAGGACTGCATAAATCCAGATTGTTTACTTGACGTGGATCCAGGCGGACAGGCTGAATGGTTCAAGTGAGCAGTTCAGTGGTTTTGTCTTCTCTGAAACTACTTTGATGCGACCTGACCTGATTTTCTATCCGTATTGGGCCTGATTTAACCAGCTCAGTTTCTTTGTCTGATAACTAGGTGCTATTCCATGTCGTTATTCATGTGTTTTCATATCATGTCTTGCAGTGTCAGTCACTTCTAAAGGCTCACCTCTAGAAGTAAAACAAGAAATTATTTAGTTTCAATTAAGGTGTACATAATCATTGACAAGATCTCAATGATAAGACTAGGACTGCATAAATCCAGATTGTTTACTTGACGTGGATCCAGGCGGACAGGCTGAATGGTTCAAGTGAGCAGTTCAGTGGTTTTGTCTTCTCTGAAACTACTTTGATGCGACCTGACCTGATTTTCTATCCGTATTGGGCCTGATTTAACCAGCTCAGTTTCTTTGTCTGATAACTAGGTGCTATTCCATGTCGTTATTCATGTGTTTTCATATCATGTCTTGCAGTGTCAGTCACTTCTAAAGGCTCACCTCTAGTCTGTGTTTCCACTTTGTTTTACTTTATTGGGGGTATGTATGCACTCCTTGGTAAAAGTGGAGTATTGGGTCCCGTTTGGAACCCATTGTGGGTATGCCTACTGTTAGTGATCAGAGATAATTCCAGCCCTTTCGATAAAAAAAAATTGCTAGCTGGTAGTCTTACTGATTTTCCATGTTCCACTTCAACTACTACATAGCAGGGTTTAGGATGTCAAACTGCTTCTTCATTTGATATTCTTTTCGTTTGACAATATTTTAGCTAAACGGGAATTGTTCTAAAACAGATGGCATCAAAGCTGCAGCAAGTAGGATGCAAATTTGTTCAAGCCTCCAAGTATGCGGCTAAACAGGGATCTGCATACTACAAGGATTTGCTGGAGAAGAACAAGCAATATGTTCAGCATCCACCTACCATTGAGAAATGCAATGAGTTATCCAAGCAACTATTGTACACTCGTCTAGCAAGGTTAATGTTGATTCCCCCATAGAACCTATGTGTCATCTGTGCATCTTTTTATAGAGATAATCAGTCTTTCATTCCTCTCACAATTTGTTTTTGTCATGCAATTCGCCAAAGGTTACTAGTACCGCCATTTTATGGGCATACTTATGCATGTTGAATTTGCCTCAAGGTTCCATGAATGTTGCTTCCCTTTCTAGCCTACAAAAATCATGAGCTTAATAAGTGTACTTTCATTGCTTGCAATTACCTATATAACTGACACGTCTCACATATCTGATTTATTTCTGTGCGCATTTGTATTTAACCAACTCACTCTAACTTTAATCTTGCAATTATTTTGCTTCTAAATGCTCAAAACTTGCTCTTACAATGGCACATTTGGTTGTCTCATTTTGCTTATAACTTGGGTGTCACACTTTTGCATATTTATAGAAGCACACAGTTCATGTTAATAATCATCTCATAATTTGTTCTTTACTTTATGATTCACTTGTATTCTACTACATTGAAATCTCCCCTCAATGAAAATTGTTTTTGTTTCAAGGGCTTGCCAAAGTATCTTCCAGCTAGCCTACTTATACATAGGGCCCCATGAATGTTTGCCTTGCTTGCCATTGCCACTACATCCAACATTTTGTTTTATATTTACTTCTAGTGTGGGCTATGTTACTCTTGATATAGATTGAATAGCATTGATTGAGGATTATCTGGATAACCATCTTGCTTTTTATAGAAGTAACAACCATCCTTCTTTGGGGCATATTCCTATCATTGTTACCCCGATCTTACTAGCTGAAAATGTCAGAAAGTTAAAACGAATTTGTCTTGGATGAGATCAGTGACATGATTTTCAAGCAATGGATTCTCTACCCGGAGACCTCTTTCACCTTATTCTGTTGTGACCTCTAATAGGAAGAAAACTCCTCATTCAAGAAACTTGCTTTTAAATTGTACATTTGTCGTCTTTTTATGCTAGTAACCTAGGACTCATTAAAGTTTCTTCCAGCTATCCTACTTATATATCGGACTCCATGAATTTTTGCGTTGCATTCCTTGCCGTTTCTAGTAATCCAACGTTTTGTTTTATATTTATTTCTAGGATGGGCTATGTCTGTCTTGAGATAGATGATTCAATATCACTGGTTGAGGATGATCTGGTTTACCATCTTGCTCTTTATATAAGTGATAACCATCCTTCTTTGGGACATACCTAGATACCATTGTTACCCTGAATTCACCAGCCGTAACTTTTTGAAAACTAAAAATGTGTCATTGATGAGATCAATGACATGATTTTCAAGCAATCGATTCTCCTCACAAAGACCTCTTTCACCTTATCTTCTGTTATGGCCTTTCACTGGAAGTAAACTCCTCACTCAAGAAACTTGCTCTTGAATTGTACGTTTGTTGTCTTTCTATGCTAGTAACCTGGGTGTCACCTTTTCATCTTCTATAGCAACAATTTGAGTTATATACCATCTTACAATTTGTTCTTTGTTATGTGATTCGGAAATTATTTACTACCTCCACTTTTCGGATCAATAATTTTTTTAGTTCAAGGATTCATGATAGTTTTTTTCGGTATCCCACATATATTCCTAGTGAAGGCGTACCTTGCATTTCTTGCCATTGCCACTAAAATTGACATTTTTCTTCTTAATATCTTCTTCTATCGCATGTCCACATAACCATCTAGCTATAATCACCACAATTCTATAAATGCCTTATACGTAAAAATAATGACAACTTGCTCATGCAATGGCGGCTAAGGTTTGTCTTTTTATTGCAATGCTTTTATTTTGTTTTGCCAGATATGAACCCAAACATTTACTTGATTAATTTGTCTTTCATATGAAAATTGCTCATTGTTGAAATTTAATTTTCCACTTAACATATATCATATGTTTGGTTAGTATTGGTATGGATCTCTTTCTATCCAATTTTCTCTTGAATCTTTTCTTAGAGGGCCAAATTTTACCCTTAAAGGTCATAGGTAACGATGAAAGATATTAACCAAGGAAGCACAAATATGTTCCTAGATACACACACAAATACAAGACAACAATTTTTGAAATGTAGGAGACAAACATGACACTGGATGATGGGAGAATGATTTTTCCACATCTACATATATGTGTGTGCGTAATATATGTATTGGAATTATTTAAAAAATAACCTTGAGTATGTATATATGTCTGCATACTCTTATATTAACACAAATACCTGGGTGTTGTGTGTAATAGAAAAAAATATGAACTAAAAAATAAAACATGATGCACTTTTATAGTATTTATAGTAGATTTTTGAACAAATAAATGAGTTTGGAGTACCCAATTTAATTTATTAGACTAATATTTGATTCATTATATATAATTCAACGTATATCTTATGTATTCATCTTTTAACAGATTTGTTTGAAACTTTTGATAGATTTTATCTTTTTTGTTACATTTTGTTAATGATAAGACATATGTAGTCGTTGTATAATAGAATATGCACTAGATGCTTCACAGATGTGTCTAGGGAGTGTCCTAGCGGTGTCTAACTTTGTCGGGGCTGCAAAAAAGGATCAAAATTTAAAAGACACGCCCTGGTCGCGTCCAAAACATTTGGGTTGTGTCCAGGTCCAAAATGTGTATGCCATACACATGTGGGTGTCAAGATGGATAACAAAGGGTGTCTACGTTTGTATGTGCTCTTTAGGATAAATGCTATTTAATGCATTGGTCTCCAATTAGTGTCCTTGTAACAATTGTCATAATTCCTAAACTTCCCCACCATGTATAAATATGGTGATCGACTATAGTTGTGAAAGTAACCAACTTCTCTCCTTCCCAGTTCTTCAACATGATATTAAAGTGGCCATCCTAGGACTGATGTTGTACCTTTCTGAATCTACTCCTACCATTTGGCTTGAGGTGTGACTTTTCACAATACTCTCATTGTTGCTGTAGTGGCAAGAAGAAATTGATTGCGAACAAAGGCAAGGCCATCAAGTCACTGGCACTTACAGCTTGTTTGGTTGGATGTAGTGAGAGCACAAAGTATGATTCTACACCATGTACATTGTGGTCCCCTCACACCCAACCAATTAAGTCATTAGCGACAAGGCTGTAATTTTGTGTTGCACAATAGGCTGCATTAGAGAGAATCGACAATGCCAACAATTAAGATGACATCTTCAAACGCATAGCAGTTTGCCCACACACATATAGACGGAATGTCATTAACTTATGACTACTTACACAACAACAACAACATTGGTTGTTAGCTATGTCTACCCTTAAAAGCTTAGGTTTGGTATCTTGGTCTATCTTGGCATCAACATCCCTTTTAATATGTAAGCATTTTCTCTTCTTGATCCTTGCAATGTCTGCTATGATTGGTTCCCCTTGATCTATCAACAATGCTCATCATATTAAGTAATATCTGATAGTTTGATTCTAGTTCTTAAAGCTATATTTACTAAAAGTTTATTGTTTTGTTTGCACCCAACTTATATACTATTAAGACCATACTTGTTACTGGCGGCAAGGCGACACGGCGTTGGGGCTGGACGCCTTGCGCCAAGGCGTGACTAGGCGTCGCCTAGGCGACCTTTAAAAATAATAAATTATGTATGTGAAAAACAACGAGATTTGGAGAGCTTGGGGTTGCACAATGTGTGCACCCTCATATATATAATACTGAAAGAATTACAGAGAGGTCCATATATAAAAGAGAAATAACAAAACAAATAGCAGGCTATGTAAAACAGGAAATATATAATGTAACACTCCCCCTCAAGTTGGAGCATAGATGTCAATCATGCCCAACTTGTCCATCAATGTGCAGAACTGTTTCTTCGCCAACAGCTTGGTGAAGATATCAACAACTTGATCTTCTGATCTCGTGAATGGAGTGCATATCTTGCCAGCAAGAATAGATTCTTTGATGAAGTGACAGTCAACTTCAATGTGTTTGGTGCGCTCATGATAGACATGATTATTTGCAATGAAGATGGCAGCTCTGTTATCACAGTGCATAGGAATGGCCGAAGAAGACTCAATCCCAAACTCTTTCAGGAGAGAACGTACCCACAGTAACTCACAGGCAGTATGGGCCATGGCCCTGTACTCAGCTTCAACACTAGATCTGGCAACGACATTCTGTTTCTTGCTCCTCCAAGTAACAAGATTGCCTCCTACAAAAGTATAGTAACCGGAGGTAGATTTTCTATCAACTTTGCTGCCTGCATAATCAAAATCAGAATACCCTTCAAGAACACAATGCCCATTCTTTTTATAATGAAGTCCCTTGCCAGGCGACTTTTTTAAGTATCTCAGGACTTGACATACAACATCCCAATGACACTGTTTGGGTTTGTCAAGGTACATGATAAGAAGACCCACTGTAGTAGCAATATCAGGACGAGTAACAGTTAAATAAATCAATTTACCAATCAACCTCCTGAATTTTTTATGATTAGCAAACATAGAAGAGGAATCATCATCCCAATTCACATTGGGATTAAGAGGAGTATCCGCAGGTCTTGCTCCAAGCATACTAGTCTCCTGCAGAATATCAAGAACATACTTTCTCTGAGAAAGCACCAAGGCATTAGAGGTTCTAGAGACCTCTATGCCAAGAAAATACCGAAGTCTGTCCAAATCTTTTATAGCAAAGTGCTTGCCCATATGATCTTTGGTAGCCTGAATACCAAGAGAGTCGCTGCCAGAAATAATAATGTCATCAACATATACAATCAGAACAGTAATACCTGCTGAAGTCTTTTTTGTGAACACAAAGTGGTCAACCTGTAACCTCAGAAAACCAAAATCAATCATGATCCTGCTCAACTTATCAAACCAGACATGAGGACTCTGCTTCAGCCCATAGATAGACTTCTTAAGCCTGCATACTTTGTGAGACCCCCCCTGAGCAACAAACCCAGGAGGTTGTTCCATATACACTTCTTCTTGCAAGTCACCATACAGAAAAGCATTTTTCACATCAAACTGCAGAAGAGGCCAGTTCAGATTCACAACAACATATAGGAGAATCCTGGCGAGCAACAAGAGAAAAAGGCTCAAAGTAATCAATGCCATATGTTTGAGTATAGCCCTTTGCAACTAACCGTGCTTTCAACCTCTCAACCGTACCATCAGGTTGATATTTTATGGCATATACCCACCTGCAGCCCACATGCTTACACTGAGGAGGTGGATCCACCAGCTCCCAAGTGTCTCTGTCAGTAAGAGCAATCATTTCTTCTTTCATAGCAGATGTCCAAGCAATACTTTTCAATGCATCCTGAACATTCTTAGGTACAGCTACAACAGATAAAGCATATACAAAATTGCTAGAATGAGTATTCAGATGAGCAGTAGATACAAACTGAGCAATGCTATGAGAAGTGCAGGAACGAGTACCCTTTCTGAGTGCAATAGGTATGTCAAGGTCAGAGTGTACCTCAGGTGCAACAGAACCTTCTAGAGGAGAAGATTGGTTGCCTTAGGGGGGTACTTGCGTAGAAGGTGCTCTATTCCTGCGCTGATAAACAATAAGAGGAGGATCTTGAGTTTCAGTAGTCACAGTGTCAGTACTGTCAGGCACACAGTCAGAAATAACAGGCAAAGGAGAGGCAAGAATGTCTGTCTGCAAACTATCTCCTGCTGAAGAATAGTACGGTGTATCTTCAAAAAAGACAACATCACTACTAGTAAACCATTTCCTTGTACTGGGATTATAACACTTGTAACCCTTCTGAGTTCTAGAATAGCCCAGAAAAATGCATTTAGCAGCTCGAGGAGACAATTTATCAGAAGCAGGTCCAAGTAATCTGACAAAGCACGTACACCCAAAAATTCTAGAAGGCACAACAAACAAAGAAGTCTCAGGTTGCAGAACCTGTATAGGAATCTTATTTCCAATAACAGATGATGGCATCCTATTAATCAGAAAACACACAGTCAAAATAGCCTCAGGCCAATAGGAGCGGGGCACATGAGAATGCATCATGATAGTCCTGGTAACTTCTAATAAGTGTCTATTTTTCCGCTCAACGACACCATTTTGTTGTGGGGTATAGGCACATGAAGTCTGGTGGAGCGTACCAACAAATTTACATAAAACCACCACTTCTTGCTTAACAAACTCTAAAGCATTATCGGTGCGGAAAACTTTAACAGGCAAACCAAACTGCATTTTTATTTCAGCAAAAAAGTATTTGATAGTAGACAACACTTCAGACCTACTTTTTAATAGAAACAACCAAGTAGTCCTAGAAAAGTCATCAATAAATAGAATGAAATATTTGTAACCAGACAAACTCGGTACATGGCATGGACCCCATACATTAGAGTGAACTAAATCAAAAATGTTTTTACTGCTCACAGTGTTACGTCTAGGATACACAGTACGAGTCTGTTTTCCCAGTTGACAAGATTCACACTGAAAATTACAACTGCCAATATCAGAAACTAAATGACGCAGCTTCTCTGACGATGGATGTCCCAGCCTGTAGTGCCACTGCAATGCAGAAACAGAAGCCGATAAAGCAGATACCATATCAACTTTCTCTGATCGCGGTAACTGGTCCAAGTAGTAGAGTCCATCAACACCTTCATACCCCTCACCAATCTTCGTCCTCGTGCGAAGGTTCTGAAAAATACATGAACCAGGAACAAAAGTCAAGCTACAGTTCAAACTTCGTAAAATTTTGCTGACTGATAATAAGTTCAGAGGAAATCTAGGCACATGTAAGGCAGACTTGAGCCAAAACTGAGAAACAATATCACCGACTCCAAAGATCGAAGACTTTGAGCCATCAGCTAGCATAATAGAAGAGTTACATACAGGCTTAGATAGAGTTTTAAACAGAGATCTATTGCCAGATATATGTGCAGAGGCACCAGAATCTATCACCCATTTGGTATTACCAGAAGTAGAAGGTGAGGAGGAACGCAGGAATGCAATATCATAACCAGAGTATGCAACATGTGCTCCACTAGTAGAAGCAGCAGTCGAAGAGCCAGCACGCTCAAGAAGGAGGCATTCCACCTCAGCACGAATGTAGTCTGCGGTCGCTCCCGCAGTCGCTGGCTCAGGCGTCGGAGTAACAACCTCAGAAGTAGTAGACGATGAATCTGCAGCAGCATTGGCCCAAGCCGGTTTACCGTTCTTTTCCCAACACTTTTCTTCAATATGGTTAGACCGGCCACAGAAGGTACACACACGCTGTCCTTGCTGAGGACGTGCAACAGCAGGAGGTGAGGCAGCAGGAGGGGCTCCTCCTCCAGCACTAGGTCCACGTCCCCGTCCTGCACCCAGGGGAGGACGGCCATCAGTGGAACGGCCACGACCACGGCCACGACCGGTCCAAGCAGCCAGAGCAGTAGAATCTCCAGTCTCAGGAGACGGTGTCGATGAAGAAAGGCGCTGGAGACGTTGGTAGGCACTCTGCAAAGTAGGGAGCGGATCACTTGCCAAGATCTGATCCACAACGTCAGCATAGGATTCTGGCAAGCCACTTAGAAACTGTATCAGCTGTAGTTCTGCTCGCTGTTTCTGCATAGTCGCCAGATCAGTAGACAGCGGGTGGTAAGTCTCCAACTCACCCCACAGGCCGGTGAAGGTGGAGAAGTAGTCGGAGATGTCAGATCCCGTGAATTGGAGTCGCCCCAGTTGCTTGGTTATGTCGAAGACCTTTTGGGATTCTGACTGTGAGAGTAGGTACTGGCGAGCTGATCCCACATCTGCTTCGCCGTAGGTAGACTAAGTAACACTGATCTTCTCAACGACACTGTTGAGAATCCATGTCATCACAGTCAAGTTTTCACGGACCCAATCATCAAAAATTTTGACGTCTTTTTCATCCGCGTTCGTTGCAGGCTGAGGCGGACCAATGCGAATCAGATGAGAGTACTTCCCTTGTGATTTGGCATAAATCACAAAGGAGCACACCCAAAGCTGGTAATTGCGCCCGTCAAGTTTAATAGTGGTAACTTGACGGCGCGAGTCTCTCCAGAAGTCATCTCCAGAAGACGCCATGAGAACAGTCAGGAAGGAAGACAAGGCAAGCAGACACAGGCAGTAGTAGTCAGCAGTCAGAGGCAGAAGTCCAACACATGGACTAGTAGTAGAAGGTAGAAGATCCACGCATGGATCTTAAAAAAAAATCCACGTAGGGGCAGCAGATGAAGAGAAAAAACCTACGCCAACATGGAGGATCAATCACTCCACCATGAGGCGCAGGCAGACAGAGAGGATGAAGCCCGTTACGCCGTCAACGTGCCAAAACTGGAAAGTTACCGAGGGTGTCTGGAGATTTCGGAAAGAGAAACGGAGCTAGACGGAGGGTCCTGTGGTGGATTAGGCCACAAGGATGGAGTTTATTAGGGGATTAGAGGTGGATGGAGGGTTGCGGAGGGGTGGACGACGATCGGTAGCGGCGGCAGTACTGTAACAGCGACGACGGTACTGTAGCAGTACTGTAGCGGCGAAAAAAGGAGATTTCGGAGTGTGGTGGCGACTAGGGTTGGTGGAGATAGGGATTAGGTTTAAGGTGGATCGTCCCGCTCTGATACCATGTGAACAACAATGAGATTTGGAGAGCTTGGGGTTGCACAATGTGTGCACCCTCATATATATAATACTGAAAGAATTACAGAGAGGTCCATATATAAAAGAGAAATAACAAAACGAATAGCAGGCTATGTAAAACAGGAAATATATAATGTAACAATGTATATATTTTATGTATATATTCATGTGTCATGGTTTTTCCCCACTCATATACACACATTGTATAGTTATTTATATATGTAGTTATCTACATATTTATAGTCGATCTCCCCATATATATATTTTATTGTATGAAAAAATAACCAATTACATTTCTAATAAATTATCATTGACAATAATGTCAAGAACACGGAAAGAATTATTGTAAAGAATGTAAGAGAGTGAGCAACAAATAAATATATATTTATTGTCATGCATAGCTACAAGTATTAAGCAATGTAATCACTATCCTTCATAGCATAGCTACTAAGTACAATCTGAATTGAAGGTGCAACCTAAGAAAAATCAAATGTGTACTAAGAGTATTAGATCCAGTCAAACAAAAAAAGAGTATTAGATCCTGTCAAAAGAGTATTAGATCCAATTAAAAGTGATATTTGGCACATAAAATAGGCAACACTATTAATTTTGAACATTGTTGTAGCCATATCATATATTAAAATAAGTGAATATACAACCAAACCCACAAAACTAGGTCACTGTAGCATTATAAACAAAGCGTCCTCGCCTAGGCGCAGCCCTGGGGCTCCTTGCCGCTTAGGCGGCCGCCTAGGCGAGCGCCTTGACAAGTATGATTAAGACTCTCTGGTAAGATGTTTAAAATCGACATCAACTACAACTTTTATGTCTAAAGTGCAACTATCAACTTATTATGTACCAAGAGTTACATTACCAACATTAATTTTGAACATTGTTGTAGCCATATCATATATTAAAATAAGTGAATATACAACCAAACCCATAAAACTAGGTCACTGTAGCATTATAAACAAAGCGTCCTCGCTTAGGCGCAGCCCTGGGGCTCCTTGCCGCTTAGGCGGCCGCCTAGGCGTGCCTAGGCGAGCGCCTTGACAAGTATGATTAAGACTCTCTGGTACGATGTTTAAAATCGACATCAACTACAACTTTTATGTCTAAAGTGCAACTATCAACTTATTATGTACCAAGAGTTACATTACCAACCATCTACTCTTCATTTCTTTACAAGTTCAATAGAAACTATATTTCCTCTCATACTTGTGTAGGCACATACATTGTCATTAAGGTGCCACGGAGGGGGGGTGATCTATGTCATGACATGTATGCCTCTTTGATTGGTTTTAAGGGTCTCTATGCCTGATAGTGGCATTACCATATTCATAGGGTCCCATTTCAAATTGCTTTTGTGTTTGCTTTGTGTGTGTTGTACCTTATATTGTCAGAAATTGACACCTATGATGTCCATTTTCTTTCTTATTCTATATTATTTCAAAATGTACTTCTCCCATTTGGCTTGGGGTGTGGCTTTTCACAATACTCTCATCGTTGCTGTAGTGGCAAGAAGAAATTGATCGCGAACAAAGGCAAGGCCATCAAGTCACTGGCACTTAGAGCTTGTTTGGTTGGATGTAGTGAGAGCACAAAGTATGATTCTACTCCATGTATGTTGTAGTCCCCTCACACCCAACCAATTAAGTCATTAGCCACAAGGCTGCATTAGGGAGAATCGACAATGCCAACAATTAAGATGGCATCTTCAAACACATAGCAGTTCGCCCACACACATATAAAGGGACTGTCATTAACTTATGACTACATACACAACAGCAACAACATTGGTTGTTAGCTATCTCTACCCTTAAAAGCTTAGGTTTGGTGTCTTGTTCTATCTTGGCTTCAACATCCCTTTTAATATGTAAGCATTTTCTCTTCTTGATCCTTGCAATGTGTGCTATGAGTTGTTCCCCTTGATCTATCAACAATGCTCATCATATTAAGTAATATCTGATAGGTTTGATTCTAGTTCTTAAAGCTATATTTACTACAAGTTCATTGTTTCGTTTGCACCCAACTTATATATTATTAAGATTCTCTAGTAAGATGTTTAAAATCGACATCAACTACAACTTCTATGTTCTAAAGTGCAACTATCAACTTATTATGTACCAAGAGTTACATTACCAACCATCCACTCTTCATTTCTTTACCAGTTCAATAGAAACCATGGAAAAAAAGCACGCGTACGCCTCGAGGCGAGGCGCACTCAGGGACGCCCCGAGGCTTAAGCCTCAGTCACTTGTGCAGATTCGGACACCTCATTTTTCAAGAGGCATAAAAAGGTGCTGAGGCGTAATTGAGGCGCAAGCCTCTGTCTGCCACCTAAAATTGATGGTTTGTTGTACTATTTGGATTGCTATTGGGCCCAACCCAAGTGATATTTATTCAAATAGAAGATCTCCACCTCCAGGCAACCAGGAAACATCAGTCTTTAGGCTGCTCCAGCCCTTGCTGGTGGCCGTGGTGGCTAATCCAGCTGCTGCTACACGTCAGTGCTATACTGTTTTGTGATTTGATTATTTAGTTATATACTTATATATATATATATAACTTGTATATATAGACATATTAGATATACATATATGATACATATATATACATACATATGCATATATAATTATATATATATGTATATATGTCACAATATATATAGATATGTATATACATTGTATATACATGTGCATATATATAATATATATATGTGTGTTTGTATATATATATATATATATATATATATATATATAGTATGTATATATATACTAATATATACCTATATTTTTAAGGTATATATATATATATATATTTATTTATTCATACGCCTCGGTACATTCTGAGGCTTACGCCTCGACCGCCTTGAGGCTTACGCCTCGCCTCGCCGAGCCAAAAACGCCTCGTTACGCCTCATGCTTTTTTCAACCTTGATAGAAACTATATTTCCTCTCATACATGTGTACACACATACATTGTCATTAAGGTGCCATGGGGGGTGATCTGTGTCATGACATGTATGCCTCTTTGATTGGTTTTAAGGGTCTCTATGCCTGATAGCGGGCATTACCATATTCATAAGGTCCCATTTCAAATTGCTTTTGTGTTTGCTTTGTGTGTGTTGTACCTTATATTGTTAGAAATTGACACCCATAATGTCCATTTTCTTTCTTACCCTATATTATAAGGATTTAATACCCTTAATATCCATTTTCTTGTTTTCCTAAGTTTTTGTCTTCTCATCAATTTCTTTGCTGATTTTTTTAATCCGTGTTAGGTTTTAGTATCAATGCAAAGGATCATACATAGTAAATGTCCCCAAGGGCATAGTAGGAACCCTATAATCTTTGTTAGCGTTTTGATGATTTCAATCAAGTTTGTATTGGTTTGTCAAGCAATGCACATACATTTCCATGATTGGTTTGTCAAGCAATGCACATACATTTCCATGGAAATTTTGATCCGTTGATAGACTAGGAATTGACATGTCTTCAAGGGCATAGTAGGAACCCTATAATCTTTGTTAGGCTTTTGATGATTTCAATCAAGTTTGTATTGGTTTGTCACATTTCCATGGGAATTTTGGTCCGTCGATAGACTAGGAATTTCACGTCGCCACTCTTGGAAGGGGAAGTTCATGGAAATTTAAACCCATGTTCAGTTAGTACGATGCTTGTACTTCCCTTAACTATTGAAGTACACTTTGATGATCCTAATTTGTTGTCAGCTTTTGGTTGGTATGATATTTGTATATTCACTATTGTTTGTCACCTTCTGCTAGTGATGGAGGGATCACCGATCACCTTGAGAAGTCGCCATCCTGACATGTTTACAATGGAGCAACCTTTTTCAACCTTGGTTCTTGCTTTGTAGGTCTAATAGACCATCAACTTGACTTGATGTTGATCAGACGAGGTTGGAACAAGGTCGCCACTACAACATTAGGCTACCATTTTAGAGGGAGCTATTTTGAAATACATCTGATAATATATTACATAATATATTATTTTTTCTTTTGAAGAGAAAAAGTCGACAATGTCAAAATTCTAAGGCCTATAAGGTACCACCCATATAAATTCTCCAATAACTAGAAATTTGTAGTTATACACAAATGACATCTCCTTCTATTGTATATTTTGATTCTATCATTGAATTATTGTTTGAATTGTAGTTTACTCAGAACAAGGAACACATTTTGAATGACAGAGATGATGATCCCTCCATGCCTCAGATTTGATTGGGATATCTTGAGATAAATCGTTTGCATGGATACTAAGGCTGAGCCATGTCCAGTTGTGTTTACGCCCGGTCGTGTGCAATACGCTTTGGGCCTTGTCCATGAAGATTATATGTCCAAAACATGTTTGCATAGATACTAGGGCTATCTAGAAGTGTCTGTTGCAACTCTTGGATTTTTGACAAGTGATGTAAATGATATCTAATCTATCTCTTTTAGACAACAAAAGAAGATATCGTATGATATGCCTGTTGGTGAGTGAGAATATGAAATGCACAATCATGCTTATATGACTAATATGTTATTGAACTCAGTTGTCCCTTTTGTAGTTTACTTCGAGCAAGGAACACATTGAATGATGAAGATGCCTCCGTGCCTCATATTTAATTGGGATATCTTGAGATAAATGGTTATACACACATGATAACATTGGTCATGGTAAGGTTTAGGCTGATTCCAATCTTATTACTTGGGTAACAATGATGTACTAGTAGGTGCTGTTCATTGTTTGTGAAAGTAGTGACAACAATCTCACTTGCCAATGTGACAAGTGCCTATGGGGTCACATGCATAAGGATCGACTAGAAGAGGAGATTCTCTTGCTTTACGCTGTTGAGAGAGTGTCTTAAACTCTCTAGAAAAATCTCTTTGATGAACCAGATGTCTACACCTAGCCTGACATCAAAGGGATGTGTTTTGGGCACCTATGGGTGCATTTACGGTCAGCCATCATATATAGTTTGCTTGGACTGTATTTGTTAAGGTTTTCATACCCCTTCCAGGTCACGAGTCTCTGGTTCAACCATGGTTTCAAAAAACGCACCTCGAGGCGAGGCGGTCTCTGGTACGCCTCGAGGCTTAAGCCTCAGTCTGCCAGTGAGAGGCGTGCGCCTCAGTTTATGCAAGGCGTTAGAGGCACTGAGGCGTTTGTGAGGCGCAAGCCTCAGATTCTGTGTCTAAAAAAAAGCTATATTATCCTATTTTGGGCTTAATAGAGGCCAAATTAACCCAAAATTGTATGTATATAGATATATATATGTGCATATGTATATATGTGTGTCTTTGTTTGTTTGACAACTATGGAAATGGCGCCTAGGCTTTTCTGGGCGTTTTTGTTTTTACTTTTTTTTCAGTTACATATTTAAATGTTCATACACATGATACTATATGTGATAATGTATTATTTATTCATTAAATGTTATTGTAAGTCTAATTTGAATTGATAACTATAGGAGAATCAGGGACAACAGAATTAACATGAAGAAAATGAAACAACAGTAAGAGGAAGACAAGTACGAATTGGTGAGAGAAAATGGGATAAAAAGAGCATGCAAATGGTAGAAGTTCTGTAGGAAGAAGTCAGAATAAGACAAACCAAGGGCAGTAAAAGGAGATTGAAAGAGGAAGAATCAACAAAACAAAATAAAAAACAGCAGTAGCAGGTGCTGAATTAGAAAATATAGAGGAAGGAATCGGTCAGTGAAAATAAATGGAAACATGCAAACAACAGTGGCTAAGAGAGGAGATTTAGGAGGAAGAAATCAGAAAAAGAAAATTAGATATGTAAATAGTAGTAGATTTCGTAGCAGGATGTATAGGACAAATTTGAAAAAGAAAATATGCACATGCTTGCATAGTAGTAGGAGGGAATATAGGATGAATTACTCAGAAAAAACATAGCACCAGGACTCAGGAATAGGATGCAGGAGAATGGATAAAAAAAGAAAAGAGAAAGAAGCAAGAACAATAAACATATAAAAAAGTAGAAAAAACTCAACAAACAACGACTATGAGGACATACCAATTTGGCCCAAATCAATCCTCATTTCCCCAAATCAGACCTGATTTTCCTCAGACCAGACCTAATTTGCCAAAATTTGACCTGATTTACTCTAAATCAGACCTATATCAACCATGCAATGACTGAAGGTGATCTAATTTGACCAAATGTAGACTCGATTCATGCTAGTTTAGCCTTTAAATTGCATAATTTGGGCCTAAAACGCCTTAGACAGACGCCCACTTAATGCATTTAATAGGCTGGGCGCCTAGTTTGAGGCGCCTTGATAACTAAGGTACACATACTCCTGTGTATGTGTATATATATGCATCTGTGTATACTTATAACTATGTTTATATGTATAGATATGTATCTATATGTACATGTGTATTTGTAATAGTATATGTATCTCTCTCTCTATATATATATATTTATATATATATATTTCTGTTTTATATATATGTAAATCAGTATAGTTATATATCTAAATCTGTATAGTACAACCGACCAAAAAAAATCTGTATAGTACAAAATAGAAATCTGTCTATATAGTAATAGTATATCTATATATATTTCAAATTTACATATATATAAATCTGTATAGTATTATATGTAAATCTGTATAGTATAAAATAGAAATATGTCTGTATAGTGTATACTATATACATGTATGTATATGTCAATATGTATATATGACTATATACATGTACATATATGTATTCATATATACATTATTTAGGATTATATATGTATATGTACATATATGTATTCATATATATATATATATATATATATATATTTGGGATTATGTATATATATCATATATATGTATGTATATATATATTCATATATACATATATATATTATATATATGTATATATATGTATTCATATATACATTATTTAGGATTATATATGTATATGTACATATATGTATTCATATATATATATATATTTGGGATTATGTATATATATCATATATATGTATGTATATATATATATATATATATATATTTATATGTACGCCTCGGTACAATCTGAGGCTTAGGCCTTGACTGCCTCAAGGCTTACGCCTCGCCTCACTGACACGAAAATGCCTCAATGCGCCTCGCGCACTTTAAAACCTTGGATTCAACCATCTAGATGACCGGGTTGACCCGAGGACATCATCCTGACACCATATACATAATTTTACTATATATAGACATGTTTCATACACATGTATGCACGTATATACATATAATAATAATATATATATGTCCATGTATATAAATTTATAAGCGGTTATATATATGATCTATTTTATGGAAAAATGAGATGATGAATTACGAAACATTGGCCTTCGCCAAAGGGGTTGGCCAGTCATCCAAAAAGAAAATTATGAAACATCAAACATTTAAAAGAAACATCTATTCAAAGATAAACAAAAAAAATTGATTTGCAATGCTGAAAACAAGTTATAAATTACTTAATAAGTGAATATATAAATGTATGGAATAGTTGGAGTTGTGTGAAAGGACATTAAAATTAGTCTGATGGTTATTTAGGGAACGAAAAATAAAATCAACAAAACCTGGACGGTCTTTGACCAATGGGCAAGGCAACCAAGTCAATTGACATGATATGCGTGTTTAGGGCTATAAATGATGCAGGTACGGTGCGGGTATGACCATTCCCAGAACCGTTCCCTTATTAATTTAGTAGGTACATGTACATGTCCAGGCCCACATAACTTCAAACTAGACCCGCACAATACCTGGACCCTCATACCATGCATGTATATGGTGCGGGTCTATGGGTATACGGTTCTAAGAAAAGATACATAGAAGAATATTATGATTGTTCATTATTCAATTGCCTTCATAAACAAATCTAGTCCATTGTTCAATCATAAAAATATTGTTTTGTTTGTCTAAAAACTAGTTATTATTTTGTTTAGATATAGGTCATAAATTCACCATTGTTAAAACTTTCAATTACAAAGTCCACAATGATTTTGATTATAAAATAACCATCAAATAGAAAATTACTAATAAAGTCTACAACCACATTGATTATAGTAGAAACGTAAACCAAATCAACGACTGCATACAAGAAAACAAAAGAATGATCCCTAAATTAAGAGGAGATGACAGTTCTAACACCTATGAACAAACTAAATAAAGTAGTATCTATCTATCCATAGGAAAAAGACGCAAGCACCAACAAATGAAACTTGTTGCTTTCTTGGGAGGATGGCTGAGAACGTCACAACAGTTGTACGAGGAAGGGAACCACATGGTTGTTGCGCCGTCGAGATTTGAGCTCCTGGATCAGAAAGCGAGAGTTGTGCTAGATGTCGCCGCTGCCTAGATCCTAGTTTGTAGATCGGGATGGTAGCATGATCTGGCACTTGGACGCTGCTGGGATAGGGAAGCTGGCAGGAAGTTGGCTCCTTGACAAGGCTTGGACGGGGCCTACAATCGGTGGTGGCTGAGTCAGCGGCGCCTGGAGCCATCACGCATGGAGTTGGAGGCTGCCAAAGTTGGGAGACGAGAGGGGTGTGGTCAGTGACGATTGGCGGTTGGAATTAGACGAAAGTGGCTGGGATAGATGATTGGCAATCAAAGCTAGACGATTGGACAACAGTGACCATTGACGGTCGGAGCTAATCGATCGACAATCACGAGGCACCTGGACTTGAAGCAACTGAGCGTAGATTAGGGTATCTAAGAGGACCAGGAGCCAGAGGTGCCGCTTCTGCTTGGTTGCCTACGAGAGATTGGAGTAAAGAGTCGTGAGTCATTTATAGGTGTGAAACGATTCCAATTTATTAGGGTTTAGGACTTCAATCTTCACTAGATGCTGGCCATTAGATCGTAGGATCATAGTAACAAGTTCGGGATTCGGCAACTTTTCGGCTGGCTGGAAAAAATCGGAATTCGGAAAAAATCGAGAAAAGTCGTGAAAAGATCGATAAATTTCGATCAATGTTCGATCAACTATTCGGAAATAATTGAGAATAAGTCGGCAATATAAGTATATACCTATATATATGTATGCATATATATGCATGTATGCATATATATGCATATATGCATGTGTATATATATAGATAAATGTATGTATGTACATACATATATGATGCATGTAACTGTTACGGCCACAAGACATACAATCTTAGTGAGTAAAAATGTAGGAAAAGAAGTAAAAAACAGTTGAGAAATAACATGAACTGTCCAGAGGAGTGGGGGCTTTGAGGTTTAGTGTGTATTAGAAATTTTATGTACATGGTTTGGAAAAAAAAGAGCAAGCGACTTAAAAGAGAAAAATCGTGAAAAGTCATGAAGAATCGTAAAAAATTGTATAAATTGTGAAAAAGCGGGATTAATCGTGAAAAGTCATGAAAAATCGGCGATTGGTGTATTAATCGTGATGAATATTCGGGAGCCTATAACATCGTGAAAAATCGCCGATTTTTCGTAAAATTCGGAGACTTGTTACTATGCGTAGGATTAGGGGGTCTTTTGGCCCTTAGATGTAAAGTTATATATTTAGGTTAATATATATTTATTCATTTATTTGGTAATGCGGGTATACAGAGTGTAACTGGTACGGGTATAACCATACTTGTCAAGGCGCTCGCCTAGGCGGCCGTCTAAGCGGCAAGGCGCCCCAGGGCTGCGCCTAGGCGAGGACGCTTTGTTTATACTGCTACAGTGACCTAGTTTTGTGGGTCTGGTTGTATATTCACTTATTTTAATGTTTGATATGGCTACAACAATGTTCAAAATTAATAGTGTTGCCTATTTTATGTGCCAAATATCACTTTTAATTGGATCTAATACTCTTTTTTGGGTTTGACTGGATCTAATACTCTTTTTTTGTTTGACTGGATCTAATACTCTTGGTACACATTTGATTTTTCTTAGGTTGCACCGTCAATTCAGATTGTACTAAGTAGCTATGCTATGAAGGATAGTTTTTTTTTTGAGGAAAGGTAATGTGATATATTAAAAATAACACATCAAGCAAGCGAAAACCTGCTTATGTGGAACACCTACAGAATGTTTGGAAAAAAAACTGCAGCTGAAAGAAAAAGCTGAAAAGAAAATAAGCGTAAGAAAGACATTGTTCAGCTAACTAGGGGGAGACACCCCTTAAACAAGCCCCTAGCGAAAAAAAGTTTTGCATCCTAGAGATTTTCCTGATTTGAGCTGCCCTTGAATCGTAAAGATTTGTCACAGTTGTTGCTGTACTAAACTGACTCCAACCTCATCGTCCACCATAGCTTTAAGATCACAGAGAAAAGCGGCTTCTGATTCACCTTCCTCTGATTCATCCAACCTCCCTTCTGCTAATTTTCCTGCAGTTTAGTAAGGATGTGAAGATCGACATCTATTTGAGTTATAACATTTCTAGCCAAATTTTTGTTGTTGTTGAAAGTTCTATTGTTCCTTTCTTTCCAAAGGTTTCAGCAGATTGTGGTGAAAAGATCACTACTTTTGAAATGCCTGTAATGTCTTAAAAGTGTTATTTGGATGGGGAAAGAGACTTCCTGGAGATCAGGAAGGCAATTTCGCATGAAATGTGAAAAGATTTTTTGAGAGAATGAGCATATAAAGATGTGGCTGACCGAGTCACTGTTATTTTCACAGAGGGCACATCTGAATGGACCAATGAAACCCTTTTTAGTGATGTTTTCACCTGTAAGAAGTTTATTTTGTAAAAGAAGCCATAAGAAAGTTTTGAATTTTTGTGGCCATTTTTGTTTCCAAATCTTTGATGCTGTAGGGGAGATACCTCTAAAAGAGAGAAAATTGTAAGCAAGTTTGACCGAATACTCTTTCCCCCATTTCCAAGTGATGTTATTTGAGGTGTTGTTTTCCATAGAACTTGAGAGATGTCTGAATTCATTTTGACTTACCTGTGAAAGGATACATCTTTTAAAGGAGTTTGATCTGTTAATGGTGATCAGCGAAAGGGCTTTATCAATCCTTAGGTTGAGGAGATTAATTGGGATAGACCATGATGTTTTGAGGTTTAAAACAGAGCTGTTTTCGTACCATGGATCAGACCAGAAGGAGATGATTTTGTGAGAATGTGGAGGTGTATTTAAGATTTGTGAAATCATTTGTATATTTTTATTTATGAATTTCCAAAGTGGGGAGGCTGTTTTCCGATGTATTTGGTGCCAAGGGGGTGAGTTTTGGTAATATTTGTTTTTGATGAGATTTATTCAGATTTTCTTTTTATTTTGGATAAGACAGTCAATGATTTTGGTAATGAGGCAGAGCGAGTGCGTTTCAATGTTTATTATTCCCCAGCCACCTTGATCATGAGGAGCAGTAATCGTTTTCCAATTAACTAGATGGTAATGTTTCCCAGGTTTTTCTAGTTTATGGAAATTGTTCCAAAGGAAATTTCTTCTGATTTTATCAAGAATGGATTTAGTTTTAGAGGGTAAGGGGATGCAGCTCAAGAAGTGGGTTGTTATGGGTGTGATGACACTGTTAAGAAGGGTGAGCCTACCCGCGAGGTTTAGGAAGTTATTTGCCCAGCTGGAGAGTTTAGAGTTTATTTTTGAAATTATGGGGTTCCAAATAGCATTTGTGATGTTATAAGGAGTGATGGGGAGACCCAGGTATTTGATTGGGAATTCTTCAGTTTTGCATTTTAGGAAGTCCTTGAGGTTCTCCAAAGCAGATCGATGAATGTTTACCCCAAAGATGGAGGATTTTTGTATATTTATTTTTAGCCCAGAGATATAGGAGAAGATACCTATGATCCTAAAAATATTCTGTACAGAGGATTTTTCTGGGGAGGAGAAGATGATGGTGTCATCTGCGAATTGGATAATGTTCTCCTTGCAGACATCAGGAGCCGAGAAGAGCCCATTTTGATATCCCATTTGAATCATGCGAGAGAGAATAGTAGTTAAAATGATGAAGAGGTAAGGAGAGAGAGGGTCTCCTTGTCTAAGTCCATTTGAATTATGGAAATAGCCAAAAGGAACACCATTGATGATGATGGCGAAATGATTTGTAGAAATACATGCTTGGATCCAAGAGATCCATTTATCAGGAAAATCAAAACCCTTGAGAGTCTGCAACAGGCATTGCCAGTTAACAAAGTCAAATGCTTTTTCGAAGTCCAGTTTGATAGCTAGGAGAGGGATTTTTTTTTTGTGGCAGAGGTGGATCGTTTCGTTGACCATTAAAAAGGCATCTTGTATGCTTATGTTCTTTAGAAAGGCGGATTGGTTAAGAGGGATGATGTCATCCATGAGAGGTTTAATCCTGTTAGCTAATGTTTTTGCGATGATTTTGTAAGAGGTGTTTATGAGGCTGATAGGTCTGAAGTGAGAGATAAATTCAAACTGACTATTTTTTTTGATAAGAGTGATGAAGGTTTTATTGATGTATTTGATGATGTTTTGTGGGTTTGAGCTGGCATGGAATGCGGAGAGAAAAGTAGGAAAGTCATGTTTGTAATGGTTCCAGTTTGCCAAATAGAATTCCACATTTAGGCCATCAGGTCCAGGGGATTTATTTTTGCCAAGGTCAGAGATAGCAGCTTGTAATTTATCGAGTGTGAAAGATTTGATGAGATCTTGCGGGTTTTTTATTTTGTTTTGACAAATGGTATTCCATTGAAGGTTATTTAGACAAGATGGGTAGTGGTTATTATTGAAGATTTTTTTGAAATGGTTTTTTATATGTGTTATGATGGATTGTTTATGAGAAGTGAGTCTACCATTTATCATAAGATGAGTTATGGCATTTTTTCTAAATTTTTGGTTACATATTTTATGGAAGTATTTTGTATTTTTGTCACCTTGTTGAGCCCATGTGATCTTAGCCCGTTGTCTCCATCTTGTATCAATTCTGCTATTTATGTGATCAAGGTCAGCTTTTATTGAAAGGACCAAAGCAGGATCTGCTGATGGGTCTTTTTCAACAAAGAGAAGTTGGTCTTCGAAATTTTTTTGAATTTCAGATAAGGTCGAGGGATTTTGAACCTTCCATTTTTTAATATGGTTTTTGATGTGTTTAGTGTTATTTAAGATGTGAAGACCCATGTTTGTTGTTTGAGGGTTAGCAAGCTTCCAGGCTTTAAGACAAGATCTGGAGAAATTTTCCATGGAGAGCCAGTTGTTTTCGAATTTGAAGGGACGAGACCCCCAAGAGCAAGAAGCAGTTTCAAGAATTAAGGGAAAGTGGTCAGAAATAGTTCTGTGGGAGATATAGACAGAAGAGAGTGGATGCTTGTCTTCCCAAAGGATTGAACAAATGAAATGATCAAGTCGAGCAAAAGACTGGTTTCTTGACCACGTATATAAGGCATTTGAGGGAACAAGGTCAATAAGAGAATGGTTTGTTAGCATCTGGCTGAACTTTTTATCAGCAACAGACATCGAAGAAGAGGAAGGATTTGAGTGGTGTCTATCTGAGGTTTGGGTGATAAGATTAAAATCGCCACCAAGGACCCAGGGAGACTGATGATAATTTGTGAAAAGGTAATTTAACTCCGCTAGGAATAGGGATTTATCGTAACCTGGTTCCCCATAGATACCAGAGAAAGACCAAAGATAATCATCAACAAGATATTTAAAGTCAATAGTTATAGAAAAGTTTAGAATAGAGGAGTTTTGCAAGGTTAGAGCCTGGTTGTTAAAACCCACAATGATGCCACCTTTGAAGCCCTTAGGGGGTAGCTGAATCCAGTCTGTGATTCTGTTGCCACCTATAGTTTTGAGGGCGAAAGGGGTGAGAAAGGTTTTTGTTTCTTGGATGGAAATTAGATCTATATTATTTTTATAAATGTGAGCTCGTATTTTTTTTCTTCTTTGTAAATTTACAGCACCACAAATGTTCCAAGATGAGATTTTCATGACGAAGAGAAAGACTATAGCAAAAACAGAAAGACACAGATACAGAGCGAGCCTGTTAACACCTTCTCTTCGACCAACCCTTAGGGGGTAGCTGAATCCAGTCTGTGATTCTGTTGCCACCTATAGTTTTGAGGGCGAAAGGGGTGAGAAAGGTTTTTGTTTCTTGGATGGAAATTAGATCTATATTATTTTTATAAATGTGAGCTCGTATTTTTTTTCTTCTTTGTAAATTTACAGCACCACAAATGTTCCAAGATGAGATTTTCATGACGAAGAGAAAGACTATAGCAAAAACAGAAAGACACAGATACAGAGCGAGCCTGTTAACACCTTCTCTTCGACCAACCCATGAAGGATTCGAGGTTGTTAAGAACATTTTGTGCATCAACATCCTTTTCAAAGTGGAAGCCTATCTTATTTGCAAAGGATGTGAAACTATTTGTGTTGGACCAAGAAGCTATATCTTCTAAAGTCTCGAATTTTTTATTTGCTTTTTTTTTGTATGATAGAGATGTAGAAAGAGTTGACGCAGAGGAAACATAACTGAAAGAGTGAGGAGAAGTGTTACCTTTCTTTGTCCTGTTTATAATGCTGGACCCTTTGGTGTCGAATTGATGTGGCTGCAGGATCTTTTGAAGGTAGCTTGAGTTGGGCTTCTGCTGTGAGCTCTCCTGATCCGAACTCTGCAGAGAGTTTTCATTTTTTTGCTGAGATGAGTCTTGAAACACAACTGTTTGATTTTTTTTATTTGGTGAATGCCAACTTTCCTTTGAAGAAGAAGGTGATGGGAAAGTGTTACTACTCGGTTTGACATTGATGGTTGGGAGAGGGGGCTCTGGAGATCTGGTTCTTTTCTTATTTGGGAGGTGATAGGAGTTTTCTGCATGGTTTGAGGTTTTCCTAGTCCAGACGTGGTTTCTGACAGTTGGAGCTCTGGAATGCGAGATAGGGTTTTATCCTTTGTTTGGGCTGAACCAGGATGGTGGATGAGAGGTAAGATCAGAAAAAGCAGGGCAGTTTATAGTAGGGTGTTCAGCTGCGAGCTTGAGATGATAGATGGATTCACCAATCCCAATGTTGATGGATGGTGGAAGGGAGATGGCTGCTTTGACCGAGAAGAGGCAATAAACTTTGATGTATTGGGAGGGATGGTGCGTATCTGGGCTAATGTATTGGAGCGTAGCCCCAATAGAATGAGCAATGCCTCTAAAAATCTCAATCTCCCACAGATGGGGAGGAAGGTTTGAAATGACTACGCAGTCTGAGCCACCTGCTGGGGCAGGGAAAGAACCGGAGTCAGCGGACCATTTAGATAGTCGAGCCGTAATAAAGCTTGATCCACAAGGAATGGTGAGCACTTGGTTGAAGATATGATTTATCTTCGTTCCTTCAGGAGCAGTGTAAATAAGCTGGGTGGGCGAGAAGATTTTGGGTTTGACGATGGTATGGCCAGGAAGAAGAAGAGCCAAAGCTCTAGTGATGTCAAGAACGTTGATTGGGTTGTTATCCAAATTATTTTCTATTGAAACTAGGATGCTTATGAAGGAGAAGACTTTGAGTAAGCGCATGGAGTTTGCAGGGAGATCCATGGCAATAGCGTATTCTAGGTGATCAGGAACCTTCATTGTAGGTAGGGAGGGAGGGTGGTTTTCACTGGGGGTTTTGGCGGAAGGGGTCTTTGAAGTAGGGTTTTTTGTTGAGTACAGAGCTTAGTAGGGTTTCTAGGCGAGTGAAAGGGTTTTGAAATAGGAGGTATCCTTGAGTTTGAGTTTGAGCGACAAGAGAAGGATGCTTCTGCATGTTCGGGCGGGAGATTTGCGAGACATGCAAAAGGGTTTTTTGAAAGGTAATGATGATGGGTGGGCGCAGCGTTTGGCCAGGAGGCAGGAGAAAGCCTTTTTGAGACAGTAGAACTACTTTGGAAAGGAGGGATTTGAGTCGAACGAGAGTGCATGTAAGAGTGGTGGAGTTTTGGCTGGTATATTTTCCTGTTAGGGAGGGGACGCGCCTTACAGAACCTTTTTATGTGCCCTAGGCGACCACTGCCGAAGCAAGTGCGTCTAGAGTAACATCTGGAAGAAGAGTGGTTGTTTTTATGGCAGAGGGAGCAGAAAAGGGCTCGAAAAGGTTTTATTGGGGGGACCGCAGTCCAGATTTGGGCGGTGGGTTTTTTTTCTAGGGTGTCGTTTATGAGATAGGAAGATTTTGCATGGCCTAGGACGGGAAAAGAGAGGTTTAGGCGAATATTATCCTTAGGGATGATGTCCCCTAGCAGGGGATATATGGGAGGGAGGGTTTTGTATAAGGACGATAGTTTTGGCTTGTAAAATTTTCCTTTAATGGATTGAGAAGGAAAAAGTTTATACCTTTCAACAATGAGACTGCATTGTTGAACCGGGGGAGATGTGATATCATCGTCTTCATTCTCTGACCCTGAAGAGATGGAGATGGGCCAGGATTTCGCACCCATAGGTGGTTGATGTTCAGCTCTGACAAAGAGTTGAACATTATCCTTAGGGATGATGTCCCCTAGTAGGGGATATATGGGAGGGAGGGTTTTGTATAAGGACGATAGTTTTGGCTTGTAAAATTTTCCTTTAATGGATGGAGAAGGAAAAAGTTTATACCTTTCAGCAATGGAACTGCATTGTTGAACCGGGGGAGATGTGATATCATCGTCTTCATCCTCTGACCCTGAAGAGATGGAGATGGGCCAGGATTTTGCACCCATAGGTGGTTGATGTTCAGCTCTGACAAAGAGTTGGTCCGCTGAGTTGGAGGATGATGAACTATCTTGACCATATCTTTTGTAAAGGTAGGCAAGAGCTGGGGGAGTTTCATGGAAGAAATCCCGAACCCACACACGGAAGGTGCGATCAGCGAAAGGTTGAAGGAACATCGACCATTCAGGTTGAAGATTCAGTTCCTTGCGCATCTCGATCCAGCCTTCCGAGATGAGGAGGAAGGGGGCTTTTTTCCTCAGGTTGTTTCCGAGGGGGTAGACCATGAAATCTTGACCTGGAAAGAGCGGTGTCTGATGTTGATCATACAGATGCCCGGTGAAACATCAAATTTGTGGTAGATCCAGGCTCTTGGCAGAGGGATGGTTGTTGAGAAAGAAGGGTCGGCGAGATGGATTTCGATGAAGGGAAAGCGCGAGTTCATGTTGTTTGGGGATGTTGGGGTTTTTGTGATGTTACTGGGCACTGAGGGTTTATGCTTCTGCAAGGCACGGCGGAAAGCAGAGATCTTGCCTGATTTGTGCATGCACGGTGCTTTTATGCATGAGGCGAGGGTGAAGACGCCTCCTGTTCTCATATTGTAATCCGATCGTTTGGTGGAGCTTTTATTGTAGAATACTGGGATAAAGTAATGCTGATGTGATTCAGGTACCCAACAAATCTAGGGAAGGGTTTGTAGCCGACAGAGAGGATGGAAAGGGGTATTCAATGAGATGTTTTCTGCATGCTCCTAAGTCCGTTTGAGAAACACGAGGTGGGGTGTAACAGATGCGGATAATCTCGAAATTTATTACACACTGGTTTTGAAGGGGACAGAAGAATGGAACGGGGTTTCACCGCGAAGAGTAATGAGGCGGTCGGGGGAGATGGAACTTGATCGGCAAAGCCTGGGAGCTAAAAACCGAAAAGGTCTGAGACGTTGATGCTGCTTAAATCAGATGTTGCATGTTCAAAATTTCACAAACGCTGGAGCCGATTAAGGAGATGATACCATCAGCCTGCAAAGAGAAGAACAGGGGGAAAATTTACCTGGGAAAGGATATTTTTTTAGACCCTGGTGAGGGAGATGGGTTTTTGCTGCCGTTGTCGCGTGGGAGAAGGGGACAACGGGGACCTCGATGGGAGAGAAGGGTGAAAACTGAGTAACCTGAAAGGTAGGAGCAGATACCCGAGCAAGCAGAGGAAGGGCAACTCCGTCGCAGAGAAGATGGGGCAAGCGGCAGGTGGAGCTCGCCGGGGAGGGCGCAACCGACCTAGGGGGGCGACGAACCGGATGGAGAAATCTAGAGAGAAGTTGGAGCTTTCTCCCTCTAACTTACCGTTTGCACACCTGCTATGAAGGATAGTGATTACATTGCTTAATGCTTCTAGCAATGCATGACAATAAATATATATTTATTTGTTGATCACTCTCTTACATTCTTTACAATAATTCTTTTTGTGTTCTTGACATTATTGTCAATGATAATTTATTAGAAATGTAATTGGTTATTTTTTCATATAATAAAATATATATATATGGGGAGATCGACTATAAATATGTAGATAACTACATATATAAATAACTATACAATGTGTGTATGAGTGGGGAAAAACCATGACACATGTATATATACATAAAATATATACATAAATTATTTTTTTAAAGGTCGCCTAGGCATGCCTAGTCGCGCCTTGGCACAAGGCGTCCAGCCCCAACGCTGTGTCGCCTTGCCGCCTTAACAAGTATGGGTATAGCAGTACCCATTAGTAGACCCGTTTCAATTCGGGTCCACGAGTACAAAAATTTAAACCCGTGATGGATTTTACAGGGTATAGAATTGCGGAATGCACGCAAATTCGGACCCATTTACATATACTTGTTGGGTGGCAGTTCAACCGATCGGGTTGGGTTTCAAAACTCTGGTATTTGTATTTATAGTCCAACTATATTGTACACGATCCAATATTGGGCCATAAATGTTTTGCTAAAATGAAAATATAGTTCGTTTTATGGACAACCACATGATTTTGGGACTTTAGCTATGGGCCCTATTCTTATAAATAGACCCACTTAACTTCTCCCAAACGTGAAGAGCAACAAAGAGACATCAGGTGACTTCATATTTTTAAGACCTAAAGCTACAGACAGCCTAGGGCTTTCCTTAGGGTTTCACACCTCCAAGAGCTCTTATACAAGCAACCATCTTCCTCCACGGTTGGCTTTTACATGTATAAGGGGATTAGGCTTGTTTCTTTCTTCCGTAATCATCATCTCTGTGATCTCTGCATCGATAATATCATCTCTGCAAATGGATGTAGGCTCCCACATTGGGAATTTGCCGACCCATTATAAATCTTGTCTTTCTGGTTGCTTGCTTGCTCCACCGTGATTCGTCGTACATATTTGGGTTGAATTGCTCGATCTCACGCTTCTGCATCTCCGCAATAAGCTGGTGGGCCTTGTTGCTCGGGTCTCCCATCACTACCATATCCCTACATACACACTATTAAATAGATCAAGTGTGAGTCAATTAATACTAGTTGCAATGCGAGGTATAATGGAATTGAGGTTTGTTTACTTTAACTGAATCCCATTTGAGTTGGGAACCCTAATCCGTCTCTACCCATATATATAAAGATGGGCGCCCCTCTCAACTAGGTGCAATTTGGTTTTTGAAGCCTTAGCTGCTACAAGAGAGTGGGACCCAAGAACAATGGTGTGAAGCTAGTAGCCTAGCACTTTGAATTGGCGCTCTCCCTCCATGCAAGGACTTTTGAGTCCATCTGCGTGGATATTATATAGATGGGAACGTGGAGCAACCGCTTTAGGAAATCATCTTTTGTGTTTAACTTTCGTGTACCAAGGCAGAAAGGTGGCAGCCATAACATCATGTGACGTCAACCGAGCAAATTGTCGGAACTACTATGTGAACATGTATCATCTGTTATACCGTTTTCGAATATGTGGTTCCCAACAAGATCCCTTACAAAACTTTCATTTCAACCACATGAAGGCAACAATCACAAGGGAAGGTGATTGGATGGTTGTGATGCTATGCATAGATCTCATTTCCAATTAGTTTAAAACAATTAAATGCTTTACTTTTTATGCTTCGAGAAAATACAATTAAAGAGAAGTTGGGCTCCAACAGCTGACTTATACAAATACAAGTAAACTCCTACTATCTGACTAGTATAAACTTATTCAGGATATATATTTACACGGATATGTCATTTTTATAAATAATTGAATATCCTTTGTACACTGATTTACTTCAGCAGGTAAAATTATCATTTGAAATAAATGCATCACTTTTAGGTTGGAATGCCATTATTTCGCAAACTAACAAATTATCAATCTAATACCTGATGATGAATATACAGTTGAAAACTATCTCTACTGTCCTCATTATAAAAAATTCAGCCCCCAAATAAAAATGTCATTACCTTTCTCTGCCCCTCTCCCTTGCACATACAGAAGAACAACACTAAATGACATGCTTCTGCTACGTTCATTTTGTGTGTTCAATGGACAAGGATTCGAGGCAATGCAAGGTGACTCGAGGATAAGCGATCTTAAATTGCATAACTGGAATTGTAAGACGTCCTATAATTTTTATTATTATTATTTATTTTGTACTTCCAATGTGCAATTGTTGGATAAACAGTTTGATATTTCAGAAACAGTCGTCATCATCTAAGCCTCAATCCCAACCATGTTGGGATCGGCTACATGGACATTTTACAAAGAGTAATACTAGAAAAAACCAATGACAATATTATAAATCCCACCAACATTGATTTTTCTGCATATATCTTAAAGGGCGAGTGCATTTGGATGAGATGTGTTTCTTGTGCAAGTACAAGTTTAATGGTTTTAGATATGTTTTACTCGTAAAAGATTGGGGTGGTTAAAACTCAATTATTCTTACTAGCCTAGTTTTTAAAGAGCAATAATCCAAAAGAAATCAAAGATATTGGAAATTTTGAGTTACATAATAATTTTGTCACCTGTCACAGGCTGATGGTCTTTCTCTACTAGAGTAGTTAGAATTACTCGTAGGTTGCCAGAGGCTTAGAGTTTGGTTCATTAAAAATCAAAGTATATTCATCAGTAGTGACAGCCATGGGGCTTGACACTGTTGCCTCTGGGTTGTAAATGGCACATCAGCACCGAGGATGGACATGTAGAATATGCATTATTAGTATTAAGTCGTAAGCCTTAACCGTCAATTTTGGTTTTTGATTTCCTTGTTCCTGGATACCGACTCATCAAATTTGTTTTGGTTGTTCTCTGCTGCCTCATGACTAAAAACAATGTTGACCAAGGAACTAATTCATACTTGTATTTTAACGAGGTGACGGGTTTTCATCAAGTTAGCCCACCCTACCCAATATTTCTATCTAGTCCATGCAGGAACGAACCAACCTATATAAGTGATTCTAGAACATGTGATAGATGGGTTCGGTTGGCTCACTGGCTGCCTGATTAGATTGTCAGCATAATTCTTCTTGTCTTTTGTGGAATAGTTTTGGGACTGATCATTCTGATTAGGTACTTGCAGAACTAGGTAACTGACAGTTGAGGTAAAGGAGATGGTCAGGGAGAAATTTCTAGAACGAAGGAGTTTTTAATTTAAAGAAGAGGGGCAACTCCACTATGGTGCATTAGTGGTGATGGTTTGTGCAAGATGTTATAATGTTGATGCTGGAGGTTGGGGGCCATGTGATGGTTGAGTAAGGCATTGTATGCATTTCACAACATTTTTGTTGCTTTTTTCACATTGCTAGCATTCTTATGGTGAGCAATTTCATCTTTAGATTTTATGGATTATCAATGATATCCTTCTGGTGTGGGCGATGATAAACATTGCAGATGGCTAAATTGATTACTCCTGCAGTTGTCCGTCCTTTAGACATACCTGTAATATTGAAATCTGGGAATTATCTGCCAAGTTGCAATGTCCATGAATTGTACAAACAAGACTTGAAAAGTGGCACGTAATCTCTGGAGAATCTGACGGAAACATTTGAAAAAGACTAGTACACTATAAAATAATTGTATCTACATATCATCAGAAGGGGTTCTTTATCCACATGGGAATGCCCTAGAAAAATTCTCATTACCTCTAGCTCATAGGAATACACATGTGGCCTATTATACGAGGGATTATGGATTAATATGAATTACTTAAATGTCCTCACATCTTGGAATATGGTTAAAGGCATCGGGAAGTGGACCTTCCTATCAAAAACCCGTTAAGCTTATTTGCAGTACTCCCTCAAACTGCACCTACATGCCAAACATGCACAACTTACCAACAAGCTGATGTAGTTTCATGTTCAGTATGTAAATCTTCAGACTTGGTGCAAGGCAGATAAAAAAATAGAGTTTCTTTTTTCTGATAAACTAAACAATTTATATAATATGTTTTTATAATTATACAGGCTGCAATGTCAACTCAACAGAACTTAGCCAGGTTTGGTAATTTCAACCACACCCTTTGACATTATAAGAAAACTTCTGCACTGAGATGGTTGACCACTAATTGTTTCTCACTCCTCTCGGTGATAAGATTTCCTCTTCAAGACGAAAAATCCGCACAAATTTAGCTTTCAAATAATTTTATATCATTAGAATTTTGATGTACTAAAACCTTGAATTGTGCAAGAAATATTTCCCGAAATGAAACATAAGTGTTTCTCACTCATCTTGGTGACAAAATGTCCTCTTCACGACAAAAAATCCCACAAATTTAGCTTTCGAGTAATTTTATATTATTAGAATTTTTGATGTACCAAGTTGTGCAAGAAAATTTTCCCGAAATGGAGCTTTTTTTGAATATATTCAGTGGTTGGAGTTTGCATGTTGTTAGTGAGACAAAATGTTTTCTTATGATATCAATGCAATATTGCGGTGATAAGCCGTCTTTTGTGTATTCCACATGTCTGTGTATATGCATATATGTGCATATCTAAATGCATGTATATGTGCGCAGATCTCAATAAATTGTTGAAACTTCGCTATAAACTTTTGAAGGGTTTGGATACTGAAGACTTCACTTTTTTACACTGCAAACTTTGACAATATTTTGTTAGACGTTGACTTGTTTTGACCAGACTGAATACATTTTGACAACTCTTCAATTTTAACAAAATTTTATTATATGTAATATTTTTGAATAGGATATTTCTAGTTACAAAAATGTGATGATATCTTTATTAAATGAAGCAATAAATGTATATAATTATGAGTTAGTTACACATAGTTATGATGTTGATGCAATATATTGCCAGCTCTAATCACATCGATAATACATATTTCTAAACCAGGTATGGAATTCTACTTAAACTAGCTCATTAGTAACAGATAAAACAAAGCTTTCACATAATGACTCATTTCTCTATATGTTACAGAGTTCGGTTAAGGCAAGTTATTTTCCAATGCGGTTTATTTTCCATTATAACACATTCCTGAAATATATTATTCAATAATTTTGTTGTATAATTTGTATATATATTTTGCCAAGGCTGTAAAATAACTGTCAAAATCGGGTCTCCTTTCATTTATTCTATAGAAATTTATTGCATCCTTTAGGTTGGTGTTTCAGAAAACTAGGCAAATAGTTGCTCCAACATGTGACTACATTAGTACACCCCTAGGTCAGTAAGAACCATACCAATGCAACCCTTTGGGTGTTTGTTGTGGGGGGGGGAGGGTTGTGATAAATTGTCTTCGGAACTTCTCATTCCTAAAAAATAACCGCCAACTCCAGATAGGGTTATTTTAGCCTAGAGTTATGTATGTGAATGTTAAATATAGCAGTGTTTTGTTTAAAAGTGCGTATTTTGAACATCTGGGGTAATGATTTTTCGTGTCAAAACTGCTTGACAAAGTATCCAAATGGTTCCACAGTTGTGGCTTGAACATCGTTTTTTTTGAGCAAGTTACTTGGCTTATTGTTTTTTGATATGTTTATCTTATATTATTGCTCTCAGCATTCCTGGTCGCAATGAGGCATTCTGGAAAGAAGTGGATTACGTGAAGCACTTGTGGAGGAACCGGAAGGAGCTGAAGGTAGAGGATGCAGGGATTGCCGCTCTGTTTGGACTGGAGTTATATTGTTGGTATTGCGTGGGTGAGATCGCCGGTAGAGGCTTTAAAATCACGGGCTACCAAGTTTAGTTAACTCTGAGAAATTCGTAAGATTGCTGCAGAGTAGCTTTACCCTGGATATGGTCTTTGAAACTGGCTGTCACTGAGATGCAGACATCTTTCTGCCAAAAACTCAGTATCTTTTTTTCTTATTCGTTTTGGGTAAATCTTTGCAGCTATGCAAAATAAGCATCTATAAAGTTCCAATTTCCACTCTAAATATAGTACCGTGGCACATTTGGCGGGAATAGCAAGTGCACGTACAATGCCTTGGAAGCATAAGTTTCCATTTGGTTGAGGTTAATTTTTCGTTTCTTATCATTAACGTAAAATTTTCAAGCTTCTTGTTCTATTGTGGAGGCATAAGTTTCACGTGGAGACTGAAAATTTCACCTCTTGCATACCTCAATGAGGCAAAGTCGAGCGATTTCAGGTGTATTATTTTTTGATGACGCGTGAACCCTCCCCGAGAACACACCACAATTGTGACATGTCCTGTCAATGAAACTCCCGGAGACCCGTAACGCCTGTGCGCCGGTATCTCAAACGGTTGCATCAAAGGTCAGCTGATGCGGGGAGCTATTTGTCGAACAGTACTACGGGGAGAATCGAACCCGGGACCCTTCGTGAGGGTGCCCGTGCTTGACCACCCGAGCTACTGCTCGCCGGCGATTTGAGGTGTATTGTGTGTACAATACCTTGGAAGTTTTGTTAAGGCAATGCCTGAGGTAATTTTTTCGTTTCTTATCATTCACGTGAAATTTTCAAGCTTCTTTTTCTTTTGTGGAGACTTAAGTTTCACGTGGAGACTGAAATTTACACCTCTTGCATACGTCAATGGGGAAAGTTTACGTGTACGATGCCTTGGACGTTTTGTTTAGACAAGGACGACGGATCTCTGTAATGTCAAAATGGTTGGGTGTTGCTGTCAAAAGCTGTTCAGGACAACTGTTGATCTGTGGAGTTCTAATGGTGGTCCTGTATTGCCATCTTGATAGCAGGAGGGTTATGGCTTGTTCTTAAGTGCCTGCAATGGATTTGCTGTCACTCCACAACAGAAGCTATGTTGTGAAGAATTACTGCCCACACCGAGCTGCAGGGTAAGGTGAAACAGAATGCGACATGGCTGCTCAGAGTAAGCAAAGTTATCAATATGTCAAGTGAAAATTGACGTGACATGATGACGCCACTGATGTTATATCGGGACTGGTTGTAATGGTTTAGGATGCCCTGTCTGGGCCGTGCCTATTGTTACCGTAAATTGACATCAGGGACTACACACATGTCTAGGGCAACCCAAACACGTGAAATTTGGCCTGGCCCGACCCAAATTGTTAACTTGAAAGCTTAAGATTATCTCAAAATGGCTGAATTAAGAATGTTTTTATTAGACTACTTCATTCTTTTGGGTGATTAAAAACGTTTCAATTATGATTCTGAGTATACAACAGTGTGAGTTGGCATAACAGTTCATTTCACACTAATTAAATAGTTATAATATAGGAAAAATAAGGAGTGCCATCATTCTGTAAAGTGCAGCCAGGATTTGCTGTTGAACCCAACCCGTCTCAAGTTCGACTGTCTTTGTCACGGTTTATTTTCTTTAGAAACCGTTCGTTGTGGTCAGTGTCGTCATATACTCTCTGTGATCGTTCCCCTCTTCCCTCTATAACATGACCAAGCCCTATATGAAAGAATAATGCTATGCGGACACATTATGCAATCTAAAGTAGAGCATATTTATTGTTCACCACAAAATAAAGCATGTAACGTTGTTTTATTTACATACTCTTTGTTTTATGGTGGCGAATAACTAAAGTTTTATTTCTGGTTTGAATTTGTGTCGTCAACAAATCTTCAAAGAGGTCTACTATTGGGAGGTAGAATAGGAGACACTTTGTTATTATGTGTGCATAACAACAAAATGGAGGGAAGTCGCTTCCCTACTTTGTCAGCTGTGTCTAACGGCTACTTGGGTCATTCTCGGTCGAGAAGTTTGTCGACCGAGAGTGTCTCGGTCGAGGAGTGTGGTCGACCGAGATTGACCCTGTTTTCAATCTTTTAATTAAACCACTAAGTATGTGTATGAGTGTGCATATGTGATCCTATTTGAAGGAGATGACCTAACTAAGTGTGGTGTTTAGCTAGGGAGATCTAACGCTTGATTTACATGAAGTCTAAGTACTTGTACATTATATATTTGTACAAGTTTACAATTGATTACATTGCATGACATTTACAAGCATTCAAGCGTATGGTTTCCCTAGAACTTTGTCACCACCTTGTTCCTGCACACTTAAGTAGCTCGTTAGATCAACAAGAATGAAATGTTTGTCATCATCGAAACAAAGGGATTTATTATAGTGTCAATTTATCCAACAATCTCCCCCTTTTTGAAGATGACAAACATTTCCTAAATATGAAATAAGGAATTATAAAGCATGTGAGTTTCATACCTGAAATTTACCTTTTGTAGCCATTCTTGTTTTTGCAAGTGAATGCTAGCCATCAAGATGAAACTCATTTATATTTTTGATTTTATATTCTTTCTCCCCCTTTGTCATTTCAAAAAGATATCCAAGTTGAATATTTTAATTTTCTTCTCCCCCTTAATTTTATAATATGCTCCCCTTAAATATAATATGCTCCCCCTTAAATAGATACCTATTGGGAACATGGATTTTTGTCTAATTTATCCACAATTTGTTTCTCAATCATTTGCAAAGGATGTTAAGCCTTGAAATGATATGAGATTCCCATAAGCTTATTATGAATGTATATTTATTTCTCATTTATCAAGGGATGTTAAGCCCTAAATTAAATGAGAGTCCTTTAATCTTAGAGTACATAAAAAAATGTCTCCAACCAAATACAAGGGATGTTAAGCCCTGATTTGTTTAGAGAGTTCCTTTAAGAGCAAGATATATCATTTTGATGAATTTCTTTTTCATACAAATTACTTTTAAGAATCCGAAGGTCATAACAAAATGATGTTAACAATGTTTTTGTAAGCTTCATAATCAAATAATCAAATTTGTTTTATAAGCTCCCCCTTAATCTTACAATTTAAGCAATTTAAGGCTTTTAAGGTCACAAATGATTTTAAATTTTGATTTTGACCTTTATCAAAAGTATACTAAGATTAAGTTCAATAAATTGATGTCCAAATAATCATTTTGTCAAAGCTTATTTTAGGTCGCCCTTGACTACGACCATAGCGCCCCTTGGTCAAATTACATTTTAACCAAGAGACATAAATTTCAGATTTCCAATTAAGCATTCATATCAATTTTTGATGCGTGTTTAAATGATACTAAACATGAAAACACAATGAATATTTCAAATCTTTTGAAGATACCAATTGAAAACATTGTAATCTTTGCAAGCATTTCTAAGAGATATATCACCAATAGATTCTTTTGCTTGCCTATGTAATGATAGAACAATAAGAGCATGTAAGAATAAAATAGAAATTTTCATTAAACTAAGAATAATTTTGGTTTTTGACCAAATTCATTTCTCATAATCTTTCAGGGATGATTTTCATAATTGATACTTTATTATACAGTCATTAATCACGAATAGACAACAATTTTGAACAATTTCAAAAGAATTCAGCAATTTTACAGCATTCTGAAAAACAGTGACATGCTCGGTCGACAATTGTTCGACCGAATGTTCACTCGGTCGACAAATGCTCGACCGACCAAGTTTCTGAAAAGTGTTCAGAAATCGATTTCAAGCAAAAAGAAATTATACAAATTAGAGCTCAATTGTGTTGAGATAAGACATTATGATATCCAGAATCAGTTTAGGTCAAATCTCAACTAGTTAATTTTAAGCTACTAGGTTTTAGGAATCCAAGCTAACTCATCATTCCTTTTCTTATATGGGCATGAAAATGAATAGTGTCCAAGACGCATGCAATAATGACAACTAATAGCATCAACTTCATTTCTCTTTCTAGGAATTGAGTTCCTTGGTACAAATATAATCTTGGATGCTTTAGCTCTTTTGGGTTTATTTCTACTTGGATCGTATCCTAATCCTCTTTTTCCATTATAGCTAGAGGAAATTTTCAGAATGTTTTCAAGCATGTCATTTCCTCTTAACTCATTTACATTTCTTTGTAACTTAGCAATATCTTTCTTTGCCTGATCTAAATTGGATACTAGAAAGTTTCTTTCTTTGACAACCTCATCATAATCTAAATGTGAACATAGAATAGGTTGTTTCTGAAGATCATTCACTTGAGTTTGCAAATTTGACTTTTCTAAGGAAAGAAGATTGCAATTAGCTTCTACCGATTTTAACTTAAGAGCATAATCTTCATTTTCCTTTTTGAGATTTTCATTTTCGGATACAAGAGCAAGAAGTTTAGCATTTAATTCTTTATTTGCTTTCTTAAGTTTCTTCTTGCACTCAATATATTTCTGATGAGTATCTTGAAGACTAGCAATTATATCTTCTTTTGGTAGATCATAAAGACTTACCTCTTCTTCGTCTTCATTTGTTGTAGCAATGAGGCATTCTACTTCTTCATCATCGCTATCATCACTTGAATCATCCCATGCAGCTCGATATGCTTTTTCTTTCTTTTTGTGAGATGATTTCTTCCCTTTCTTGAGTGTTGGACAATCACTTTTCATATGTCCTTTCTTACCACATTCGAAGCACCTGGAAGAAGAAACACTAGAAGTTTTATTAGTTTTAAAACTTTTATATTGCTTACCATTTACAACGAGAGTTTCTTCTTCACTATCATCTTCACTTGTGTCATGATTGTCTTTAGTTGAAGCTTTGAATTCAATGTCCTTCTTTTTCCCATGTTGACGTTCATGTTCTCTTCTTTCTTCCTCTTCTAGATCTGCCTCATGAGCTTCTAAATTGCCAATGAGTTGCTCCATTTTGAGTCGAGTGAGGTCATTTGCTTCTGCAATGGCTGTCACCTTTGGCTTGTATTTCGGAGGAAGTGATCGAAGAATTTTTGATACCTGATCTTCCTCAGGAACAAGTTTTCCTAGGGCACTTAAACCATTAACAATAGTAGAGAATTTTGAAAACATTTCACTAATAGACTCATTAGGATCCATACGAAAATGTTCAAATTTCATTTTAAGCATGCTACTTTGGAATTTCTGACTTGGGCTGTACCCTCATAAGTTATAGATAGTTTATGCCAAATATCATAAGCTGTATCACAATTAGATATTCTATTAAATTCTCCTACTGAAATAGAACAATATAAAATGCTTACAACTTTTGCATTCATTTGGGCCTGCTTTACCGTGTTTGCATCCCATTCCGCAAAGTCATTTTGAGGGAACACATATGGAGTAGATACCATTCTCCATAGATCCCAGCTGATGCCTTGGAAGTAGAACTGCATCCTTCTCTTCCAATATTGGTAGTTTGTTCCATCGAACGCCGGAGGCCTAGCAACAAGTGTCCCTTCAATGTTGAGGTTGTTGAGCATTCCATCACCCATTTCTTCAAGACCTGGTTAGGGCTCCTTGAAGCCTCGCTCTGATACCAACTGAAAAACACTAGAGGGGGGGTGAATAGAGTTTTATAAAGATTTTAATAATAATTTAACTCAAACAACCACAATGAAAATATTGGACAAGGAGACACAGGGTTTAGAGTGGTTCCAACCTTAGCAAATACCAAGGAAGTCAGTCCACTACCCGGTTGCTTACCCAACTGGGATTTAAAAAGAAATTTATTTTATTACCTCGCAAGGACTTTACATAAAATACAATTTCTTTTCCCAAACCCTTCAAGCAGCCTTCACCTAGAAGTAATCACCCAACCTTGAAGCAGCCTTCCCTTGAAGTAGGTGCACCAACTCCCGTTGCACCAGCCTTCTGAAGTAGCTTCCCGTGCGATAGCCTTCTTGAAGTAGCTTGAAGTCCCCTTCTCCACCTGAGAAGTCAACCCTCTCCAATCCGCAGCCTCCAACCCTAGGAGTAGCAAGGAGAGTACAAAGGATAAAAAGGAACAAGAAGGAAAATAGAAATTACAATACCGTTGTAAGCACAAGGCTTGATTTGCCTATATCAAGCGTATAGATCTCCTAACCAATGTGTATGACAATGTGATTGTAGTGGATAGGAGATACTAGCCTATAGGACACGAAATGGGAGCAATAGGAATGAATGGCAAGTGTAGGAATTGCTCTATTGCTCTCAAACAGATTGCAAGTGAGTATTCAAGCTCAAGTGTAGCACAAGTATATCTTAGGTGTTTTTGGTGTCCTAAGGTATGTCCTATTTATAGGAGTGGCCTATGGATACTTAAGGACGTTCTAGACAACTTCTAGGGGCTTCTAAGTGCTTAACTAGCCGTTAGATATAAGTTAGGTGCATTAGTAACGGCTAGTTACTTTATTCTGCAATTGCTGTCAGAGACCATCTCGGTCGACAATTTGTCGACCGAGATACCTACTCGGTCGAAGTTTTGTCGATCGACAGGCTCTCTGGATCAACGTTCATTTGCAACTGCCAACTACTTTGTCAGCTGTGTCTAACGGCTACTTGGGTCATTCTCGGTCGAGAAGTTTGTCGACCGAGAGTGTCTCGGTCGAGGAGTGTGGTCGACCGAGATTGACCCTGTTTTCAATCTTTTAATTAAACCACTAAGTATGTGTATGAGTGTGCATATGTGATCCTATTTGAAGGAGATGACCTAACTAAGTGTGGTGTTTAGCTAGGGAGATCTAACGCTTGATTTACATGAAGTCTAAGTACTTGTACATTATATATTTGTACAAGTTTACAATTGATTACATTGCATGACATTTACAAGCATTCAAGCGTATGGTTTCCCTAGAACTTTGTCATCGCCTTGTTCCTGCACACTTAAGTAGCTCGTTAGATCAACAAGAATGAAATGTTTGCCATCATCGAAACAAAGGGATTTATTATAGTGTCAATTTATCCAACAATCTCTCCCTTTTTGAAGATGACAAACATTTCCTAAATATGAAATAAGGAATTATAAAGCATGTGAGTTTCATACCTGAAATTTACCTTTTGTAGCCATTCTTGTTTTTGCAAGTGAATGCTAGCCATCAAGATGAAACTCATTTATATTTTTGATTTTATATTCTTTCTCCCCCTTTGTCATTTCAAAAAGATATCCAAGTTGAATATTTTAATTTTCTTCTCCCCCTTAATTTTATAATATGCTCCCCTTAAATATAATATCCTCCCCCTTAAATAGATACCTATTGGGAACATGGATTTTTGTCTAATTTATCCACAATTTGTTTCTCAATCATTTGCAAAGGATGTTAAGCCTTGAAATGATATGAGATTCCCATAAGCTTATTATGAATGTATATTTATTTCTCATTTATCAAGGGATGTTAAGCCCTAAATTAAATGAGAGTCCTTTAATCTTAGAGTACATAAAAAAATGTCTCCAACCAAATACAAGGGATGTTAAGCCCTGATTTGTTTAGAGAGTTCCTTTAAGAGCAAGATATATCATTTTGATGAATTTCTTTTTCATACAAATTACTTTTAAGAATCCGAAGGTCATAACAAAATGATGTTAACAATGTTTTTGTAAGCTTCATAATCAAATAATCAAATTTGTTTTATAAGCTCCCCCTTAATCTTACAATTTAAGCAATTTAAGGCTTTTAAGGTCACAAATGATTTTAAATTTTGATTTTGACCTTTATCAAAAGTATACTAAGATTAAGTTCAATAAATTGATGTCCAAATAATCATTTTGTCAAAGCTTATTTTAGGTCGCCCTTGACTACGACCATAGCGCCCCTTGGTCAAATTACATTTTAACCAAGAGGCATAAATTTCAGATTTCCAATTAAGCATTCATATCAATTTTTGATGCGTGTTTAAATGATACTAAACATGAAAACACAATGAATATTTCAAATCTTTTGAAGATACCAATTGAAAACATTGTAATCTTTGCAAGCATTTCTAAGAGATATATCACCAATAGATTCTTTTGCTTGCCTATGTAATGATAGAACAATAAGAGCATGTAAGAATAAAATAGAAATTTTCATTAAACTAAGAATAATTTTGGTTTTTGACCAAATTCATTTCTCATAATCTTTCAGGGATGATTTTCATAATTGATACTTTATTATACAGTCATTAATCACGAATAGACAACAATTTTGAACAATTTCAAAAGAATTCAACAATTTTACAGCATTCTGAAAAACAGTGACATGCTCGGTCGACAATTGTTCGACCGAATGTTCACTCGGTCGACAAATGCTCGACCGACCAAGTTTCTGAAAAGTGTTCAGAAATCGATTTCAAGCAAAAAGAAATTATACAAATTAGAGCTCAATTGTGTTGAGATAAGACATTATGATATCCAGAATCAGTTTAGGTCAAATCTCAACTAGTTAATTTTAAGCTACTAGGTTTTAGGAATCCAAGCTAACTCATCATTCCTTTTCTTATATGGGCATGAAAATGAATAGTGTCCAAGACGCATGCAATAATGACAACTAATAGCATCAACTTCATTTCTCTTTCTAGGAATTGAGTTCCTTGGTACAAATATAATCTTGGATGCTTTAGCTCTTTTGGGTTTATTTCTACTTGGATCGTATCCTATTTTCCATTATAGCTAGAGGAAATTTTTAGAATGTTTTCAAGCATGTCATTTCCTCTTAACTCATTTACATTTCTTTGTAACTTAGCAATATCTTTCTTTGCCTGATCTAAATTGGATACTAGAAAGTTTCTTTCTTTGACAACCTCATCATAATCTAAATGTGAACATAGAATAGGTTGTTTCTAAAGATCATTCACTTGAGTTTGCAAATTTGACTTTTCTAAGGAAAGAAGATTGCAATTAGCTTCTACCGATTTTAACTTAAGAGCATAATCTTCATTTTCCTTTTTGAGATTTTCATTTTCGGATACAAGAGCAAGAAGTTTAGCATTTAATTCTTTATTTACTTTCTTAAGTTTCTTCTTGCACTCAATATATTTCTGATGAGTATCTTGAAGACTAGCAATTATATCTTCTTTTGGTAGATCATAAAGACTTACCTCTTCTTTGTCTTCATTTGTTGTAGCAATGAGGCATTCTACTTCTTCATCATCGCTATCATCACTTGAATCATCCCATGCAGCTCGATATGCTTTTTTTTTTCTTTTTGTTAGATGATTTCTTCCCTTTCTTGAGTGTTGGACAATCACTTTTCATATGTCCTTTCTTACCACATTCGAAGCACCTGGAAGAAGAAACACTAGAAGTTTTATTAGTTTTAAAACTTTTATATTGCTTACCATTTACAACGAGAGTTTCTTCTTCACTATCATCTTCACTTGTGTCATGATTGTCTTTAGTTGAAGCTTTGAATGCAATGTCCTTCTTTTTCCCATGTTGACGTTCATGTTCTCTTCTTTCTTCCTATTCTAGATCTGCCTCATGAGCTTCTAAATTGCCAATGAGTTGCTCCATTTTGAGTCGAGTGAGGTCATTTGCTTCTGCAATGGCTGTCACCTTTGGCTTGTATTTCGGAGGAAGTGATCGAAGAATTTTTGATACCTGATCTTCCTCAGGAACAGGTTTTCCTAGGGCACTTAAACCATTAACAATAGTAGAGAATTTTGAAAACATTTCACTAATAGACTCATTAGGATCCATACGAAAATGTTCAAATTTTGTTTTAAGCATGCTAACTTTGGAATTTCTAACTTGGGCTGTACCCTCATAAGTTATAGATAGTTTATGCCAAATATCATAAGCTGTATCACAATTAGATATTCTATTAAATTCTCCTACTAAAATAGAACAATATAAAATGCTTATAGCTTTTGCATTCATTTGGGCCTGCTTTACCGTGTTTGCATCCCATTCCGCAAAGTCATTTTGAGGGAACACATATGGAGTAGATACCATTCTCCATAGATCCCAGCTGATGCCTTGGAAGTAGAACTGCATCCTTCTCTTCCAATATTGGTAGTTTGTTCCATCGAACGCCGGAGGCCTAGCAACAAGTGTCCCTTCAATGTTGAGGTTGTTGAGCATTCCATCACCCATTTCTTCAAGACCTGGTTAGGGCTCCTTGAAGCCTCGCTCTGATACCAACTGAAAAACACTAGAGGGGGGGTGAATAGAGTTTTATAAATATTTTAATAATAATTTAACTCAAACAACCACAATGAAAATATTGGACAAGGAGACACAGGGTTTAGAGTGGTTCCAACCTTAGCAAATACTAAGGAAGTCAGTCCACTACCCGGTTGCTTACCCAACCGGGATTTGAAAAGAAATTTATTTTATTACCTCGCAAGGACTTTATATAAAATACAATTTCTTTTCCCAAACCCTTCAAGCAGCCTTCACCTAGAAGTAATCGCCCAACCTTGAAGCAACCTTCCCTTGAAGTAGGTGCACCAACTCCCGTTGCACCAGCCTTCTGAAGTAGCTTCCCGTGCGATAGCCTTCTTGAAGTATCTTGAAGTCCCCTTCTCCACCTGAGAAGTCAACCCTCTCCAATCCGCAGCCTCCAACCCTAGGAGTAGCAAGGAGAGTACAAAGGATAAAAAGGAACAAGAAGGAAAATAGAAATTACAATACCGTTGTAAGCACAAGGCTTGATTTGCCTATATCAAACGTATAGATCTCCTAACCAATGTGTATGACAATGTGATTGTAGTGGATAGGAGATACTAGCCTATAGGACACGAAATGGGAGCAATAGGAATGAATGGCAAGTGTAGGAATTGCTCTATTGCTCTAAAACAGATTGCAAGTGAGTATTCAAGCTCAAGTATAGCACAAGTATATCTTAGGTGTTTTTGGTGTCCTAAGGTATGTCCTATTTATAGGAGTGGCCTATGGATACTTAAGGACGTTCTAGACAACTTCTAGGGGCTTCTAAGTGCTTAACTAGCCGTTAGATATAAGTTAGGTGCATTAGTAACGGCTAGTTACTTTATTCTGCAGTTGCTGTCAGAGACCATCTCGGTCGACAATTTGTCGACCGAGATACCTACTCGGTCGAAGTTTTGTCGACCGACAGGCTCTCTGGATCAACGTTCATTTGCAACTGCCAACTACTTTGTCAGCTGTGTCTAACGGCTACTTGGGTCATTCTCGGTCGAGAAGTTTGTCGACCGAGAGTGTCTCAGTCGAGGAGTGTGGTCGACCGAGATTGACCCTGTTTTCAATCTTTTAATTAAACCACTAAGTATGTGTATGAGTGTGCATATGTGATCCTATTTGAAGGAGATGACCTAACTAAGTGTGGTGTTTAGCTAGGGAGATCTAACGCTTGATTTACATGAAGTCTAAGTACTTGTACATTATATATTTGTACAAGTTTACAATTGATTACATTGCATGACATTTACAAGCATTCAAGCGTATGGTTTCCCTAGAACTTTGTCATCACCTTGTTCCTGCACACTTAAGTAGCTCGTTAGATCAACAAGAATGAAATGTTTGTCATCATCGAAACAAAGGGATTTATTATAGTGTCAATTTATCCAACACAACTAAGGTTGGATTTTGATTGGACTCACCCCATTTCCTCGTCATTATTGTGTACCTGTGATCACAAATATGAAACAGGTAAAGACAACTATAAAGTAGGAAATCTAGTGTGACTATAGGAAAAATGAGGTACAAAGTGGATTGAAAATGCATGCAAAAGTGGGCAAAAAGTCTATATAAATGCATACATCAAATTCTCATAAGCTTGAACTATTGCTTGTCCTCAAGCAAAAAGAACAAGGAAACACAATTGAAGAAAAATGCCAAGCACACATATTAATCAAATGAAAATCAAGAAAATTTTATCAAGCCAATTTATCCACGAGTTCAACTTAAACACCTAAGGTTGGAGTTTTAGTTCAGAAAAAGTGCAAAAATCTAAATGGGAGAATCAACATAACAACTTTAAGTACAAATTAGATGACCCAACCGAATAAATAGTGAATATGCAAATCGATCCTCTCAATTATTTAAGATGTAAAAGATGAAATCTGAATCAACAAAAATAGTCCAACAACACTCTCCCTTCCTTTTAAAATGAGATTAAGAGATGAAGTATTGGTTTCAACACTTGACAACTAATATAGACTTATGCACACGTGGAATGCCGCTAGGGATATTTACCCTCTTTTAGGATGTAACACCTAACCATCATATTGAGATTGGACTTACACTAGGCTAGCATGTTATGTGGGAGGTTTAACAATCTTTCATAGGGATAAATATAATATTTTTGAAGAATAATCCAATATAATCAAAATAGAGTCAGGTTCCGCTTGAGAACTACAAGGCCTTAGATTAAAATCTTTCCCCTTGAAGCATAGAAGAGTGGGTTGGATTACTTAGTCAACACCAACAAGGTTCCATTCATTTATTAAGAATTTTCATTGAGAGTGTGGTTGAAAACACATTAAAAATTTGACAAGGGCATCTAGAATGCTAAACAAGGTTTTAATGATGACGAGTCTAAGAAGATTTTAGCCGTTATATGTATTATATATAATCAAGAGTGTGAAAGGTTAACATGCAGACTAAAAGTATTAAACCAAATTGAAGTGAATGTTGTTGGCAAAAGATTTCTTTTAACTGATGCAGGGCTTGTACACTTTTTCTTCAGTTGATATTTCTATATACAAAGTTGAACAAACAATTTGACATAAAGGGAATTCACTCGAATAAGGAAAATGAGCGTCAGATCATACTAGATTTGCCACAGTCTAAAACATTAACTTAAAACAAAAATTAAGAAAGAGATGATAAAAATAAACTAAAACTACACTACCGGATGGTTGCTCCCCCCACTAAGTTTAAAATCTACAGTGTCCTCATTGCATAAATCAAACTCAAGTGGCTTGCAATCGGGTACCTTCCGCAGATGGATCAGAGTGAAGGGCCAGTGCCCCCATGTCTAGTCAGAAAATGTTGGATCAACATGTCATCATCATCATGATTATTAGTGAATGTCTGATCCTATGATGGCGGCGGCAATGGAGGCATGTCATAGTGGCCCTGAGAGATGTGTCATATATTCATCCTTTGGATCATGGAATGCATATCACTGTACTACTGGCTTAGCTGGTCAAAGGGGGTGTTCTACTGAACAAAGTGCTTTGGACATACCCGTAGATATGCTGTATGCCTGGCATAGTCCAACTATAATATGTCTGAGTGCCAGTCGAGAGATGGAGAGATGGTGCTGCGGCTGTAGTGGAAGCCTTGATTTGGTCTCCAAAATCAGTCCTATCATCAAAACTAAATTTCTAATTATCTTTATTTGTCAGGGTGAGTCCCTCTAGATCATGAAGTTTAATGAATTCTTCATGGCCATGCAATTACTGTCTAAATTTGTTGTTGTCTAAGGTGTCACTAACAATTAGTCTCAGGGAGATGATAAATTTGAGGTCGACCTTATTCCTCCTAAGTGTAGCTTCCAAACTGGTCAATTCGACATTTATTTTGTGGGCAATATGGGTGATTAATCCTCCAATCATTATGTCACCAAATTTTTTTATGTCGGATCTCAAAGAAAGGATAATGAATAAATAACCTAGATTGATCTCAAAATTGTGTAGCATTGCCCATAATAAGAATAGGTATTTCTTTCCACAAACATCCTGTGTTTCCTTTCTTGCAAAAACATACATGCTAAGGAGCCTATGTATGTAGCGGAAGATATGGTTGTGGATGTGTGATACCCTAGCATCTTCTTTGAAACGTAGTGGTTCCATTATCTCCTGGCAAGAAAAATGCATAGGTAGGACCATACAAGTGATCAAATTTTAATATATGTAATCTTATTCCTTACTAACATTGAATTGAGTGGATGAGATGTAGGTCGATGCGGAAGAAGAGCTTTCTCCCCTTTGGCACTTGTCTTCTTGCTTACTGGGGGCCATGAGGAGTGAAGTGTTGCTGTTGGAGTGGACGGACACATCATGTTCGAGAGGATACATGACATGTCTTCTACATGTTAGGCAACTTGCAGGTTGAAAATGATGTTGTTGAATATGGTGCATGCACTTAGCTTATGACGTGTTCCCAAGATTGGCGAACTTGAATGAGGGCGATTGGGTATGTTGGACGACAACAGAGAAGTGAAGATGACGATTGATGAAGATGAGTGATGGAGATAGGGCTTCGCTGATACGACCGTCCACAATAAAGAAGGAGAGGTGGAGAAGATGACCGACAGAGACAGAGCACACAAAAATGAGGAAGGACACAACTAAGGGCAACACTTGTGCGGATCTAAGAACACGATGGAAAAGATGAAGGATGCGACTGCTTTCTTTGTTGCTTGAAGTAACACAACATGAACTAGGGAGAGGTGGAGAATGAGTTTGAAATCTGGGTTAACAACCCTATTTCAGTCCACCAAACACGACATGTCTACATATATATCAAACTACCTTTCCCTTTCTTTTGCTCTGCTCAATCACAACACGACATGTCTAGATAAGGATACACAGTGTTCTCTCCCACAAAAATTTCAAAGACAAACCTCTCTGCTGATTCACTGTGTGCATAAAAACCACATGTCATGTGAGATTCTAGCAAAATACTCAAACTTCTCTTTTGATCTGTACACACCGTGTGTGACAAGGCACATGTTGTGTCTGTTTTTGCAAAACTTTATGCTTGTAAAGCCTAATTCAAATATTACATGTTGTTTTATCATACGCCATGTGTTCTGGAGTATTTGCTTGAAGTCTGTTTGCTAGAATCGTGACATGGCTTGTCACTTGTCAAACACGCCGTGTCGAACTTGAATTTGTGTAGATGTTTAATTTCTTTCTTTATTTTCCTTCTGCACCTGCAATGATAATGATATATATATATATATATATATATATATATAATATGAGGGTAAATTATTATATTCATCCATGAAAAATTTATTTGGGAAAGGATTATTCTTGAAATAAAAACTAAAATGAAATCTATCTTAAATGTGAGGTGAACTCCCACAAGGTCCTCCGTTTAAAGTTTAGAGTAGGACTTGAGTCTTTTATCCTCAAATGTTTAAGTGGGAGTAGGAGATTCCCTTTTCTCTATTATATCCTTCAGTGTAGAGTTTGCAATGTTGTCAATTGACCTGAAATGTTGATTGCTTTCCTTGCAACTCCACATTTCCATATAGATAGAAACGTAGATTTCCTGGAAATACTTTCAACCTGGAGTTAAATAGCAACACTTGATCTCCTTTGGTGGAGTACTTTATTCTTATCTTCTTGTCATTTGACACTTTGGTTATCTTTTTATATATTTTTTGCATTTTCATATGCATCTAGTCAGAGCTCCTCAATTTCTTGAAGTAGCACCAGTTGCTTTTCACCCGCTTTTCATGTCAAACTTGAGAAAATTGATAGCCCATGGGGCTTTGCACTCCAGCTCTAGAGGGATATGGAAAGACTTTCCATATATGAATGGCGTGGTATCGATGTTTGTCTTAAATGCTGTTCGGAATGCCCAAAGAGCATCGTCAATTTTGAGAGCCCAATCTTTCTTTGAATTTGAAATAATATTTTTCGGATCTCCCTTGAGTTGTCTATAAGATGCTCAACTTATATAATAGTTTGGGGATGATATGTAGTATAAATCTAGTGCTTAACTCCATACTTGGTAAGAAGATTATTGAAATGTGTACCTACATCTAAAATGACAAATCTTGGAACTCTAAAGTGAGGAAAGATGATCTTATGAAATAAATTGATTATTGAGTTTGCATCTGGAGCTTGGGTAGGAACAACCTCTACTCATTTTGAAACATAATCATAAGAAACCAAAATACATTTATAGCCATAGGAGGAGGGGAAGGATCTCACACACTCTACACCCCGCACATCAAAAACTTCAATCTCTAAAATTGAATTTAGAGGCATCTCATCTTTCTTTGAAATTCCTCGTAATCTTTGACAACTATCACATGCTCTAACAAATGTGTGCACATCTTAAAATAGTGTTGGCTAGTAGATCCATGCATGTAGAATCTTAGTTGATGTCTTGTCTCCTCCAAAATGTCATCTATAGGGAGAGGAGTGACATTCTAAAATCACACTCGGGATCTCTTCATCTAGAATGCATCTCTGGATCAATCCATCAGAACATTTCTTAAACAAAAGTGGGTCGTACCAATAGTAAAGTCTGACATCATGAAGGAGCTTCTTTTTCTATTGATAAGTAAGATCTACAGGAAGACATAAACTCCCTTTGTCCACAAGTCAGAATACTGTGTCCCATTTCAATTAAATTAGATGTACAATTTACCAAATCAGCAAACTAGGGTGTCACAAGTGAGTTCACTACATAGATCTTCTCAATTGGCAAATCATAATCAATAGGGATATTATCCATTGTGCAGGTGCTGAGACGGGAAAAAGACGACCAACTACATTATTTTCTATTCCCTTCTTATCTTTAATATCCAAATCAAATTCTTATAGCAACAATATGCAGTGAATCAAGCGATGTTTGACATCTTTCTTGTTCATGAAATATCTGATTGCAGTGTGATTTGTATAGACAATGACTTTGGACCAACAAGATTGTCAGAATTTATCAAAAGTATAGATTATGGCAAGCATCTCCTTCCCAGTGGTTGCATAATTGATTTCGGCATCTTCTAAGGTTTTTCTTGCATAATGAATAACATGAATCTTGTATCTCACCTTTGTCCCAACACTATCCAATGACATAATCACTGGCATCACATATGATTTCAAATGGAGCACTCCAGTCTGCTGGCTGAATAATAGGGGCTAAAATGAGAGCGTCTTTCAATTTGTGAAGGCTGCTTGTCATTCTTATTGAATATGAATTCATCATCCTTTTCTAATAGTCAATATAGTGGCTTTGAAATTTTTGAAAAATCCTTTTTTTAATCTTCTATAAAACCCTATGTGTCCCAAGAAACTTCAAACTTCTTTCATTATCATTACTGTTGACATCTTCTCAAAAACTTCTACTTTTTCTTATCTACCTCAATTCCTTTGTTTGATATGACATGACTGAGTACTACTCCCAATTGTACCATAAAATTACACTTCTTCCAATTCAGAACAAGGTTGACATATTTACAATGTTACAAAACTTTGTTATATTTAACAAACAATCATCAAAGAAATTACCATATACACTAAAATCATCCATAAATATTTCCATGATATTTTTAACAAAATTAGAAAAATATGGCCATCATACATCTTTGGAACGTAGTGTGTGTATTACACAATTTGAAAGACATTCTCCTATAGACATACATCCCATAAGTGCATGTGAAGGTGGTTTTCTCTTGATCTGGTGGGTAGATAGAAATTTGGAAAAATTCAAAATATCCATCTAAATAGCAAAAGTATCAATGGTTCACAAGTCTTTCCAACATTAGGTCAATAAAAGGCAAGGGAAAATGGTATTTTCTAGTGTCTTTGTTTAAACTTATGTAGTCAATGCACATGTACCACCCATTGAGAATATGATCTTGAATTAATTCATCAATACCTCCTTTCATTACAGTGATTCCCCCTCTCTTAGGTACAATGTGTATGGCACCTACCCAAGGGTTATCATTGATATGATAAATTATTCCGACATTTTTTAACTTAATGATGTCTTTATTTACCACTTCCATCATGTTTTGATTTAATCTTCTTGGTGGTTCTATACATGGTCTGGCATCATCTTATAAAGGTATGCAACACATGCAAATAGAAGGATTATTTCCTTTCAAATCATCAATGAATTCCGATCACATCTTTGTAAAGCCTAAGTTCTTTAGTCAAATTTTCTTCTTGTTCTTGTCAGTTCATAATTTATTATGATAGGAGAAGTGAAATTTGGGTCTAAGAATGCATATCTCAACCCCAGCAGAAGGGGTTTAAGTTCTACCTTTTTCTCTGATGTGGTGGTGTCATTTGCCTCCTTCTCTTGTGTTTCTTTTTTATAACATGAGCTTGATGTTGCTTTAGAATTTTCTACATGAAGACCAAACATCATGTTTGTGTTGCCTTCTTCATCTTCAAAATCATCAAGAATTTGTTCAATGGAATTCTTGTCATCCTATAGCAAAGTATCAATGCTATGGATCAAGTAAAGATATACCTTTGTACTTGGCACTTTCATAGAATCATAAACAAAAAATACTAGGGCTTCATCCCCTATTATGACAGTCAGCTTTCATTCCCCCACATCTACAATACATCCAACAGTCCATGAGAAATGGTTTCCCAAAGAGAATAGGATTTGTCGAGTCTTCTTGCATATCTAGGACTACAAAATCACAAGGAATATAAAACTTTCCTATTTGAACATGAATGTTTATGAAAGTCACTTTATTACTAGAGAGCCGAGTTTACTGCCTATGAAAGTCAGAGGTCTCGCGACTTTGGAAAGAATAGGTATACCTTACATAGTTAGTGAGTGGATAGATACTTAGTGGTTTCTTGTTAGCTTGACTGATAGTTGTTTTTTTGTTGGTTTTTCCTTTTTTGTGGGGGAGGTTTATACCGCCTTTGGTGCGGAGATGTACAACCTCTTTTCACCTACACGAGGAGGGTTGGATGAATAGAAGGACCTCATGACTTCCTTAAAAAAAGAATGTCTTTAATAATCCCTCTTGGTTATTTAATAGATAGATCAACGAATTGTATTTCCATTGAGGTGGGTTTCAAATCTCCCAAATCTAGTCTTCACCATAAAGAGAAAGGAATCAATCTAATACTAGCACCAAGATCTACTAGTCCTTTGTCAAAAGTCAAATCTCCAATTTTACAAGGGAGAGTGAATGCACCGGGATCATCAAGTTTCTTTGGCAACTTGTTCCTGAATGATAGAATTAATTCTTTTAGAAAGAATTACCATTTCAACTTGATCTGGCCTCCTTTTCTTTGTGAGAATATCTTTTAGGAACTTGGATTAAGAAGGCATTATAGCAATGACTTTAACTAATGGAAGTTTCACATAAAACTTGTTTAGAATATCCACAAACTTGTTGAAATTAATATCATCCTTCTTGTTAGCAAACCTGTGAGGAAAAGAGGCATTAGGCTTTCTAGAAGAGTCACCTTGTTGAGAATTTTCAGCAGACTTCTTCCTTTGACTTTCAGTTGTCTCTTCTATGTTTGTATCAACAACCTTATCAAATTTCCTCTTTGAAGAGGGTGATAATCCTCCAATTACAACTCGACTCCACACTATTACAGATGTCCAAGTCTCTGTTAGTTCATATGTGGTGGTCTAGAGAAGGAACTAAAAGATGCCTTTTGATTAGAAAAAGCTTGTTGTGCATTTTGGTTTTCCAACATCTTTGTGTTAGTAGTAATGCCGTCCACTTTGGAAGAAAGTTGTTGAATGGAATCTTAGGAGATCATCATTTTTATTCACTTGATATGAAATAATGCCTACTAAAAGATATTCCAAGTTGGAATTTGGTTGTTGTTGTTGATTGAAATTTTTGCTAGTATTGTTGTTGAAAACCAATGGATTGTTTGCCATTGGTGGTTTGTTCCCCAATGTAATGCTGTTGACTTTGAGGTTGTTGATGATTTTGAGAATTGTTGTTGTCGTAAAAAGAATTGGGATGATCACACCAACCCAAATTGTAGGTGTTGAAGTATGGATAGTAAGGTTTCATATTTATGTAGTTTCCTATCACATTGCACTGCTCAATAGTCTCCTCAGAAGGAATAAAAGAAGGATAGATTGAAGAAGCTACACACCACAAAGCTTCATTTGCATCATGAGCAAGATTTATCAGTTGAGCCGGTTGAGTGTTAAACCTCTCAAACTTCTATGTAAGAGCATCCAACTTAGCTGCAATCAAAGCAACAACATCAATTGCATGATCTTGACTTGCTTCCCAGAAGCAATAGAAGATGAGGATGGCTGGTTTATCCTCTCGATACTCCATTGGCAATGGTTAATTGCCATGTATTCAATGATTTCATATGCTTCCCTGTAGGACTTATTCATCAAAGATCCATTAGCATCGGCATCTATAGACATCCTAGTGTTATAATACATCCCATTATAGAAAGTTTGAAGAAGTGGCCAACTGCTAAGAACCATGGTGAGGGAAAAGATGTTGGAGGTATTTGAATCTCTCCCATGTGTGATAGAGGATCTCTTCATCTATTTGATAGAAAATAGTGAGTTGACTTCTTAGTTGAGTGGTCTTGCTTGGTGGGAAATATTTTGCTAGGAAAGCTTTCAGCAATTCCTCCTAGCTATTTACGGAATTCCTTTGTAATGATGAGAGCCACATCTTGGCTCTGTCTCTTAAGGATAATGGGAACAAAAGTAGGCAAATACTATCAGGAGTAACACCATTGATATTTAAGGTGTTCAAGTACTGTAGAAATTCATCTATATGAAGATTAGGATCCTCCATGGGAGTCCATTAAAAACAATTATGCTGAATCATCTGCATAATCATCAAGCTGATTGAATTTTTCATCATCTCAATCTATGGGCCATTGATAACCTGTTACATGTTTATGGAAGTAGGAATGACAAAGTCCTTAAACGGGTAGTCATCTTCCATGACTGGCTCTTGGTGATATGGTGAAGATGGTGGTGAAGACGCTTGTGATGATGGTCATGAGTCCTCCTAGCTCTAAGAGTTTTAACTCCTCCTTGATCTTCTATGACTGCTCAAGGTACGTTCAATATCTGAGTCTAGATATATAAATGACTTAAGACCCCATTTCAAACGCCGCATACAATCGTCCAAATTCACAAGTGGGTGAGAAACACTTAACAAACAATGGAAGATATGGTAGATGGTAAAAATTATGATGGAATGACTAAATGAGAGAGTGATCTAGTCTCTCTTACTAATCAACACTCAATGGCATAAAAAATTGTTAACAATGTGCTCAAGTCTTAAATTTATAAAATCAAACATAACCCACAAGTATAATAGTGCGTGTAGTATTATAGATGTTATCCAAGGAGAAAGGTAATGTCAAGTGCAAGAATATTAATATTTCAACAATCTAGACCGGTTACAAAACAATGATTGATTTTGGATTATACTAATTAGCAAGTTAAAAGAAAACAATAAATGCTAATCACTTACAGGAGGATTAAGATAAAATTAAGAGGACCTCATATATGGGATTTTAATTCCACATCACAACTTACACACAATCATGGAATTCAAACATACTAAAACATATAAAGAAGGTTTTCCATCATCACAGACTTCCTGGTGATGTGACACAGTTCTAAATCCTCATAGGGCTCCCATGCTTATGCTTAGTTTTGAACTACAAACCATGGATCCTCAACATAATCCCACCCACTCCTGTGGTCAAGGATATGTTGCCAAGATAGCTGCTCCTTACTTCTTAACATATCTTTCTAAAATATATAAAGAAGCATACAACATGCAAGCAAGATGGCCAATCATGCAAACAACCAAATGATCACCAAATCATATCTTGGAACTGTAAATCAACTAGAATTAAATACAAAATTTGAGTTCACATAAGTTATGACATGGGAGATAATCTCCATGCCAAAGACACGCAGTTCTACTCGCACATAGTGAAGAAATGTAGGTACAAGCAGTAAAATCATGGAGTAAAATATGAGTAGAGAAGGGTAATGATAAAAGAATCTGTAGGAGTGGAAGAACAAGCAAGAATTGTGATTGGAAAACAAAGTTTCTTCCTTGCAACTACTCCCGCTCCAATAACCTTCTATCCCAAGCGGTTGGAATGGAATGGAGAAGCCCTTTCTGTAGTTCATGAAGAGAAATGAAGTAGAGAAGAGGTTCTCTTTTGAGTAACCGTCTCGTCTTTTTCAAAACCACCTTCCTTCTTCTCTGCTCTGCTCTCTAATAAAAAAGTTCTTCAAATGACAAGTGATAATTGTCCCATAGGTGTCCTTTGTTTTTAAAAACAAGCAATGGTTTTTTTCAAAATGTAAAGAAATTGTTGATGGCACGACGTGTTTGTGAAGCAACATGCCGAGTAGCTATGAATAACTGAAGGTGGAACTGCCCCACTCAAAGGATGCACAACGTGTTGGTTGACTAATACATTGTGTTGTTGATAATCAATGAAGATCTGGAAAATCTAGACCCAGTGAACACACTATATGCTAACACACATGCAATGTTAGTTTTTAGGTAGGGAATTAGGCAAAATATTTGATTGAAGGGACACGAGGTGTCATATGAGAGACACATCATGTTGCTGCTCATCAGGGAAGGATTTTTTCTGTCTACAACTGACATGCCATTTTCAACAAATGATACAATATGTTTGTTTCAAAAACTTGGAAATTCCCTAAAGAATGTGCAATCACTCAAGAAATCCAACTAAGGTCATATTTTGATTGAATTAACCCTATTTTCTTGTCATTATTGTGTACCTATGATCACAAAAATGAAACAAGTAAAGACAACTATAAAGTGGGAAATCTAGTATGATTAGAGATAAAATGAGGTACAAAGTGGATTGAAAATGTGTATAAAATGGGCAAAAAGTCTATATAAAATATGCACACTATATAATAAATGATGCTTGATGAGAACAACTACCAATGGTGTTAGCGGTGGTATTCATGTGATATCTAATTTTGCTTACAATGCACAAAACATTTGATTTCTCATTACTCTATCACTATTGACTTGATTACAAATATTAACAATTCTTTTTAACATTACTTTGGGATTTGTGAGGAACCATGCTACAATGAAAATTGCTTGTTCTGTGAGCTCAATAGGCTAACAAAAAAGTACTAGGATAAATGTTCATTACTATGTGCAGAATAAAATTGCACATGATTTAATCAGGAGATATTTTCAATTGATGATACAAATCAAAACCACCAACAAAATATAAACATATACAAGATACTCATATCCGAGGCATGCCTGGTTGATATAAATATTTAATAACTCTAGACTCACATGGTATAGAGGTACATCATGGACCATCTTGGATAGATTCCTATGTGCACATCTTTGAGAGGACCATAAGCGTGTGAGCTCGCCTCTTCTAGGGACTATAATTATATGGGATCATATGTCGATTATTATCAACATTAATTATGTACCTTGGGAACCTAAAAAGTGACAAAATAGAACCCTTCTGGAACAACTATGGTCAATACACTGAAGTGGTCATGCAACTATACAAAAAAAAGATAAAAAAGAGTCACACATAATCTTTTTAAAAATCTACAAATATAAGTAGAAACTAAAAATACGGAGTACTGGATTTGGAAACATACATGAGACAATAGACACTAAAATACTAGCCAATCTAGAAACAAAACAAAGCATGGAGACCATGAAACTATGAAAATGAAAATTCAACAATTGTTGCTCAACCAAGAGATATTGTTGAAATAAAAATCAAATCAGCAATGGTCAATTGAAGGAGATAACAATACAATATTCTTTCACAAAATATCAAATGCCCAAAAAAGACACACAAATTAGCACTCTATCCTATAGTAGAGGTATGGAACAAAACATAATAGAAATTATAACACATATTACATCACATTTCAACTCACTTTTCAACCACAAATGACCCTTTCAAAAAGGACCACATTAGATACAATCCTCAAGGACTTATACAATAATTTTGTTTAAAGGTCAAGTAGGGGACCTTCAATTTAGGTATAGAAAAATATCCATGGCCATATGGTTTTAATATGTCCTTTTTTCAACTTAATTAGATAGTATACAATGCATGCTACCAAAAGTTTTTAATTATCTCATTGAGGAAGAGAGAAGAACAGACCTATTAACACTAAATCAAGTTCATACAACATTTGTTCAAACATTTGATAATCCTACTAGTATATGCCAATTAATGTCAATTATCTTGATTAACAATTTATATAGGATCATAGCTAAAGTTTTGAGGACAATAACAAAATACAACATAGATCATATCATCAATGTCAAACAAACATATTTCATAAAGGACATAGAATACAACATGCTTATATCATGGCAAATGATATTCTACATTCATGCGAAACAAAAAAATCCATCTACTTAATTTCAAAATAGTTTTTGAAAAAGTATTTAATAACATCCATGAAACTTCCTCATCTTATGCCTAAAATGTTACCAATTTTTGACAAAAGGATCAATTAGAGTAAGGCTTGACTCAAACTCTTCTGTCCTTCTAAATGGATCTCCTTTTGCGTACTAAAAAGGTTGTAATGGTCTTCCAAAAGGGACCCCTTGTCACCATATCTATCTTTATTGTTACATTAATTCTTGCTTATATGTTAAGGGTTGCAGTTAAAATACTTTCTCAAAAAGACTGAAAACCTTTATAACCGACACATCATTCAGTTTGTTGATGACACAATCATTTTCATCTCCTCGGATGGAAAGAGATAATAAACACTCATAATTTTAGGCATTTTCAACATCTTTTGTGATTGAAAATGAATATCTACAAATTGTCTATTGTGGGGGTTTCACACTGACAACACAAATTTGGAAAGATTTAGTTACATTTTGCGAAGGAAACTAGAATCCTTCCCTTCAAATATATAGTTTGTTATTATCTTTGAATAAAGTAACACCCATGTTTGGCAATCTATTTTGGATTAAAGGACCAATAGGATAGAAACTTGGAGGATGAAATGCTTAAAAAAGAACATAGATTAACCTTGACTGGTGCTGCTCTCACCAAGATTCCATCCTATAACATAAATCATACAACAATGCTAAAATAGGAGGAAAAGAACATAGACTCAATGAAAATAATTTTCATGGGGCAATACTAATGAAAAAAATCCACTTAGTCAAATGGTATCTATTAAACAAACCAATATCATTAGGTGTTTGTAGTTTCATCAATCTTCGATTGCATTTTTATTGTATGATCAACACAATATCTACACCCTTGATAGAGACTTACAATACAACCTGGATTATATATAAAAAATAAAATACTACAAAAACAACAACCATGAAAATAAATAAAAGATAAAAATCCCTCTCAAAAATTTGAAAAACTTCAATGCAAGTATTCATTTGATAATAGATATTATTAATACCCCAACCCATTCATGGGAAAACATGAGCTTTGTTGGGGTTTGTGGAGGTGATAGGCACAACGAAAGAAACGAAATTTTATCCACACATACCCTACTACCAAATCTCGTCAATAACAACATATTCAAAAAGAGGGTGTGTGGGATATACCTCATTGCGGAGCAAGTCTGGCGACGTCCCTTCATGTGGTGACATGCGTAAACACCACACGTGCACAGACGGTCATCGTTGACATCCTCCGAACACAGGCAACTCATCGTCCGCGTCTCTACTTCATCCACGTAGATGGACTAGAACTACATGTTGTGCTTCTCAAGCTGGTAGAAAGGAGTAACCTTCTTTTTGATGACGTGCTAGCGTCGTGTCGCTCTCCTCCTATCTCTCTTGGAGACAATGACGGCTAGGGTTCACGTACAAGATCTTATCTTAATGGTCCATCCGTCATGCCCCTATAAATAGAAGATGAAAGGAAGCAAGGTTTGCCAAAACCCTAGGGTGCGACTGTGTTTAAAATAAGCCACTCGTGGACTATTAAAAGAATATTTCAAAAACAATTAATTAACCAATTAATCATATTTTGTCTAGATATAGTCAATTGCTCCATATCAGCCAACCGACATAACAAATGAATCTAATTAATTGGTTTAAACATTTTAACTAATTAGCTCAGATAATATTCCAATAGTAATCTAGCAGATTACCTAAATGTTTTAGTAATCAACTTGATTATGAACATATCAAATCACATCCACAATTATACTCCTATTCCAATACATCCTATGTGTGTGACCCGATAGGCTCCAAATTATATTGGTAGTGATATTCATAATCATATAATGATTTCACAAGCAACGATTGGTATCTGGAAAGACTTCATTGCTACCCAATTAATTGGAGAAGTTGGAGCACAACTTCAACCTACAACCACTGACTGTATAGTTCCTTTGTCTCTAATATCCATATTGAACTCGAGGTATGGAATCATCATCATCTTCAACATTCAATCCATGTTCCTTGACCTAGAGTTTGACTATCTGAGATATGTGTAAGCTCAATATCACATATTGACTCACACCAACATGGCCATGCATTTCTCAGTCTTTCTTATCAAGTGGCCAGGATATCAAACTCCTACAGGAGGGACAAATCTCATGTACATTACTCAAAATCATCCCCATGTGTCATAGTTCACCACCTTTATTGCAACCCTTATTCATGATTATGGTGGATGATGTCAAAGTATACCAAACGACATGTGATAAGTGTAGTGATTTCATGTCTAAGAACCACAATCATCACCATCACTATGAGAGATGACTATCACCACCAATCATGGTTTCCTTGTGTTATTCTCAAGGTGGGTCTGTCTAATACACTATTCTCTATCAAGTATCTATTTGCTTGGTTTAATATCACACATCATGATGAATAAGATTTTGTCATCAACCAATACACACGTTAGTCTTAAGTGTTACTGATGTCTATTAGCCTTCCACAGTTACATCCAAATAGGGACATAACAAGAATGCATATACCCTTGACATCCGTATGATTTTATTGTTTAGGTCTTCAACCTGAAGACATACACCACTGAGTAATATCATTCTTAGATATTTATTATGTTACGCCATTGTCTAATAACTAAATAAAACATAATAAATTGTAAGATTGCCTTTATTATTAATAAAATTGTTTACAAGATATGCCATAACAATCATCATATGATTGGCTCTCTGGGCATACATACCAACTAGCTTTTGATCATACTATTGGTCTGTGATAGACTGAATCAATTCATATAAACCAAATGTTAGGATCCAAAACAAGAAAAATAACATCATATTGTACAAAACATTTTCATCTCTATGATCGAAGAGGAAAAATGTACTAAAAATCCATCTAGGTTTGTTAGGTATTACAAAGAACATACCTTATCTCATACATACCTATAGTAGGCCTCATAATCGACATTATATTGTTTAGCCTTTTAGCAACAAATGTACTATAAATAATTCTTAATTTTTTTATATATATTTTCCAAAATTAAATCTATGCATGTGTCACATTTTTTTTGTTCATCAAATACCTTCAAAAGTACATATTCTATCATGTCTTATAGGTCACAAAAATCTTTATATATTCCACTTGCATGCTTCAAGGATTTCATGGGGATCATACATGTCATGTTTGCAGTTATACGAGTGAACAAACTCATCATATTTTCTTTGAAAGACTTCTCTTGGCAGATATGGGCTCATTTATTGCCATGGATCCAAATCCTCCAACAAATCATGACAATGTTTTATACTCATTATTTAGTGTTGATGCTTGTCTGGATCGAGTTTACAAGAAAAGTTCTATCTCTTTTGCTTCTTGTATTAAGTGGCATATATGGCTAGAATGAAATAATATATACTTTAATGACATCAAGAAAAATATAAATACTACCATCACTGATATCTATAATTCACTCCATCATTGTATACTCTTATAACAATCTGGGCAATTCTAGATCCATGTTCAAAGTGAGGACTACCTCTAGATCCTTCACCATATACCAAGAAGTTTATGTATCCAATCCCAGTGGGTGTCATAGGTTTTGAATAAGAGGCTGACATGTCCCATCCCAGGGTGAGGTCACAGACCTCTGATGATCCTTCTCCTCCTAGCTGTAGACGTTGAAGCTTTATGTTTGATCTTGGTCTCTATTTAGCTGTATCTACTTTTTTTGTTGAAGTAGGTTATATTATGGGGATCCCATCCCTCCACCTTATCTTTTTACTTGTGCCAAGATGACTCTACATGACTTCTCTCTTAGATGATACTTGTGCCTTATATATAGTTTATTTTGTGTGGTCGGTGTGACCAATTTACCCGACTTCCCATGATGGGGTTTTGTTTTTTCAGCTTTTATGTTTACTTTCTTCTTTATTATGCATCTGTATGAACTTATTCTCTCTTTTATAATATAAATAGAGTTATAAAAAGCAAAGTCCTATTCATTCATTACACTTGAAATTGATGCAAAGAACAATAACACTATTGGCTATGTTTGGTATGTGGACGATGGGAAAGAAAAATACAAAGTGTAGCAGAAGGTCAAAGGGAAAAAGATTTGACAAAGAATTTTTTCTTGTTTAAGAGAGCCAGGGGACCTGGAAGGGAGACAAATTGACACATTGTTGAAGTTAACCCAACAAAGATGTGCTCAATAAGGTAGAATGAAGGGTTGGTCTTAGTTTTTCCATATTTGGACGTTGTAATGGTGAAGAAAGTAATACATAGCTATTCTCAATCACATTTCTCTTTTATTTACAAATAAACAACTGAGGTGGATTATTATCGCACTACAATTTTTACTAGGAATACAATTCCTAGAGTTTTCCAAAACTAAACTACAATAATGCCATCCGCAAGTGGATGGATCTTATCACAGTATAGTTGAGGATCGAATCCCAAGGGACAACTTGTTTAAGAACTATCTAATCAAAGTAACTGAGCAAGAACTATTATTTATCATATACGTTGAGACTGGTTCGATTAACTAAGATTGCAAGAATAAAAGATCTAGATTAAGGTTCTAGTTATCAATGCATGGAAACACTAGGGTGGAACTGGGTTTCACCGCCACTACTCGAATCTGTGCAAACATTCAAATCCAAACCTGTATGAAGATATAATTGGAGTTGTACAAGTTTCCTCTTTTGGAGTCAGAAACTTGCATGAGTACATATCCCTGTAAGATCAATGTCTTGTTACATACGGATCCTCTATCCACTACTCCAGAGACTTTTTGTCCGAAGTTCTCGTCAGGGTGTCAACCAAAGCAAATCGGTATTCAGATCTTAAACATTGAAGTTCTCACGGAAAAAGATTATAATAAATCACATAAAGTGGGTGATCAATCCACAAAACATGCAATAAACGATTGGCTATGAATTATATGAGTTCATACAAGAATTGGAACATGAATGAATTTGCAAGAAATGGGTAGTGGGGCTAGTCCCCACACCCCAATGAAAAGACTACTCCCTCAACATGGCGAGATTAAGATTAAGAGGATGCCATCATGGTCATGATGGTGGCATAAGTGGGTCGGCATGGTGTATGATGGCAGCCTTCTTTCCTTTTTTCTCATTTAGGAATTAACCCTAACTTGCAGCAAAAGTAGGCAAAGGAACAATAGCTCAGAGAAGGGATCGATCGCCCGAAGAGAGATCAATGACCTTTTGAGTTGTGGATGAAGGAGATCTATCGATCCATGCTTGAGGCCGATAGGTGTCGACCAACTAGGTCAATAGAACTAGCTAGGTTGACATACGTCATCCTTGCTTTGATCTCAGTGGAAACGTTTCAACATTTTTGTCTCTAGAAAATCTGAGATGGGTTGTACGGCTGCGCTGGGGGCCTACTTATAGGGTTGAGACTATCAACCTCTTTCTATCGATGTCAATCTTGCTGTATGTTGACAGGTATGTCGAACTTGAGGGTTGATGACTCTTGAACTTCCTGTTATCGGTTTGTTGGTCGACGGAATGTCAACCTTGATGGTCGACAAGTCTATCAGGCAATTGTGGGTGTCAATAAGTGAGTCAACAACATTGTCAACTAATTGGTTGAATTCTTGTCAATAGTTGGCTGATGATGTTTGTCGAACTGGAGGGTCGACAGAGGTGTCAACCTTGATCATTAGTGAGTTGTATGTCGGCCTCCTCAATGTCGACCAGTGAGGTCAATGCTTCTATCAAGCATTGAGTGTGTCAAGATGGGAGGTCGATAAGGCTGTCGACCTCTTGATTTCTTATTAATTTTGATGTCAATTGGCATGCTGTAATACCCGAGCCCACTGCTCTAGGATCTAGTAGAGTTTCAGGAATGACAACTAGCCCCACAAACCACCACTAGCCTTAACTGCGAGCTTTATCCTCACTCATGCGCAAGCCAGGATAAACTTCCCGACTGGTCACCCATCCTAGTACTACTCCAAGATAAGCACACTTAACTATGGAGTTCTTTAGTGATGGGCTCCCGAAAAAGGAGGTGCCTCCTCAATTTCGACCAATGAGGTCGATGCTTCTATCAAGCATTGAGTGTATCAAGCTGGGAGGTCGATGAGGCTGTCGACCTCTTGATTTCTTATCAATTTTGATGTCGATTGGCATGCTGTAATACATGGGCCCACTTCCCTAGGCTCTAGTAGAGTTTTAGGAATGACGACTGGCCCAACAAACCACCACTAGCCTTAACTGCGTGCTTTATTCTCACTCACGCGCAAGTCAGGATAAACTTCCCGACTGGTCACCCATCCTAGTAATACTCCAAGCTGAGCACACTTAACTATGGAGTTCTTTAGTGATGGGCTCCCAGAAAAGGAGGTGCACCTTGGTGATATGGGTAGTCCAATCATTCCTTTTAAGATCATGTTATCCGAGGCCTCAAATCCTGGGATGTTACAATCTCCCCCAGTTATACTCTTGACGTCCTCATCAAGGCTCAATTATATGGCCTCATAATATTTCCCCATTTCAGTGCAGACCTGGAATGGCCCATGGACACCCAGCTCCCGATCGCGGAATACCAATGCAAGAGTGGCTACATCACCATGGATAGCCCTTTCCTACATGCCTGGACCATACAACTCAAGACTGGGATGTTACATGCCCATGTGGGCCCCACCTACTAGAGGGCTTAAGTCTCTGATACCATTTGTAATGCCCGGGCACACTGACCTAGGCTCTAGTAGAGTTTCAGGAATGACCACTAGCCTTAATTGCGCACTTTATCCTCACTCACGTGCAAGCTAGGATAAACTTCCCGACTCGTCACCCATCCTAGTACTACTCCAAGCTGAGCACGCTTAACTATGGAGTTCTTTAGTGATGGGCTCCTGGAAAAGGAGGTGCACCTTGGTGATATGGGTAGTCCAATCATTCCTTTTAAGATCATGCTATCCGAGGCCCAAATCCTGGGATGTTACAATCTCCCCCAGTTATACTCTTGATGTCCTCGTCAAGACTCAACTAAATGGCCGCATAACATTTCCCCATTTCAGTGCAGACCCGGAATGGCCCATGGACACCCAGCTCCCGATCACAGAATACCAATGCAAGGGTGGCTACGTCACTATGGATAGCCCTTTCCTACATGCCTGGATCGTACATCTCAAGACTGGCATGTCACATGCCCATGTGGGCCCCCACCTACTAGAGGGGTTACGTCTCTGATACCATTTGTAACGCCCGGGCCCACTGCCCTACGCTTTAGTAGAGTTTTAGGAATGACGAATGGCCCCACAAACCACCACTAGCCTTAACTGCGCACTTTATCCTCACTCACGTGCAAGCCAGGATAAACTTCCCGACTTGTCACCCATCCTATTACAACTCCAAGCTGAGCACGCTTAACTATAGAGTTCTTTAGTGATGGGCTCCCAGAAAAGGAGGTGAACCTTGGTGATATGGGTAGTCCAATCATTCCTTTTAAGATCATGTTATCTGAGGCCTCAAATCCTGGGATGTTACACATGCAGACTTTGGTCTTGGATGCAATTTTTATGTATCGATCTGCCTTCTGAAAGTGCCCAGAATCCAATTTCTCCTTCTAAAAGATCCAAGCCATGTGCTGAGCATTGAACCTATTAAGCTCCAGGGAGCCTGACATATCCTGAGTCACCTATGAGAGTACTGGATACTAAAATGAAAGAACTCAGAAACAAAAAGATAGAGATGGTAAAGGTTCTCTGGAAGCACCATGGAGAGGATGAAGCCACATGGGAGCTGATGACAGATATGGAAAAATCCTATCCTAAATTGTTTGTATGATTAACTAAATTTCGAGGACAAAATTCTTATAAGTGAAGAAGGATGTTATAACCCCAATTTTGGTTGTATAATTATGATTTTTTTAATGAAAGGGGTTTGCTTGACAATTTGTGTGCATTATTTTACAACATGGGTTTCTTTGCAAAATTGTCTTGAATTATGAATTTTGTGCTTTTCCCTATTGTAATAAGTCAATGGAAGTGTGAAAGGATAAAGAAAAAAAGAAAATTCCATAGTAAGGGTAAATGCAAGAGTAAAATAAACAACTTATGTTTTATTTAAGAAAAATATGGAATTCTCTAGAAGGTGGCATAAATGGCCACAATAGGATGGTTTTAGTACCACTTGCCTTATAGTATTTAGAAAAGTCAAACTTAAGAGAATGGAAAAGGAAGAAAGAGAAAATATGAGTTTTCATGCATTATATATGCCCTTTTAGTGTATGACTTGCATATGAAGAAAAAGAGTTATTCTTTTCGAGTTTTGATCCCAATTTTTGTCCATGGGTAGATTAAGTCATAAAGAACTTTCCCTTAAATTTGGGATTAAAAAGCCTAATGATTTAGGAGATATGAATTATTGAAAACCCCCTAAAGTGATGGAATTTCATCAAATGCCACACTTCAATTGGATTTCCAAAAAGATTAGAAGATGGCGTGCACAATGGCAGCCATTGGATCCAAGATCCAATGGTGCCTGTGCATTGCCTAGTTCAAATAGGAGATGGTTTATGTAGTGTAAATGAGATCTTTGATCTCGATTTTCTTGAACCCAGTGCATGAGAAAATGAGATGTTTGCTGGGTTGGATTTGAGAGAGGATTCTGAGCCATCCTAACCTATCTCTTGAGGGGTGTGGAAGTATCTAGAGAAAATGCCTAATCTTGCCCAAGAACCCCAATGGTGGCAAGGGTTGGAGACCCTAAATCTAGCCCCTAAACCTATATATATGATCACTGCTGACCTCACCCTAGTCTTACAAACTTGAATGGTTGGTTCTAGTCCCTATTCTCTCCTTCTCTCTTGCATTTGCTCTCTCTCCAGTGAGATTGTCATTACGACACCACTGTGAGTTCTTTTGGCAAAACAGAAGGTAGGGGGAAGAGCGGGAGCCGTAGGATCAGAGTCAACTACTGACTTGCGAGGAGATCAGTGGCCCAAGGCTCTCCCCGCATGTCCAAGTGGCTGAGTGGACGTGAGCGATGCGAGCCACCCAATCCTTGCCTGGTCAAGGAGACTCCAGATCTTACGATCACTATTTTTCCAAAAAGAAGAGGTAAATTGTATCTCTGGTCAAAAAATCAAGGAAATAGTTATATCTTGTAAAATTGATTAATAATCCATTCTTTGGCCAAAAAATATAAGTAATATATGTCTTTTGATAAAATATGCAAGCTGCATGATAAAAATATAATCTTAGTAAGTATTTTCTTCCAATTCAAAAGATGTACAAAGTTGATGTCTTTAATGCTTTTAATGGATCCAAAACCCTAATTTGTGAATGTTGATGAGTTTAATCGATTTGGTTAATGTTGTTAATCAAGGTTTGATCTTTTATGAATAAAAGGAAAACCTTGGACACGTATGGATATTAAAATCAAAATTTTGTAGAGTTAGGGTTTCTTTATGCATAAAGGTGGTAAATGATGGAAATTAGGGTTTGTCAACCCAATAAACATAAAAGAGTCAAGTATTCATCTTTTCAGCTCTTTAACCCTAATTTGACTTAAAAGGGACAAAATTGGGAGTTTTATATAAAAGGCACCTTCTTGTAGAATGATCATGTATATGGAACCCAAAGTGGGTTTGTGGATTTAGAAAGTGGAAAGGAGCAATAGTTGAACTAAAAGGGTAATATGGATAAAGATATAAGAAAGTGGACATAAAAACCTAACTTAAGAATTAAGTCAGTCCTTTGATAGGATTTAGAGTCATGCAGTGACACATGGGTGTATGCATTGAATTTCAGGTTGACTTGCTTGATTGTGTGGTTAATTTTACTATTCCTGTTTGGACTACAAATTCCCCTAAGATAGGTATGAGGTTACACCTAAGATTATCCGTTGCAGTTTAACGTAGTTTCTCAGAGGTTTTCCTCGCATGGTTGAAATTATATGCTTGCTTGTTTATTTCATTCCATGCAAACTTTATAGTGACTATGATTATCACATTATATATGAAAATTACTAGCCCAAATCTAGGCCACCTCTGGATCTAAAAGCCATCCGCCTGGATAGGGGAAGGCATATTTTGGTACCAGCCTGAATAGGGGGTACTTGAGAAGTCACCCACCTGGATAGGGGGAGACATGATGAAGTCACCCACATGAATAGGGGGATACATGATGAAGTCATCCACATAGATAAGGGAAGACAGTGAATACTACAATATGAGGCCTTGGCGGGTTATGATAGAGGGTGGATAAACCTAGATTGGGTAGTCATGGTGAAAATGTTGAATTTGGTTTGTTAACATTAATTGTTGAGTTATGTGGTTAGAATTATTTCTGAGTTTTTGTTTCCCCCACATACCGGTATGACTTGTCATACTGATCGATGTTTTGATTGTCAGTGTTTTTAGGATAATCTTGTTGGAAATCAGATATTCAAAGAAAGAAGTCATTGAAAGCTAATAAATGAAGTAAGGCCAGAGGACGTAGATAGATGGTCCATTTCTCGGTAAATTCTAGAACCCATATTTTGTAAACTTTGGAAAAGGATTTTTTTATCCTGCACCAAGTTTAGTTAGTAGATTTTATTAATTATTTTTTATTATGTGCAAAATCAATTTGATCCTATTTTTAGGATAATGAATCTAGTTTATTAGCCTTCCATAATCGGGGGTTGCGGGTAATGGGGTCATTATAGAATATGTAAGACTAGAGATGTGACACTGGAAAGCACTATCAAATATAAGAACATCAAACCTCATCCCCAACATTTTGTATTTTGTTCTTATGTTTTTGATATATCTTGATTGTACATTTATCATGAGAAAGTGGATAATATAATCCAAATATTGTATAACCTAATCTCATTATGATTTTTTAGTTATATTTATATTTATTAAGTAACATACTTTACTTGAGATAGATATATGATATAACTTGTTAAGTTATTATGTAAAATACATTTAAAGAACTCTATAACTATATATATATGTGTGTGTGTGTGTGTGTGTGTGAATACTTGACTCATAATCAACATAGATAGATTAGATGGAGCAATTTATTATTATAAAGTTTTTCTTCAAGTATTTAAGTTGCTTTCAGTAGTTAAAAAAGAGAGTACATAGCCTCCTATGAATACTTGACTCATTATCAACATAGATAGATTAGATGGAGCAATTTATTATTATAAAGTTTTTCTTCAAGTAGAATAAGTTGCTTTTGGATGTTAAAAGAGAGAGTACATACTCTCCTATATATAGGAGTGAGGCCACTTAAGTGGGTTATAGGATCCCCACCCAAGTGTGAGTACATGACAAAGAAAAGAGCGGATACAACCATTTCTAATGTATCAACACACCCCTCAAGTTGGACACTAAACATTATGAAGTCTCAACTTGACTCCATATATTTAAATAAAGTAGGAGGAAGATGTTTGGTAAGGATGATTGAAACTTGATCACCTCTCCTAATGTATGGAGTGATGATCTGCTTGGATTTGACTAGGTCTTGCACAAAATGGCAATTGACTCCACTGTGTTGTGTGCGCTCATGGATGATTGGATTATTAGTTATGTGTATATCTATCTGGTTGTCTCAAGATAAAGTAGCTAGTATTTGGAAAGGGATTCCAAACTCAGTCAAGATGGAATGGACCCATAATAGATCACAACATGCATATGAGCCATTACCCAATATTATGCCTCAATGTTGGAGCGAGCTACCACAACATGTCTTTTAATCCTCTAGGAAACTAGGTGAGTGCCAATAATGACACAATAGCTGAAAGTGGACCAACGATCTTTAGAATCACCTGCTTAATCTACATCTTCATATCCAGAGATAGATAATATTTTGGACTTAGGCTGTTTATAGAGCATTCCTCATCCTGGAGCACTCTTTAGGTATCAAAGAACGTGTTGAATGTTATACCAGTGGGCCTAGAGTGGTGCACTCATGTTTTGGATGACTATCCCTACATCATAGGTAATATCTATTAGAAATTGTTAAGTAAATAGGCTTCCAAACTATATGGTGATGCTTCTCTGGATCAAAAAAGAGTTCTAATTCATGAATAAGCTTTAAATGATATTCCATAGGAGTAGAGACTGATTTAGCTTCAGTCATATTGGTCCCCTAAAGGAGGTCCAAGACATAGCATAGTTGTGACAAGCTGATCCCCGAGGCTGAGCGCATGACTTCAATTCTAATAAAGTATCATAGGGTGCCCAAGTCTTTGTGTGGAAATGTAACCAAAGGGACTGCTCTAGTTGAGATATCCCCATCGTATCATCACCAGTGAAGACAATGCCATCAACATAGACAACAACAATTATATATCCTTTGATGGACTTGGGAGAAGAACAAGGAGTGATCAAAGATTGATCCCCAAAATCTAAGCAGTGTAAGGACACCACTTAACTTGTTGAACCAGGCCCAAGGATACTTCTTGAGATCATAGAGAAATCATCAAAGATGACACACTTTGTGAGAAGATGCCCCCTAAGCAACAAAACTGGGTGTTTGCTGCATATAGACTTCTCCAAGAGATATCCATGAATAAAGACATTCTTGATGTAAAGCTGATAAAGAGGCTAGTTGAGGTGAGATGTATGGGAGATAAGGATGTGAACAGAGGCAATCCTTATCACCATAGAGATTTTCTTAAAGTAATTCACACCGAAAGTATGGGTAAATCTTTGGCAACCAGGCACTGCTTGAGTCATTCAATAGAGTCATCCAACTTGTGCTTGATAGAAAAAACCCACCAACAACCTACAACATTTTCCCTACAAATGGTGTCACAAGATATGTATTGTTTATAGAGAGCCTTCATTCAATGTTTTAAAAAGTGGTACATGTTATGTGTGTGGATAAGTCAGCTTATAGAGTATATGTGATATACGGGAATATATGCAGTTTTGAATTTTTTTAACAATTTAACTTTATATATAAATTGATCACATAACTACATATTTGATTTGTATAATTACATATTTGGATCCTAAAATTTGAGACAGATTTAAATGCAAAGTTTAAAATGAAAAGTAAATTACCATATAGAATGCATTCTAGATTACTTTAAGCATAAACTCCAATAAAGAATGCATGGAATCTTTTAGCATAAGTACATAACAATGCAATACTAACCAAACTATACAAAAAGATGCCTATGTTTCCTGGAAGTCCAAAACAACAAACATTAAATAAGCATGCAACTCATGTACAAAACATACAACAAAATAGTACGTCTAGAGCATGTTATCAATAAAATTATAATCTAGTTTGGGGCAAGATGACAGTGTCCATCTAAAGATCACCGATTAATCGACCTTATAAGAGGCTAAATATATTTGGGTCGCTTATGTAGTGTATACCTTTATGTAGTGCCAACAATAGTTTGGATTGGTCTGGGACTAACGATGATGATCCATGTGCTATTGGTGACTCATCATCCATGATAGTGGTGGTGTTGATGGGATGAATGGATCAAGCAGCCATACCACAATATCAATTTTATCTATGGGGGTTGAAGATGATGAAAAGAACATGTCATCCTCATGAACAGTGACATCCACAGAGATATAGAATCTGCCAAAGCTAGGGTCAAGACATTTGTACCCTTTTTGAGAATAAAGATAACTAAGAAACACTATTTGAATAGCTTTGGGGGAAAGCTTGTGGTCTTGGTATCAAAATTATGAACGAAGGTGACAAAATAAAAAATCCAAGGAAGGAAGGACACACAATGATGTTTCCCAATCTGAAAATTATGATCAAAATCATGATGGTTTACATTTACAGGCTGAGAAAGACATACAATGGTGTTTTCCAATCTGAGAGTAATTACAAGAAATAGTAGAGCATGAAGATAAAGAACTACCTATTAGTTTAAGCTTTTTGTAAAGGTAGATAGATATGACGTAGGTGCAGTTGAAGTGTTGTGGAGATAAGAAGGGCATGTGGTGGGCTTGAAGGTGGGGTAGAGAAGTAATAGAGATCGCCAGAGCGTACTTCTTGTCCAATCATTGTCAAATTTCTCCAGTCCTCTAAAATAAAACTAGATGGACCAAAAGTTTCAGAACATAAGAGGGAATCAACAATTTTTTCTATGCACATTTGATTGTATGGAAAGTTTAAAACAAATTGGACATCACTCAACTTGATTCTAGATGAGACTTGAACAACACCACACCGAGTTACTCATTTAACCAATCCATCCGTCATGGTGACAAAGGAGTAGATCTGGTTGGAAGATGGAGCATACCAATCATATGTGTGACACACCCAAATCCATAGTCTAGTTAGAGCCGACAGCAAGCATGGATGTCCTACAATTATCTTGAGGAGCTATAGCTAGGTGGGTAGAAGATCTGACAATAGGTAATTCCCCAACTTTCCATTTAGAGGAGGTAGATGAGATCATGATGTCATGGAGGGGAGAATCCCCATAATATTGTAAATCTTGGAGACGACGTTCACACTCCTCTTTTAACAATGAGACATGAGAATTTTGAGAAGATGTTTGTGGTGGAGGAGATGCACATCCACTCGGGGGGAGATGCTTGACTGACATGTACTAGGTGCTTGGAAAAAATGGGGAGAGCCTATGCCACATCCTCTATCATAGTGTGCTGGATAGCCATGCTTCGAGTGGAATGCATCTTCAGTGTGGGCCAACTTTCCATAATAAGTGCACTTTGGATGTTGTCCTCATCCATGGCCATGACATTTGGTTGTTGTAGCCATTGTTGGTGGAACTTCAAATGCATACATCATAGAGATTCAAGGAGCAAGCATCTCAGACTGGGCCAGACATGCATATGCCTAGTCTATAGATGGATGGGTTGTACCAACTCAAAGGAGTTATAAAACTCAAACAAAATGAATATGAATCCCATTGAGGATTCACCCAGTGAGGAGAGTTTTCCTCTCTTTGGTAACTACATCAGATTTTATTGGAGAGAAGAATTTAGTTGGTTCGACAGAGCCTTCATTGCATCATAGTACTTTCATAAGGGTTGATCCCCTTGATGCTCAAAGAAGATCTCATCCATGGTGTTGTAGATGCCAAATTAGTTTTCCACCTGAGTGAATAACTGCTACATTTGTGCCACATTGTCTTTGTGTACTTGTGCCACATATACTTGATTGCAATGTCGGGCTCCACGAACCCCTAGATCCAAGAGCTAACCTGACTATTACTAGTAGTCCAGACATTATCAGGCTCAATAGAGGCATCCTCAGTTATAAACTTGAGTTTACCACATGATTCTAGAAATGTAAGGACATCATTCATCCATAGAAGAAATAGTCATCATTAACTTTGACAACAATAATATGGGGCATACATATATATACATATACATATATATATATATATATATATATATATATATATATATATATATATATATATATATATAGACTTGGCAGAGTCACCCATGCTATGAAAATGATACTACCAGAATAATAAACACGACAGAGACAAAGAGTATAGGTACCAAAATGTAGCACGGTTCAAAGGATAGAATAGAAATACTGAGATACTAGAATGTAGAACAATATAAAGAATATAAATAGGATACTACCAGAATGGAAACTCAGTAGAAAGAGGAGTGGTACTATTAGAATGGAACTTGATATAAATAAAGAAGTACTACAGGAATGAAAACTTAGTAGAAATAGGAGTGACACTCCCAAAATGGATCTCAATAGGAAAAGAGAAAACACTACCATATTAATAGCATAATAGGATAGATGAACATAAAATTTTCAATTTTTCAGAAAAGCACTTAGCCATGTGGATTAGGGGAATCACACAGAGAGTTAGAAAAATATAATGCTTTTCCCCTTGTTTGTTTTGGTGCTTTATAGGTCAGTGCATGGTCTTTTGATTCCACTCTTATATATATATTTTATTTGAATTAGAACATACTGAAGAAGGAAGGAGAAGAAGATAGGAGTCTTCCAGATGCCTAGAAATGTTGGGTAGTCGTGGTTCTGTGTGGCCTCTAGCCAATTTTGGAGGTTGCCTGCTTGGAGTGGTTCCTGGCCGTAAGATGTCAGGCTGGTTGAGGTCCGCTACTGTAGCTGGGCACCATAGTCTCTATTGGGCGGGCCCCTTTTTGTCGCTCAGAGAGAGGGAAAGGAGGAGGGGGTGAGAAAGGGAGGGTGGCAGAAGGGTGTGGAGGTGGTGGTGGTGTGCAGAGGCTTCCAGGTGAAGGAGAGGGAGGGTTGGGTGGGGATAGGAGAGGAGAGGGGAGGGATGGGGTTCCACTCTTGATATCATATAGAATAAGTTGTCAATAAGTCAAAAAGAAATTACATAACCTCCTATATAAATAGGAGTAAGGTCACTTAAGTGGGTTATAGAAGCCCCATTAAGTGTGAATATAATATAAAAAAGAGAGCAGATGCAACCATATCAAATATATCAACACTTTACATTTTTGCTATTGTTAATATGTTGTCACAAGTAGAAATACTAGTCATATTTGGTCATCAATATCTTGAAACAAATAAATGAAAAAATATATAGAGAGGGCTATTCAACTAATAATTCTTTGATTGATAGATAAATCAAACTTTATGAATAAGGAGGGATTGCATAGAAACATAATCATAGAATCAACATATATACGTTTTCTAAATCATGTAATTTCTTATAATTTTTGTAAATGATCAACTACAAGTTGATTTACTAATTAAAAAAACTAGCTCAAAAGTTAACTTGTTTTAATAATTAGAAAAAATCAAAAGACTATGTGATCAATAACATAACCCTTGATGATACTCATCATATATTACTTGTTTGACTAGTATGCCTACATCAACTAACATTTTTCCATCACCATTTTGTTGGTTTTGTTTTTCTTCATTACTCATCCACATTTGTATTTTAATTTTATGTGGACACTCCATGTATTAATTAGATTACCCAACTTCTATTATTTTAAATACATATATTTATGTGGTTCCACCAAGAACCCAAATGTGATGGGTTGAAAATATCCAAACTTGTGGAGAACAAATAGAGATTAATTTTAGAATTGTTTCTCATTAGATAATAAGACGTCCACTTAGGACAAATTCATAACAAGTTTACTATTTTGGAAGATATGGTTTATTAGGAAACATTCACATAATAATATTCCAAACTCAATTTTCTTGGTCCCTATATGAGAAAAAGTTCTCTGAGTCAGGTAATTTATATCAACAATTGGGTTTTATATAATTCATTTAAAACTCAATATACTGTTGAGTCAATAATGATTAAAGTTCATCTACTCAATTCTACACCCACCATGCATGGATCACTTTCACAGTAATTCACATGTTTCGACATACAATGTTAACTTGTTGAAATTTTGAGATGGAAGTGAGTGTATATCATGATTGAGGTTGTTTACAAAAATAAAAAGGTAATAATAAAATAATGATTGATGGAACCTTATGGGATGAAACTTTACAATATACACATATATCACACTTCGAATATGAATCTATTGGTAATATCTGCAAGAAATGATCAGTTTCTCCCTAAAATACATTATTGATTCACATTAGAAATGAGTTGATCCATATGATTCATATAGGATGATAGGGAGATGGGTGTGGATGAAAGTTATTCATTTGTCAACCACTAAAGGTTCATGTCACTTTCATAGAGTAATTTGGAAATGGATATGGAGTGAAGTTATTACAATGTGAAGCTTGAGGTCGTAGATGCAACTTACAATGGAGTGTTTGATATAGGGATTTACTATGCGATTGAATCATGTTTCTAAATTTATTATATTATATAATATGTGATGATAAGACTAATTGCAATCATTTTCTCAACACCTCAACAAATTCAATGCTTTAGAAAAGGAAAACCAGTGAATGTATTATTGTAAATAATATAGAATACATGATGAGTGCTCAACCCCACCACATGAATTCAATCTCATCAATAATTTTAGGGAGGGGGTTAATTTCATGAAAAACTAAAAAAACTTACAAAACTTGTGCATGTTTTCTACCAAAAAACCTACACCTTGCCTATCAATAGCCCTCTTTTGATAGAAAACTGCAACTCTGTATTTTAAAGAAACTTCTACGTATTTCCCACCGATGAAGATCCAAGATCTGACTTTCATTGGAAGTTTTGTTTATCAACTAACAGAGACTCCGTGTCACCTTGCAAATAAAGTTCTACACCCAACTTCCAATGGAACTCCTAGAGATTCTACCGATGATGTGAGAATCATTGTCTTCCTCGTGTAGCCTCCTCTTCACATACATATCATTCAAACACTTAACAATATATGTCTAGGAGGGTTCCAAAATATAAATTCTATCTATAAATAAAAGACCACTACCTCCAAAAAATGGATCTTCCTCTGACATTGCCAAGCTATCAACATTAGTGCAAAGACTCATTAACCAATTGATGAGATTTCAACCTTGACCAAGATTCCAAGGTACTCACTTCAAAAGAAGCAAGATCAAATATGTCTTCGTCCATCCATACATCATGATATTTCACCTAATATGCCTCCATAGCAGTGTTTCCTAAGAATGAAAGGTCATCCCATCTATCTCAATGAATGTCAAGGGATGTTCTTATTGTTGTTTGACGCCTTCATCTTTGAGTCTGAAGAACCATTTCTGCACAACACAAATGTAATTCCCTCTTCTTCTATGATAATGACTTTCTCTCACCTTTGTCTTGTTAAACTTGTTACTTATACCATGATCAAGTAGTCCTCTATTTAGGGTGCAAGGAGAAGCCCCTCTCTCCAATTTTGTTCTCTTAACCATATCTACTGTTATATGGACCATTATAAGCTTAGAAACAATAATTTTATGCTTGTACTCTTATTGAATCATCAAGTTTACATGTTTACCAGATCTTGGGTGTAAATAACTTTGAACATAGAATCTAGGATATTGATTGTTTCTTATTAAATCCTTCATGAGAAATTTAGATAGGTATTTTATAAGGCGATAGATAGATGATGCCTAGGTAACATGACAACAATACGAGAGTCATATCTATCTAATTTTAATCCTAATGCTAAAAGAGGGATTTAATAAACCTCAACATCATATGTTCATGCTATATATAGTGCAATGAGACAATGAAGGATAGGCATGAGTGGTAAAATTCATTCACCTTGATGTTTCCATCATTTGATAATCAATCCTTAATTTAGATCTTCTATTACTTTCAATATTAGTATAATCAAGAAACAACCACCTTTTGTGATGGGTGATAGTGCTTGCTTGGTTATCTTTATCTGATAATTGTTAAATAAGTTGTCCTCTGGGTTCAATCCTCATACTATACTATAATAACACGTGTCTTCTTGTGGGTGGTGATTATTCTATGTAGTATAGGTAAAAATCTAGGGACAGTTCCCTAGGTGAAGTTACTTGTACAAGAACAACACATCCAATTTTGGCACTATTTCTAGGGACAAAGGAATGTTATGATCAACTTATCTAACTTGGATTAGTTAGGGTTTTTACTTCACAATTAATAACATTGCAAATCATCTTGAATCCAACTCATCCTGAACCATTTGATTTTGGTTGTTTGCACTTCTTAGCTTATGTTTGTTGTGCATGTGACGTTCTTCTAGCGTTGACTCCCATCACAAACTTCATTATTGATATCAAACAAACCTACCATAGGATTCTTTGTGAAAGCAAGGCACAAATGTCTAGGAGGAGATCAAAGGAAGAGTTGAAGCAGCACTAGCAACATAAGGAGATGGACTCATGGCATAAGCTACAACTGCTATGCAAGAAGAATTGTGAGAAAACTGAAGAAGTAGAGAAACCAAGAGAGATATGATAGTTCTATATTCGTAAAGTAGCATATGTTGACAACCTAGTCATCCAACCTATTATCACAACACAAACTTCAAAGCAAGATGCAAAATGTGATGATGGTGATGATGCACAACGATACAACCCAAGTGGTCTTCCAGGACTGTAGTGTAGAGGGGCACACAAGTCTGGAGTGCAACCACCTCTACCTAGCCACACTAAACACGCTCCAGCTCCAATTTAATAGCATGCCCATCACCGAAGAAGTCTATGTTATCAACTCCATTCTATGATAGCTTTACCATGACCCCAATCGAATAAGAAGCCACCTAGGTTTCAAGTATAGGAATCCATATGGATCAACAAACACATCAAATCAAGCAAGGACCCAACCAAAACCAAGTTCAAGGTCTTCCTAGTTTCCAAATAAATCAAAACTACCGCTAGAACAAAGTACAATCTTGGGCAATACCACAAAAAATGCAACCAAGGAAACAACTACAATGTAGGACAAAAACCCTATAATCAGTAAGGACAATTTCTCCTAGGGTAGGGCAACCCGTAGAACATGCCTTCTCCCAACAATCAATATTTCTTGAATGCTATTAAGAAGATACTAGCAAGACATAAGGTGTAAAATAAGTTCATGAGGTTCAACTTGCACAAATTCTTGCAACCATTCACCCTCCAGTCAGTGCCAGACAATCTGAGAACAACCTAAAGCATCAAGAGGAGTATCTGATGGTTGTAACCACATGTTTGGGTTTGTTACACAAGAACCATCAACCCCATTCAACAACAATAGGCTAGTTCCTGAAGATGACAATGATTATGAAGTCACCCCGATGGATGAACCTATTGAACTAGGTATTAAAGATCCAAGGTAGAGTGATACAACCACTCTTGAGATGAGGAACACACCCAATACTACGAAGGCATATGAAGCTACACCTATCTCTCCTACCATCCTAGTGGTGCCTATCTACAAACCACATGTTCCTTACCGGAGTCATCTGGTTTAGACATGTCTAGATTCGAGATTCATGAAGTTCAAGGAAGAGATGAAGAATCTACATGTTGACATTCCATTCCTTGACTCTCTAGTACATATCCCCTCCTAGACCAAATTCTTCAAAGCTTTCCTCACTTGCAAACACCTAACAAAGAGTTCGAGACCGTGAAACTAACATTTACAACACCAGGCATCATCTAAAGCAAGATGCGCAAGAAACTCAAAGATCCAAGATTCTTTGGAATCTATTACTTTGTAGGCAACTCAAGATGCCAAAAAGGCCTAGATAATCTTGGGATGGGTATCTCTATCATTCCCTATAGTTTGTGCAAAAGACTAGGCTTCACCCACGGACATCATTCCAAATGGAATAGTGACTCACATTTCTGAGTCTTGTATGACCATCCCTATGGGAATCATGGAAGACATCCTGGGCAGATTAGTCTCCAAATCTTATTTCCCCTATGATTTTGTCATCATGGACATCACCTCATCTTTGGGCACTCATTCCTTGCAACTGCCAAAGTTTTAGTCGATGTTGAAGTGATAATCTAGAAATTATGGCTTGGGTTAGGCACAATTGACTTCAAGGTTCTTGACACTTAAAGGGTCCCATTTTCTAAAAAATGCTTCCTCATTTATTGCATTGACAAGATGGCTAACTGCTGCATGATATTCCTACTTGTGAAGACCCTCTTGAGATTGTGCTCACTAACCTAACACCCATGAGTTGAAGCAAATTCTTTTCCACCTAGACAATGATGAAGAAGACCCTGAGACTGAGTTTGAAGAACATAAATTTGTCTCCATAATTATAGAAGAAGACAAGGAACCCACCACACTAGAGATGAAGCATCTACTTGAGGAGCAAAAATATGTATTCCTGGATGATAAAAAGATCGAACATGTAATTAGAAATTAAGATCTCACAACTAAGCAAGAAGATAGGCTGTTGACAAAACAGAGGAAGAGGAAGAAGGCATTAGGATACAAAATTATAGACTTAAAATGGAGTGAGACAATCCCTCTAAATGCATATAATTAACATGGTCAAAAAATACAAGACCTCCATTAAGCCTTAATGTAAGCTGAATCTAATTCTAAAGGAGGTTATGCACAAGTAGGTGATAAATCGACTGCTTTGTGGGATCTATATCCTATCTCTTATTCACCATGTTTGAGTCTACAAGTAGTGAGTTGTAAATGAGAAGAATGATCTTATCCCAATCCACACCATGATTGGGTTGCACTTGTGCATCGACATCATAAGCTCAACAATGCAACTCAAAAGGTCCAATGCTCACATCATTTTCTTGTTTAGGTCCTAGAGAGACTTGCAAACTAGGAATTATTATGTTACTTGGACATATACTTTGGTTGGATTCCAAAAAATCTCTATACACCCCAGTGATTAAGAAAAGACTGCCTTCATGTATCACTTTGGCACGTTGCTTTCCTTTGGATATCCTTAATGCAATGCACCTATTACTTTGTAGTGGTGCATGGCTACCATCTTCTCCAGCCATAAAGATACAATAGTGGGAATCTTCATGGATGACTTCTCAATCTATGGAGATTCTTTTGACACGTGCCTAAACCATCTTTCCCTAGTCTTAGAATATTGTCAAGAAGCACATCTAGTGCTTAAAATTCCACTTCATAATGAAGGAGGGCATTCCCCTAAGACATCTTGTTATCTCCATAGGCATTGATGTTGACAATGCAAAGATTGAAGCGATTGCCAAGCTATCTCCTCCAACCACTGTCAAAGAAGTCAGGGTATTCCTATGACATGATGGATTGTATAGAAGAATCATTCACGACTTGAGTAGAATCTCTAAGCCCTTTACAAGCCATCTCCAGAAAGATGTAGACTTCATCTTCAACTCTGACCATATGTATCACTACCCCCATTTCTTTGTGCCCCAGATTGGTCTATTCCTCAAAAATCTTTTCTAATTCCAAGAATTATGCCATAGGAGTAATGTTGGGGCAGTGTGTCGACAAGAAACATCATGCCATCTACAATTCCACCAAGGCACTAGATGACATGCAAAAGAATTATGCAACCACCAAAAAGGAGTTTCTTTCCATTATCTATGTCTTTGATAAATTTCACTTCTATCTAATAGGTTCACAAGTGATTGTCTGCACTGATCATGTTGCTACTGTGTATTTAATATCAAAGAAGGATGCAAAGCCCATACTGATTAGATGGATCTTATTGTTGTACTAATTTGATATAGATATAAAGGATAAAAAGAGAACGAAGAATGTTTTTGCGCATTCAATACAATGGCATAGTCCCCATTAATAGATCGTTTCCTGACTACCACTTGCTAAAGGTATCCACATTCATTCCGTGGTATGCTGATTTTGTGAATTAGCTTGCTACAAAGATGCTTCATTTAGATTTCATAGGGAATGAAAGTAAGAAGTTTATGTCTGACATCTGTCATTACATTGAAATGAACCTTACCTATCTGGTTATGTTCAGATGGTCTCTATAGTCAGTGCATCTTCAAGGAGGAATCTCATCTCATTCTTGAATAATGTCATTCTGGGCTAACTAGAGGTCACATGAGCTCCAAAAGACTGCACTCAAGATCCTTCAATGTGGGTTCTTATGGCCCTCTATCTTCAAGTATGCTCACAATTATGTCAAATTTTATGAACAATTCTAGAGATCCAGAAATATTTCCAAAAGGGATGAGATGTCACTCAATCTTTCTCAAGAAGTTGAGCTCTTTGATGCCTGGGGTGTGGATTACATGGGTCCATTCCCCTCCTCTTATGGATTATCCTATAACCTTATTGTTGTGGATTATGTTTTAAAATGGGTCAAAGATATCCTTATAATTTCCAGCAACTCCAAGCTAGTCATCAAGCTATCAAAGATATTATCTTATGCACTTTGGAGTCCCCCACACTATCATTTATGGCAGAGGATCTCATTTCCTAAGGAGAAACTTTGAAGGGCTCTTTTGCAAGTACGATGTCTCTCACCATGTTGATACTCCATACAACCCTCTGATGAGTGGCCAAGTGGAGGTTTCCAATCTTCAAATCAAAATCCATTCGTAGGAAGACAAATAGAATGACAAGATAGGTTTGTCTCACAAGTTGAACAATGCACTATAGGCCTAGAGAACCACTTACAAGACCCCACTAGGCACTACACCCTTCAAACCAATTTATGGGAAGTCTTGTCACTTACTAATTGATCTTGAACACAAGGATCAATGGCCCATCAAACAACTGAACTTGGACCTCCGTGCAAGAAAATAAAAGCATTTTTTTAAACTACAAGAACTAAATGAGCTATGGATGAAAACATATGAGAATGTAGACATTTACAAGGACCATACCAAGATGTGGCATGATGGCCACCTAAGAGGAAAAATTTGCAGGTTGAAGATCAAGTGTTATTACACAACTCTTGTCTCCATCTTTTTCCAAGATAGCTAGGACCTGATGGTTGGGTCCATTCATCATCAAGAACGCCATTCTCCATGGATATATTACAATTTATAGTGAAAACTTGGTGAATTCGAAGTTAATGTCCAATGTCTAAAGTGCTACTTCACAACAAACAATACGTAGGCCACCCAATGCCTCTTGATCCTTCCATATATATCATGATTTATTTTAAGGAGATGAGCCATCAATATTAAACAAAGTCACTTCTCAAGAGACAACCCGAGTGTTAATTTCATTTCTAGCTATTTTCCATCTTACTTAATATTTTCATTAGTCAGTTAGTGCACCTCATGACAATATCATAAGTTCTAACAATTTTTATTATAGGTTGATGATTTTTGCTGAATGGAGAGGAACCATGACTCATGGTCCAAACAACACATTTGATTCCCTTTACCTTGGATATGGTGTTTTCTCAAGGACAAGAAATTATCTAAGTTTGGGGTAGAGGGTGGGTGGTACATATTCTACTCTCTACCCACACCTATTTATCTGCAACTTAGGATTTAATGACTACATTTCTATATTGCATTTATCTTAATTTTTTCAACAATTTTCTCTTCCAAAGTTATCAAATCCATCATCTAGCCAACTTAGATTCAAAATTTCTACTACATTCATGCATGTTATCACCACTTAACTCCCTTTACTCGAATAAACACCTCACAATGACCAATTTAAAAAAAAACAATGCATAGAAATCACCCTATGTGGCCAAGGAACCAAACATCACGTTTCCGTATAAAAGATGTCAAGTATTTGAGGAACTGAGAGCGATCAAACACATTAATTTTTAACTAACTAGTGAAGCAGTATCATTGACTCATCACTTTTTCCTTACTAGGTCACTATTCGAGCATAGTGGAACTAGGAGAATAACCCGATGCACTGACATGTAAATCAATTTGCATGCTAATCTGACCCCTTTTGTACACTTCTTCTCTGTCTTCTTACCTCCCATCCACCAAAAAGAAAATGAAAAATTGTAAAAAGTGCCAAACCCATGCTCAGGGAGTCAAACCCCCTCTCTACTCTATATATTTCTTCCATACCCCTCTCTATGTAATAGGGGTGTACCACCAAAAAGGACAAAATGCCAATATATGCATTTGCATAAATAAGTACAATCTCAAGCCAAATGGAGACATTCACATCTTCCTTCCACACCCCTTCTCTTCATTTTCTACCCAGGGACACAAGGAATGTCTCATTTTGACATCCTTTTTACATATTCCAACTTCATATCAATGCATACTTGTTGTTTGGGACCTTTCATGAAAAGTCTTAGATGTGCATGGTATCAGGTATAGTGGTAAGAAAGTGTTTTTTGAAGCAAAATTGGAGACTAAGACACATACACATGTGTTATGTGATCTTAAGAAGCCGCATAGCTTGCCCATACCATGTAGTAGGATAATGAGCATGATGTCAAGCTGAGGCAATCACATTGGTTGAAAGTAATAATTTGATGACAATTTTCAAATTTTGTGTTACTCAAGGATGAGAAACACTAAGTTTGAATTTATTGGTTGAATGCATATTCATCCTTATTTTATTTGCATTTTCATCTTATTTTGTATTCATTATCCTCTTTTTATAATAGAACTAGCTTTTATTTAGATTTTATTAATTTTATATCAATTTGTAGAATTTTACTCCAAATCCCCAATTTTCACGACAAGTATGAGTTTCATATGTTATACAATATCGTAGGAGGAGGTGTCCCCGCTAACCGACTAGCGGGTATAAGAAACTTTTAATAAATGAACTCAATTTCTACTACTCTTTCCCTTCATCAGTTGATGCCTCATGGGTACTGACCCTACGAGACACGCCAATACCCTTCGGTGGGTTTTCATCTTCTTAAATTCTCATCTCACTCTACCCTTCTATCATTTGACAACTGATGGAAGCCACAACACTCATCAACTGACAAAACTCCCATGCATTGTCTATTTGTAAAAACACACACTCTCCTATTGATGTCTGTCTTTTGATGGAAACATTATGAGCCCACCTATCTATGAAAATCCCACCAATGCACCTATTGATGGAGATCCCACGTCTTCCTTCCAATACAAGTTTTGGTTCTCAATCGATAGAGACTTTGCATCACCTCCTGATGTAAGTTATACACCCACCTTCCAATAGAACTCATGACTGATCTATCTACATGTACTTTTCTCACATGCATGTAGTCACATATCTCATTCCCATCTACCGATGGAAATATTGAATGTTGCAACATGGCTCATCTTCCTCATTTAGCCACCTCTTCACATACATGGCGGCTGACCACTTAACATTAGGTGACTGGGAGGGTTCCAAACATTATATTCTTCCTATAAATACAAGAACACTACCTCCTGAAAATGGGATTTGCCTCTGACACTGCCACACTGCCAAAATCAGTTTTGAACATTCTATCTCCAGTTTTCACTGACCATTGCCATCAATTTCTTTTGTCAGTGTCCAACTGACAAGATCTCAAAATCCACCAAGACTCTAAGGTCCCAACTTAAAAAAGAAAGATCAAAGGCATCCTCCTCCATTGATTCACCATCATCCTTCACCTTCTTTGCCTCCATAGCAGTAGATCCAATCCACAAAGAAGAGAAGTTGACAACTTATCATCCATCTCTGACAAATGTTAATGGGTGTTCTTGTTGTTGTTCGGCTCCATTATCTTCGAGTCTAAAGAATCGCTTCTGCACACAATGGTTTCTATTCACTCTTCTTCTATGATGATGATATTCTCTCCTTTCCATTAATAAACACATTACTACTACCATGAGCAAGTAGTCCACTCCCTAGGGTGAAGGAAGTAGCCCCACCACTTGATTTTAATCTCTTTACTACATCTAATTTTTATGGACCAATACATGTTTAGAATCAATCATTTTATGCTTGTAATCTTGTTAATCATCAAGTTTAAATCTTTATCAGAACTTGGGTGTAGAGTACTTTGAAAGAAAAATCTAGGATATCGAGTGTTTTTTGTAAAATATTTAATGAGGACTTCAGATAGGTATTTTATGAGGTGATAAATAAATGATCTCTAGGTAACACGAAAACATTGTTAAAGTAATGTCTGTCTGATTATAGTCCTAACGCTGAAAGGGGGATTTAGTCGGCCTCAACATATACATATGTCCATGCTATTTATGGTGAAGGGGGTGAGTGAATGATAAGTAACGGTGGTAAAACCTATTCACCCTGGTGTTTCAACCATTTGATAATCAATCCTTATTTTATCCCTTTTATTACTTGCACTATTAGTATAATCAACCACCAACCACCTTTTGTGATAATTTCTAGTTCTTGTATGGTTATCTTGATCAGATTATTTTAAATAAGTTGTCCTTTGGGTTTATTCCTAATACTATACTACGATCAAATTTGTCCACTTATGGGTGGTGATTATTTTACATAGTTTAGGTAAAAACCTAGAGACCTTTCCCAAGGTGAACTCGCGTGTGCAATAACCTCACATTAGTGTGTGTGTGTTTGTGTTGTATTTTGAAATAAGAATATCATTTTAAAAGACTCATCCATGTTTTATCGAATTTCATTGATGTTGGATTGTACACACATGGCACCCGTTCAACTAGTTCCCTTTCTCAAGACAAGATACATCAAAATGTTGTGGTATTTTGAAATATCATTTCTAATCTACCTGTATTAGTTGTGTTTATAATGATCTTTTCATAAGGCCAAGGTTGATACAAGTGTTGTAGGTGCTACAAAAAAATTTGGGTCCAAAATATGCATGCATGTATTTGCTGGGTGGTTTATGTAGTTTTCTGGGAATAATTTTATTAGAATTAGGATTACAACTTTTGGTTATTGTCCTACTTAGTTCTATATGAAATCCAAGTTTTCTTTCCATTGTCTCTAATCAATATTTCACATTCCAACTTTGTACAAGAATGGTGACTAGAATTGAGATGTGAATAGCTGAATGCATATTCTCCCTGTCTACTACAAGAAACATTGTATCAACATGAATTAGAATATATCGTTATTCTAAAGTCATATTGAACTCTTTGGAATTTTTATTCATTTTACACCAGTTCTATGCATATTTTTGAACGCTTAGTTGTGGTTTTGAGTTAATACTGAAGATATCTCATTTATGATGACATCCAAAATTTTCTTCTAAGTTTTTGTGCATGTCAAATTTTCCAAGATACAATACAATTATATGTGAAATTGAAAAAATGTAGAAATTTGTTAAATTCTACCTTAAACTGGGATATTACACAAATGTGTTAATCATATGATACTGGATTAAAATCTGCTTATTTCTATCCCTTGTCGGACCCTACAAATGTTTATGTGTGTGTTGCTGCTCACATGTGTGTGTGCATGTATTGCATTTTGTAGTAATAATATTAATTAAAAAACTCAACTGAAGCTTGTTTCATGGGGTTGCATTGATGTTGGTTTGTACATGCATGTACTCGTTGCTATATTTTTTGTAGCATTTCCTTGCTCAAGTTAGGATACATCAAAATGTTGTGGGATTTTGAAATATTATTTCTAATCTATCCATATTAGTTATGTTTTTAATGATCTCTTCACAAGGCCAAGGATGATACAAGTGTAGTAGATGCTAACAAAAAATTTGAGTCTGAAATACACATGTGTTTATCTATTAAGTGCTTTATGTAGTTTTATGGGTGTAATTTTGTTGGAAATAGGTTCACATATTTTAGATATTGTCCTACTTAGTTTTATATGAAACTCAAGTTTTATTTCCAATGACTCCAATCAATGTTCCCAACTCCAACATTGTACAAGAAAGGTGATTAGAATTGAGGTGTGGATAGTTGAATGCATACTCTTCCTATCTACTACCAGAAACATTATATCAATACGAGGTAGAATTTTTTACCATTCGAAATCCATATGGGTCTCTTTTAGAATTCTTGTGCATTTTCGACTAGTACTAGTACAGATAACACCTTTAGCGTTGGTTAAATAGGCCTTTTGACGTCGGTTTCAAAGTGACACCCAAGTGAGTGACACTAAAAGTACATGCCTTCAACGTCGGTTACATAACTGACGACACAAAGCCTTTCCCGATTGCAACCCAAAAAAAAGTGCCAGCGGTGGGACCATAGACGTCGGTTATTCGTTCCAAAATTGAGACCACTTCTCAGTCTGAACAAAAAAATTGGCCCCAGGTTAGACTGTAGGTGTCACTTTTCGAAAAATAACTGACTTTGTTGATCTCAAATTGTTGTTGGTGTTTTATATTTATCCGACGACTATGTTTTAGATTTTTTTTCTTATCAGCTTGCATGCCTACTGTCCGATTGGTCAGCAAGATGTAGAACCTATAGTTCAGTTCTGAACTATAGGTTTACAACATCCTTGGATTTCAGCCAACAACAGGTCACAAACCTGCAATATTAACAAGATGGACAATATTATATATGGATCATGTGATTCACACACATGTATAAGCACATTTAATTCATACGATTCATGACACACATGGAGAAACCTGTAGTGCCATCATCATCACAACCTCATCATCATCATATTAGACTATATAATACCTATTGTATGGTATCGATTTCCCGTGCAACATACCTATTTTTTGCAAACTGATTTCAATTCAACTATGTTTGGTTACACAACTGAAATTAACTTCAATATTATAAAATTTAGGCTTACTTAAGTCGTGGTTAGTTTGTTTTTGTAATACAAACGCAAAATATTATAACCACTCTACGAATACTACAAGGGATGAATGAAAATGACATAGTTATGAACATACAACAGTGTTGTTGTCCAAAATAGTAACTAAACAAGGGGGTTGTTGTACCCCTAAACATGCGCATAAGTAAAATAACTGGAAAGAGAGAGACACAACTAGACTAGATACACAACTTAAACAACAACAACATGGTTCAGAATCAACAATTGTGAGGGGCTTTTCATTGTGGTGGTCTTCCCCTGTAGTTTTAACAACAAAAAATAGCTATGAAGTTTGATTACTTTAAGACAAAAAGTGGAAACACAAAATAAGACAGAAAAGTTGTAACATCCCAAAATTTTTAAATAAAATAAAAATTTGGTCCTAAAATATAATGATCCAAGAATAAAATCCAAATCCTAAAATTCAGTGTAAACAAACTCTAACTAGAAACTCAAAATTTCAAATTTATGATTAGGTGCTTTAATTGAATTTTTTTAACGATGAAAATAAGACCTAATTAATGTGTTTAATAGACCTTGAAGGAAAAATATAGACCAATTTTGAGGTTCAATAATTTTTTAGTTTAACTTTCCTAATTTTCTGATATTTATAAAATCATGAATAGATAATATTTATTATTTGATTATGACTAAAACAAAATTTAAAGACAATCAGATGAGCAACACACCCTACGAAGATTCAAATACATATTACACCTATAACTTGGATATTAGTTTCTTTTGACTAATCTACCTAAATTATAAAAAGGTTAACAGTTTCTAAAGGAGAGGACTATCTTTTCTAATTAAAAAATTGTATTAAACAGAGATGGGACATTCTCGTATCCATCTTTAATAATAGGTAAACACACTGGCGATGATCTCATCTTAATTCCATAGTGTGAATACGAAAAGAACGTGGTATGATGGGACCAGACTGAAACAAACTCCAGTTCGTTGCTCTCTGTTCCGGAAACAATAAAAAAAAGACATTAACAAACAACCAATTCTAGTTGGACTTTCATATTCATATAGTGCTAGGAGTCCCCGTGGTGCGATCCTTGACCATATAAAAGAGGGTACCAGGGTATTGTGAGGGACCACAATTACCAATTTCTTTACCTTTCGTACCTCTACCACCGACTGTATGTGATGAACCCGGAGGAATGTTCTGCTTCAACTATTCACAGTAATAGGCTCTCGTTGTATCGTCCTCCCATGGTAGCCGATCTTCCTGGCTACCTGCCTGCCATAGACGGCAGACTGGCAGAGCAATGCTCTGAGCAATATCTTGCGTGCTGTTGGAGATATTGGAGTAAAGACAGCAGGATACCTCGTCATGGGTGTGATTGCCGCCAAGATAGATGAAGGTCCCACAGACACGTGAAGTTTGGTCGACGGTGGATCAAGAACAAGGAGGAGCACCGTCGACACTGTGTTGATGTGAGGGTGCTCTGGTTTTCTGCGAAAGCAGAGCCCACACACGAGCATCTGTGGAAGAGAGGATGGCGACAGTCAAATCCTGGTGGTCAACTAAGTGGATCCACACTGGATCCTTGGGACTAAAAAAAAGGTAACACAAATAGAATATTACACACTGACGTGTCTCTTTATAATTGGTCCAGATTTTTGAAAATTCATAGTAAATCGACGGTTGGTCAGAAAATTTTGCAAAAATATTCATTGGAAAGATTTTCGATAAGGAAATCAATTTTCAAGTTTTCAAACCCTAATTTGAGAGTTTCAGACTAGATTATCCTAATAACATAAGATTATGGTTTAGGATGGTGTTTAAAGTGATAAATGATATAACTATGTTAATTTCAGGAAACCTAGGAATTGACTCAGGATCAGGGAGACTAAGATTAGGTTTTCTCCAATAAGGTAAGCGGGCCATGTCATTATGCATAAGTATTTTAGATGAGTTGCTTGCTATGAATGATTTAAGTTTATTCTTTAGAATTTCATGTTAATGAATGGAATCAAGATAATGATTATGCCTTTGATTATATGCTTGTTGTTATGTCCATAAATTCATATGCTTATCACTAATGTTAATAAGCTTAATGCTATGCTTATGCAATGATTAAGAAATTGAATAAAGAATTAATCATGCAAATCATGTAATGTTAATGTCAAGATTAAGAGGGAGAAATCCCATGATGATTAAGATAATGCACTTAAGTTGTAAATTGGTCCTCTTTATGTTATTTTGTCTTTATGACATTGATGAGCACTTTGGTGCAACAGAGATGAGCCTTAACCAGCCTGATGAGCACTTTGGTGCAATTATTGGATGAGGACAATTTACATTGATGACAAGATAAGAACAATGATGTTAATGTTAAGTTAAGAGAATTAAGTAACTTATTATATGTTTCTCGAAATGATGGACCTTTATGGTCGTTATGGGCTTCCTAGCAATGATGGGCTTTCCGAGCATGATGTGCTCCATGTGGGCAGTGAGGAGAGAATGCATATAATAATGTTCTTAATTCATTGATGTGATGAAGATTAATGCGTAATGAGAATTCGTAATGCCAAGTTATGTCAAGTTTATTTCAGTTCAAGTATATGTTTATTCTCAGTTCTTATAACATGCATAACGTCGCTTACTGATGTTGATGCTTTCTTTCGCATGGCTGTGGGACGAGATGTCCCTAGATCAAGGAGCAAGAGGGAAATGATGTGAGTGATCAAGGCTAGCTGACTCAAGAAAGACTTTAACTTGGTGGGGTGCCATCTACCACTTAGTAGATTCTTTAGTTTAGTTATCTTTCCATGTTTTAGATTTGCTTAGTTTATATGTTTTAGAATTGAGATCAAGATAAGACAGTTTATGTTTTAGTTTTGCTCAACCTACATGTATTAAGTTTTGATATCAGATGATATAGTTATGTCTTTCCCTTTCATGAACAGTGTATGAATCTATGTTTTGAGTTGAATGCATGGTGTTTCATTTATCTTATTGTAATGATTATCATATTTTGTAATGTTCTTCCGAGCCAAGTGACTCATGTTATGGACAACATGAGGTTTGCTTCCGCTGTCCTATATGTGCTTGGAGGGGCGTTACAATATGGTATCAAAGCAATGAGTAGATGGCCACTAAGCTAAAGATTTACATTGTTCGAAGCCCTAGGCATAGAAGATTAAGATAAAGATATGGGAAACCAAAGTAGAGGTGTAGTTAGGAGACATACATTAAAATAAGGATAAGGGTTATGTGCCTAGATGTTTTGGATTTTATGTTAACTCTAGAATTGTATAAAACATGCTCTCTCTTTTTCCTGCGTGTATGTGGTATGGGACACAAGCTCATGGGATTTTGTAGAGAGAATGTTATATGCATAATCATGCTTGTCTTGTCCTTTCAAGTGTATGTGGTATGGGACATGTGCATGAGGGAGGTGCTAAGATAAGTGTGATTAAATATGTCATCTTTGCATATATGAGCGGTCGGCATGTATCCGAAGGCGACAAGGAATATAAGAGTTGGCATTAGAATTTTAGACATATAATCACCTAAACCTAGTCTTATTTATAGTACAACCAAACATGCATACAAAGAGTGGAAAAATGATATAGGTAAGTTAGATCCCGAGTAGAACCATGACCCCTAATGAAGAGGTAGAAGGGTCCTTTTCCCATCAATGATTATGAGATAGATTCATTAGTGGTGTACCCACATGTTGGTTTTTATAATGAGGTTAGAGAAGGTCACAATTTGAGGATGTTGATGAGACTTTAAGATGATATTAGAAATTAGTATATATAAAATATGTAAAACTCTAAGGTGGGTAGTATCAAAAAATTTTAAGGACGAAATTTATTCAAAGTGGGTAGAATTGTAACATCCCAAAATTTTTAAATAAAATAAAAATTTGGTCCTAAAATATAATGATCTAAGAATAAAATTCAAATCCTAAATTTCAGTGTAAACAAACTCTAACTAGAAACACAAATTTTCAAATTTATAATTAGGTGCTTTAATTGATTTTTTTAACGATGAAAATAAGACCTAATTAATGTGTTTAATAGACCTTGAAGGAAAATATAGACCAATTTTGAGGTTCAATAATTTTTTAGTATAACTTTCCTAATTTTTTGATATTTATAAAATCATGAGTAGATAATATTGATTATTTGATTATGACTAAAACAAAATTTAAACACAATCAGATGAGCAACATACCCTAAGAAGATTCAAATACATATTACACCTATAACTTGGATATTAGTTTCTTTTGACTTAATCTACCTAAATTATAAAAAGGTTAATGATTTCTAAAGGAGAGGACTATCTTTTCTAAAATAATAGGTAAACACGCTGGCGATGATCTCATCTTAATTCCATAGTGGGAATACAAAAAAGAACATGGTATGATGAGACCAGACGGAAACAAACTCCAGTTCGTTGCTCTCTGTTCCGAAAACAATAAAAAAAAGACATTAACAAACAACCAATTCTAGTTGGACTTTCATATTCGTCTAGTGCTAGGAGTCCCCGTGGTGCGATCCTTGACCATATAAAAGAGGGTACCAGGGTATTGTGAGGGACCACAATTACCAATTTCTTTACCTTTCGCACCTCTACCACCGGCTGTATGTGATGAACCCAGGGGAATGTTCTGCTTCAACTATTCACAGCAATAGGCTCTCGTTGTATCGTCCTCCCATGGTAGCCAATCTTCCTGGCTGCCTGCCTGCCATAGACTGCAGACTGGAAGAGCAATGCTCTGTTCTGCTCACAGAATAGGGGAGCAATATCTTGCGTGCTGTTGGAGATATTGGAGTAAAGACAGCAGGGTACCTCGTCATGGGTGTGATTGCCGCCAAGATAGATGAAGGTCCCACATACACGTGAAGTTTGGTTGACAGTGGATCAAGAACAAGGAGGAGCACCGTCAGTACTGTGTTGATGTGAGGGCGCTCTGGTTTTCTGCGGAAGCAGAGCCCACACGCGAGCGTCTGCGGAAGAGAGGATGGCGGCAGCCAGATCCTGGTGGTCAACTAAGTGGATCCACACTCAATCTGTGGGACTGAAAAAGAAGGTAACACGAATAGAATATTACACATTGACGTGTCTCTTCATAATTGGTCCAGACTTTTGAAAATTCATAGTAAATCAACTGTTGGTCAGAAAATTTTGCGAAAATAGTCATTGGAAAGCTTTTCGATAAGGAAGTCGATTTTCAGATTTTCAAACCCTAATTTGAGAGTTTCAGACTGGGTTTTCCTAATAACATAAGATTAGGGTTTATGATGGTGTTTAAAGTGATAAATGATATAACTATGTTAATTTCAGGAAACCTAGGACTTGACTCAGGATCAGGGAGACTAAGATTATGTTTTTCTCCAATAAGGTAAGCGGGCCATGTCATTATGCATAAGTATTTTTGATGAGTTGCTTGCTATGAATGGTTTAAGATTTATTCTTTAGAATTTCATGTTAATGAATGGAATCAAGATAATGATTATGCCTTTGACTATATTCTTGTTGTTATGTCCATAAATTCATATGCTTATCACTGATGTTAATAAGTTTAATGCTATGCTTATGCAATGATTAAGAAATTGAATAAAGAATTAATCATGCAAATCATGTAATGCTAATTTCAAGATTAAGAGGGAGAAATCCTATGATGATTAAGATAATGCACTTAAGTTGTAAATTGTTCCTCTTTATGTTATTTTGTCTTTATGACATTGATGAGCACTTTGGTGCAACGGAGGTGAGCCTTAACCGACCTGATGAGCACTTTGGTGCAATTATTGGATGATGACAATTTACATTGATGGCGAGATAAGAACAATGATGTTAATGTTAAGTTAAGAGAATTAAGTAACTTATTATATATTTCTCGAAATGATGGACCTTTATGGTCGTTATGGGCTTCCTAGCAATAATGGGCTTTCCGAGCATGATGTGCCCCATGTGGGCAGTGAGGAGAGAATGCATATAATAATATTCTTAATTCATTGATGTAATGAAGATTAATGTGTAATGAGAATTCGTAATGCCAAGTTATGTCAAGTTTATTTCAGTTCAAGTATATGTTTATTCTCAGTTCTTATAACATGCATAATGTCGCTTTCTGATGTTGATGCTTTCTTTCGCATGGCCGTGGGACGAGATATCAAGTGGGAAGAGGGAACTGACGTGAGTGATCAAGGGTAGATGACTCAAGAAAGACTTTAGCTTGGTGGGGTGCCATCTACCACTTAGTAGATTCTTTAGTTTAGTTATCTTTCCATGTTTTAGATTTGCTTAGTTTATATGTTTTAGACTTGAGATCAAGATAAGACAGTTTATGTTTTAGTTTTGGTCAGCCTACATGTATTAAGTTTTGATATCAGATGATATAGTTATGTCTTTCCCTTTCATGAACAATGTATGAATCTATGTTTTGAGTTGAATGCATGGTGTTTCATTTATCTTATTGTAATGATTATCATATTTTGTAATGTTCCTCCGAGCCAAGTGACTCATGTTATGGACAACATGAGGTTTGCTTCCGCTGTCCTATATGTGCTTGGAGGGGTGTTACAAAAGTAAATTTGTTGGTTGGACCTACCTTGATTTTTTGTTGATCTTGAGGCAGCGCGGAGCTCGTCATTGTCTTTAGACGAATCTGAACTGATGGTAATAGGGAAATTGATGGTGCCAAAAGGAATAAAAGGGAAATTGGGTGCGTTCTCATTATTATCATCATCATCATCATCGCTATCCTCTGTCGAGTACTCAAATCATTTGAGATGATCGGGTGTCTCGTTGTTGATGTTGGTTATCCAAACCTTGATGGTATTATGGTCAACCGGATGAAGAAAAAGAATGTCACCATAGCTCAATAACATCTTCCTAACCCACTCACACCAAATGAATGTGGATACAAGTTTTCCGACAACATCATACATAACCTTGATAACATATGTTGAATTTCCAAAAATTAGGTACACTTCACCAACCTAGTAGCGTCTTCCGTTTAGATAACGCCAATGTTTAGGTATAGTGAGTTGTTCTAAGGAGCAATCATCTAGGATGATGTCCAACTGTTCTTCATCAAGGAATAGTAACATTAGGGTAGAGGCCCAGTCCATGGTGACTATTGAAGATCTAGATGTTATGCCTACAATAATGTAAAATAGTGTTGAGAAAAAGTAATATAAATGTAAGTACTAACAACAGAAAACAACATGGGTTATTTCATATTCATGACAGAGAAATAATTGTTTCATACGAATACATAACATATTTTCTGCGTAGTTAACTGCAAATGAAGCAAACATAGTCAATCAAATACAAACTGACATTCATTGCACTAAGTTATTCATTATACCTATTAAACTGAAAAATAAATGTGTATTCAGTAGTACGTAGTGAAATAAACATGGGGATAGAGGCCCATACCATGGTGAAATAAACTGAAAAACCTATTATACATTACATTTTTACTATGCACCACCACCACCACCACCACCACCACCACCACCACCACCACCACCACCACCACCACCACCACCACCACCACTACCACCACCACCACCACCACCACCACCACCACCACCACCACCACCATTCATCATTCATCATTCATCATCATCATCATCATCATCATCATCATCTCCATTAGGGGCCAACCATCATCATCATCATCATTGTGGGACCCACCTCTAAGACCCCACAAAGAGAACCAAACTATCATCCTTACATTAGCATAAAAATCCTTGAATCAAACATTGAATTACATGAAAATCACAAATAACTTTTTTCATCTAATTACATATTTGGAACAAGCAACTAAAGATAGCCAACTATAGATGTAACTATTTTATATTTTAGCTTGTCAAGATTCATTATTAAGTTTGCCCTGAAATTACTTGATCTACACCTAATCAAGTAAAAGTCGCCACACCAGGTTCTCATGTCAACGACTCACTGTCCACATCTTAGGGTCATTCGGAAACCCTAAGATAAGAAACAAACTCTGGTCTGCCTCAGAGTTGCTAAACATTATCTAGGTAAGAGCATAAAACCTCTCTACCTTACATACCTCATCTCAGGTGCATGAGATAGGTTAAATGCCATATATGT